>WNGS01164858.1:6224216-6275768 GCA_020271785.1 Procambarus virginalis | reverse complement strand
CCCCTCCCGTTGTTCAGTCACTTGGAGCGCCCCCTCCCGTTGTTCAGTCACTTGGAGCGCCCCCTCCCGTTGTTCAGTCACCTGGACTGACTGACTAGGTGCCCTTGTAATTACTACTGTGGCCTTTGCTTATGTTGTAGAAGTTGTCTATGTTGCAGTTGTTGCCTGTAGTGTATTTTATTATGATAATCGTTGGTATTTACCGCTTCAAGTCTCAGGTGTTTTTATGATAATTTCTCCGCGAGTTTGACAGTCACTACTGACGACACAAGTTCAAGAGGCGCTGAGCAAAGTTCACCTTTTCAATAAAAGGTGGATCACATTCCTGTGTAAACGTGACGACGCCCAGATTATGAACGCTGACCAATCAGGCTGTGCTTGCTGGCCGTATAACTCCGTACAAAAAAAATATGCACCCGTTTTTACCTGACTAGAAGCGTTCGAACACAAGCAGGTCACCTAGCCTAGTGGATTGGCCACCTACGCCGATGGATTGAAACATAGTTTCAAATGTAGATATGATAGAGCCCAGTAGGCTCAGGAATCTGTACACCTGTTGATTGACAGTTGAGAGGCGGGACCAAAGAGCCAGAGCTCAAGCCCGCGCAAGCACAACTAGATGAGTACACCCTCAGACTCATCTGGGTGCCAGCGATACTGGCACCTGAGTGCCAGTAGTCACATACAGTGTCTAGGTCGTTAAATATCTCTCCTCCCACTGGTGAGTATCGGGTATTGAGCCCCTGTAAGCTGTCTGAAGTCATCACTTGGCGTACTTCCTAGTAACGGTGATCAACTATAAGGTCTTCCAGTCAAGCACAGTCACACAGTCACTGGAGGCCGCAGACACCGTACTGGTTTAGTGTTGCCAGTGACGGCTGACGCAGACATACACGTCAAAGGGACACAGAAAATAGAACTCTGAAACGCGTTCAAATTGAAGCAGTTTGAGGTTCAGAAGAGCCCCCCGGATGTAGTGGCTTGGGCAGCAATGTTGTCGATGTTTCGATCTATTTAACGAGCACTGTAATAGACGTGAGATAGCTTGGCTGTTTCTAGCGTAGGCTAGACATGTATATGTATGAGTCTGGGGGGGGATAGTAATTAGGCCCTGCCTCGTAAGGGCTCAATAACTCTAATACAATTTCTTGCTCTTATTTTCATTATTTGTTTGTCATTATGTGCGTGTCTGCTTTAGTGAACAATGAACGTTCAGTCCATTGTTCAATCATAAGCTTTAATTAACCTAACCTGTTCTCCTAGAACACATTCATAACTTGAATGTTATATGAAATGTGAATCATTTTTTTCCTTCTTCTGGAAATTAGTGGAGTAGAAATATATTTGTAGTTAATACCACTTCTTAAATAGATTCACTATTTGCGAATCATTTTGAAATCAAATAATGTTAGTAACAATAGTAGTATTGAGAACAAATTCCCCCGTTCAGTGTCGCAGTAGTTCGCTCACGGGGCGAATTACTTTTTAAGAGGAAATTTATATAAGTGGTCTTAAATTGCTCGGAGTTCGCGGCTTCAGGGGTTGAAAACTGAAATTGAATGGTGACTTGGGATCGCTGAAGGGACACAAAGGTGTAATGGAAATTGAGTAATAATGTTAAAACTGAATCCTCCAGGGCGCTAGTTGAAAGTAAAGCTGAAATTGCCCCCGCGGGTTTCTGACTTGGAAATTGAAATTGAAAATGACGTTAAACTGCTCAAGGCTCACTATACGTGCTTGGAGCTGTTCAACTTTCTTAGGTTTGGCTCGCTTAGTTCTCGGTGGGAGAGAGTGTGTGAGAGAGAGAGAGAGAGAGAGAGAGAGAGAGAGAGAGAGAGTGTGTGTGTGTGTGTGTGTGTATATTCACTTAGTTGTATTCACTTAGCTGTATTTTACGGGGGTTGAGCTTTGCTCTTTCGGCCCGCCTCTCAACTGTCAATCAACTGTTTACTAACTACACTAACTACTATTTTTTTTCCCCACACCACACACACACACACACACACCCCAGGAAGCAGCCCGTGACAGCTGACTAACTCCCAGGTACCTATTTACTGCTAGGTAACAGGGGCATTCAGGGTGAAAGAAACTTTGCCCATTTGTTTCTGCCGGGTGCGGGAATCGAACCCGCGCCACAGAATTACAAGTCCTGCACGCTATCCACCAGGCTACCTGGCCCCCTACCTGTGTGTGTGTGTGTGTGTGTGTGTGTGTGTGTGTGTGTGTGTGTGTGTGTGTGATGTAGATTTTTGTTTTGCGTCAACCGGGTGGGTGGGTATTGCGTCAGGCATGTATTTATTGCGTCGCGCTCGTTAGTGTTGAGTCAGGTGGGTGCTTAATGCGTCACGCGGGAGGGTGTTGAGCCACGCGGGTGTTAATTGCGTCTTTTCGGGCGGGTGTTGCGTCAGACGGGCGGGTATTGCGTCAGGCGGGCATGGAAATTGGGCGTTGTAATACATACCTGATAAAATGCACTTGGCTTGTGTGTTATTCTTTATTTCAAGTGCCTTATAGGTCAGCTTAAGTGTGTTGCTTGCTTGTGTTAGATTGCAAGGGGGTGTGTTGCGTTGTGTTACCGTTTTAAAATTCCCTCCCTACCTCCCCCCCCCTTCCTGCAAGCTTGCGTCGTGATCTGTACGCGTTAGTGAGCGTCCGGTTCTGTAGTTTATACATTGGGAGGGAAATGTTTTGTTTGGTTCGTGCGCTTATAGTTGCGTATAGTCGCTTCTGATTGGTTGCTTGATAACTCTTGAAGAGAGGAGCTTCACAGTGTTCTCTCATATACACCAGGCTCCTCCTCACACACCAGGCTCCTCACACACCAGGTTCCTCACACACCAGGCTCCTCCTCACACACCAGGCTCCTCACACACCAGGTTCCTCCTCACACACCAGGTTCCTCCTCACACACCAGGTTCCTCCTCACACACCAGGCTCCTCACACACCAGGCTCCTCACACACCAGGCTCCTCCTCACACACCAGGCTCCTCACACACCAGGTTCCTCCTCACACACCAGGTTCCTCCTCACACACCAGGCTCCTCCTCACACACCAGGCTCCTCCTCACACACCAGGCTCCTCCTCACACACCAGGTCCTCCTCACACACCAGGTTCCTCCTCACACACCAGGCTCCTCCTCACACACCAGGCTCCTCACACACCAGGTTCCTCCTCACACACCAGGCTCCTCCTCACACACCAGGTTCCTCCTCACACACCAGGCTCCTCCTCACACACCAGGTTCCTCCTCACACACCAGGTTCCTCCTCACACACCAGGCTCCTCACACACCAGGTTCCTCCTCACACACCAGGCTCCTCACACACCAGGCTCCTCACACACCAGGTTCCTCCTCACACACCAGGCTCCTCACACACCAGGCTCCTCACACACCAGGCTCCTCACACACCAGGTTCCTCCTCACACACCAGGTTCCTCCTCACACACCAGGCTCCTCACACACCAGGCTCCTCACACACCAGGCTCCTCACACACCAGGCTCCTCACACACCAGGTTCCTCCTCGCTCAAGAACAATTATGATGAAGCTCAGTGGATTAAGGCAGTGTCTGGGATGCTCCCGGACACAGGTTCGAATCCTCGTCACGGCCCTTGTGGATTTGTTCAATTAGGATGAAGTTAGACCGGCCTAAAATATCAGCAGCAGGTATATCAGCAGATATATATACCTGCGGGCCGCTCCCAGCAACAACCTGTTGGAACAACAAGCTGTCACAAGCTAAACCTGGTCCCGGGCCGGGCTTGACGAGTAGAAGAACTCGCAGAACCCCCCATCAAGGTACAATCCAGGTACACACGGTAGATGGTGGGCCAGAGACCAAAGGCTATATATAGCTCATGAACAAATCCACAAGGGCCGTGATGAAGGTTCGAACTTACGTCCGAGAGGATCCGAGACGCGCCTTAATCGACTAGGCCACGACATATATATATCTATATATGTCTATGTAGGCTATATATAGCTATCGCGGGGCTGGCGTGTCTCCACTGGATGATACGCTAACCCCAAAATGGAAAGTGAATCTGGTGTCATTATTAAAATGTCTTTTTTTTTTGTAATATTAACATCACGGCCTTAAAAACCGTAAAGATACTGCTTGAAGATACTGCTTGAAGATACTGCTTGAAGATACTGCTTGAATATACTGCTTTTGTTTCGTCTGTTGAAGTCTGGGTTTGTTTCGTTGGAGCAGTGCCTGCTAACAGAGGTCTTGGGCTACACGCGATGGAGTTCTGTATTCAGGTGAGTCGGGTGGAGCCGGAGGGCGCAGCGAAACTCAGAATTTTTCTTGACCACGGTGGTGTTGGGGGCCCACGGGAGCAGAGTGGTGGTGTTGGGGGCCCACGGGAGCAGAGTGGTGGTGTTGGGGGCCCACGGGAGCAGAGTGGTGGTGTTGGGGGCCCACGGGAGCAGAGTGGTGGTGTTGGGGGCCCACGGGAGCAGAGTGGTGGTGTTGGGGGCCCACGGGAGCAGAGTGGTGGTGTTGGGGGCCCACGGGAGCAGAGTGGTGTGTTGGGGGCCCACGGGAGCAGAGTGGTGGTGTTGGGGGCCACGGGAGCAGAGTGGTGGTGTTGGGGGCCCACGGGAGCAGAGTGGTGGTGTTGGGGGCCACGGGAGCAGAGTGGTGGTGTTGGGGGCCCACGGGAGCAGAGTGGTGGTTGTTGGGGGGCCCACGGGAGCAGAGTGGTGGTGTTGGAGGCCCACGGAACAGAGTGGTGGTGTTGGGGGACCACGGGAGCACAGTGGTGGTGTTGGGGGGCCCATGGGAGCACAGTGGTGGTGTTGGGGGCCACGGGAGCAGAGTGGTGGTGTTTGGGGCCCACGGGAGCAGAGTGGTGGTGTTGGAGGCCACGGGAACAGAGTACTTACACTTCATCAGCTATCATCACCTTCCCTCATGTCTCGCCTCCATCCCCTTTGTGATGGAGGTGAGTGCCTCACCTCTACAGCCTCTCACCCCCCCCCCTCACAACATCCCCAACACCGCCCCCCCNGCCTATGCAGACATAGATATGCTGGTAATAAGAAAGGATTAGAATGCAGTTATCAACATCCCAAAAATGTTTAAATATGCTTAGGAAAGGTGAGTGTCGATTTGGATCAATATGTAGGTTTTTCCATCCTGAGATGTGCCAAACCTCACTGGAGGACAGAAATGCTATGACCTCAGCTGCCCATACTTTCACGTGAAAGGCACGGAACGCTACATAAAGAGTGGCAAGCAGGATAATGAATTTGGAGGAAATTCGATAAATTTTTATACCAGACCGAAAGAGAATTCAAAAGGAGGAGCATGGAGAATGTATGGAACTGGATGCCAGACCCACTTGCATACCAGAATTACAGATACACTACACACCGAAAGGGAACCACAACTACAACAGGCAACTGCCCTACAACAATCAGCACTGGTCAGAACAAACTCAATATCCACGCATAATGGGCTTGCCAAAAAGTCTCCCAGTCAAACTATCACTAATAGAGTAACCTCATTCATCTTTGCCAACATACAAGGACTGAAAACAAGAACAAACAATAAAGTACAGTTCATAAATGGCCTCCTCACGGAGTCAAATGCAGTATTTGGAGCTTTCACAGAAACCCATGCAGGGGAATTCTTGGACAGTGAGATCTGGATTCCAGGATATAACCTATACAGGTGTGATAGGAAAATTAGGTCACATGGAGGAGTGGGTCTGTATATTAGGGAAGACCTTGTGTGCTCGGAGCTCCTAAACGTTACAAATGAGGTGGTAGAGGTACTGGGATTAAAAATAGAGAAAATAAATTTAGTGATTATTCTAATATACAAACCGCCAGATGCAACGGCTGAGGAATTCACAGAACAGATAAACAAAATAGAGAATAGCCTTGATAATTTGGAGAACCCATACCTGATATTATCTTCTTAGGTGACTTCAACTTGCCTAGTCTCAGGTGGAGAATAGCAAACAATAATATTATACCAGGGAATCTATCAGGACCTAACCAACCACAGATTAGAGAACTACTTAGATTCTGTGACAAATTTTCACTCACTCAGCAGATATCGGAGCCAACGAGAAAAAAATATTCTAGATCTGGTCTTTACGAACAATGAAGACATTATCAGAGACATTACGATATCAGATACCACATATTCAGATCACAAGCTCATTGAAGTGCAAACTACCATCAATACTCAGAATAGACCTAAAACGTTGATAAAGCGAGAGGGGCTATTCAGTAAATTCAATTTTATAATAAAAGGATAGACTGGGAGATAATAAACAGGGAACTTAAAAACATTCCATGGGAAACTGTTTTAAGTAATAAAAGTCCTACAGAAGGAATAGAAAAACTGACTTCGGAAGCGTATCAAGTCTGTCTGAAACATGTTCCTTTGAGGAAAGCCAGAAAGAGATCCAACGTAGAAAGAGAACGCAGAAGACACTATAAACGCAGGAAAAGAATAACGGAACTGCTTATGCAGACACGAATTTCCCGTCAAAGAAGGAATAATTTAAATAGGGAGATTGAAGAAATCGAGCGGAAATTGAAACACTCATATGAAACTGAAGAAAGGCAGTTAGAACAGAAAGCAATTCAGGAAATAAAGAAAATCCAAAATACTTCTTCACATATGCGAAATCAAAAGCAAAAACTACTGCCAGTATTGGACCTATTCGTACAAGTGAAGGTTCATACACGGAGGATGACAAAGAAATTAGTGAAATCCTAAAAAAGCAGTATGAGGACATGTTTAGCACTCCAATAAACAACATGAAAGTAGAAGATCCAGACAATTTCTTTATGCGGGATATCCAAACCCCTGTAAATATAACTGATATCAACACGAGCGCACTAAATTTTGAAAGAGAAATTGAAAACATGCCCATGCACTCGGCCCCAGGTCCAGACTCATGGAATTCAATATTTATAAAGAAATGCAAAGTGCCGGTAGCACAGGCACTCAGTATAGTGTGGAGGAAGAGCTTGGACACGGGAGAGATACCAGATGCACTTAAAGTGGCAGACATAGCCCCTCTACACAAGGGAGGGAGCAAAGCATTGGCAAAGAATTATAGACCAGTTGCACTAACATCGCACATAATAAAAGTATTTGAGAGAGTGATTAGGAGTCAGGTCACCAATTTCATGGAGACCAATGACCTTCACAACCCAGGCCAACATGGATTTCGAGCGGGAAGATCGTGCCTCTCACAGCTACTTGAGCACTACGATAAAGTCACTGAGGCATTAGAAGAAAAACAGAATGCTGATGTGATATACACGGACTTCGCAAAGGCTTTCGATAAATGTGACCATGGCGTGATAGCACACAAAATGAAGTCAATGGGAATAACCGGTAAAGTAGGACGCTGGATACTCAGTTTTCTGTCAAACAGGACTCAGCGAGTAACGGTCAACCATATAAAATCTAGTCCAAGTGCAGTTAAAAGCTCTGTACCTCAGGGTACAGTCCTTGCACCGCTGCTTTTCCTTATTCTCATATCAGATATAGACAAAAATACAAGTCACAGCTTCGTATCATCCTTTGCAGATGACACAAAAATCAGTATGAAAATTACCTCGGCTGAAGACATTGAAAAACTTCAAGCTGATATTAATAAAGTTTTCGACTGGGCATCAGAAAATAACATGATGTTTAACAGTGATAAATTCCAGGTACTCAGGTACGGTAAAAATGAGGACCTTAAACATAATACAGAGTACAAAACACAATCAAATGTGCCCATAGTAGGAAAACAGCATGTAAAGGATTTGGGAATAATGATGTCTGACGACCTAACGTTTAGGGAGCATAACCAAGCAAATATTGCGACAGCCAGAAAAATGATAGGATGGATTACGAGAACTTTCAAATCCAGGGATCCCATCACAATGCTTGTACTCTTCAAGTCACTTGTGCTGTCCCGTCTTGAGTACTGTTCAGTACTCACTTCCCCCTTCAGAGCAGGAGAGATTGCTGAAATAGAGGGAATACAGAGAACATATACAGCACGTATAGACGCGATAAAGCACCTAAATTATTGGGATCGTCTCAAAGCTCTCCAAATGTACTCACTAGAAAGAAGACGAGAGAGATATCAAATAATATACACCTGGAAGATACTGGAGGGCCAGGTCCCAAATCTACACAGTAAAATAACAACGTACTGGAGTGAACGATATGGAAGAAAATGCAGAATAGAACCAGTGAAGAGCAGGGTGCCATAGGCACAATCAGAGAACACTGTATAAACATCAGAGGTCCGCGGTTGTTCAACGTCCTCCCAGCAAGCATAAGAAATATTGCCGGAACAACCGTGGACATCTTCAAGAGGAAACTAGATTTATTCCTCCAAGGAGTTCCGGACCAGCCGGGCTGTGGTGGGTATGTGGGCCTGCGGGCCGCTCCAAGCAACAGCCTAGTGGACCAAACTCTCACAAGTCAAGCCTGGCCTCGGGCCGGGCTTGGGGAGTAGAAGAACTCCCAGAACCCCATCAACCAGGTATCAACCTTCCACGAGGCCAACAATGGAAGGTCACAAACAACAACAACAACAGTAGTTCACTAGTGATGAACTGTGTGATACCGGCACTGCCCTACTTACTTTTCTCGATTCCTTGTTCATCATTGAACAAGGAATCCGATAGGTTTTGGAATAATGGCTTCCTCCGTAATTGGAGGTGTACTTCCCCTGTCCCACTCAGTGCTTTCATTGTAAAGATTTTTACCATACCTCACTAGGCTGCACCAATGACATCAAATGTGGCAAATGCTCTAGTTCCCATTACACATGTGACTGTGTGTCTGATATGCTCTGCTGCTAGAGCATATCAGACACAAAGTTGGTTCTCTGCTGGCCCAACTGTGATGGTGATCATGCCAATACATTCAAACAATGTCCTTCATACGTAGCAGAACTAACTAAGCCTCTCCCCACCGTCACCTTGCCTTCCAGTCGTGCTTTGCTTCATCTTGACCCAGTTCATCATCAACCCCTGCTTCCCGCTCTGCTGCCACCTTTGCTTGTGCCTGACCTGTCTGTCAATGACATTCCTATCTCCCCTGTGCCCATTTCTCTCTCACATGCCATACAACTAAGTCCCGATCTTGTTGACACCCTTGTCACTCGCATTGCTGATGCACTCGAGAAGACGCTCCTCACTAAATTCTTTCCGCAATCCGTCCAACCCATTCCTGAGGCTGAGCCGACGCATCCCTCATCTGCTTCTCCTATGGTTGACATCCAACCTCCCGTGGCTGCCTTTGCTATCTCCAAAATGTTTGAACTGATGCTGGACAATCCTCTCCAGAATTCCTTAGTGCACCTTCCCCGAGTTCCTTCACAGGCTGCCTTGCCACACATCCCTACCCCCGGTACTAAGAGGAAGCAATCCTCTGCCGTCCCGACTTCCAAGCACCCTGCAACTTTGCCTGACAGGCCCCATAAATCCCACACTCCCACGACATCCTCACCCCAGGTCTTCCTTCCATTGTCCTGCTAGCACATCTAAAAAGACTGATGCGATTGCGTCCCAGTTGTAAGGCTCCGGATTCCGTCTACGTACCTTGCCCCATCCTCATCTCACCTGTCCCGACCTGACTTCTTCTAACTGTAACTTATTGTGACTCGTTTTCTAGTGACTCGTTTTGTTGTGTGTGTACAGTGTTTTCTATTCTTTGGGGAGTTGTTTGGCAGCTTAGTGGCTTTAAGTCTTGTGAACCCAGCCGTTGTTTGTAAAGTTTTGCTGACTTTCTGGATGCTTTCCCAGTGAAATAGCAGAATGTCATTTGCGTCCTGCACCTTGTGTGAGGGGGGCAAGGTTTTGTCTTTGGTCCCCGGCAGACCAAACACTCATGCAACTGATGTGACTGGTACATTGGAGCAATCTCAGTGAGATAGCTACAGGGAAGCCACCATGGTGCTCCTCCAGAAAAGAGCATTTCATATACGCAGTACACCACATATTCTATAGGTTTACATCACCTTGAATTTAAAATTATATATTAATTATAGTGCAGTACTTGTAAGAAATCCTACTCTCATTGAGAAATAATAAACAGCATTACATATATATCTTGTATATTTGTTGCGTTTGTTATTTGGCATTTTATAGTGTTAGGGACTGTCAGAGTAGATAATTGATTAATATTCAAGATAAACATGCCCATGCCTTTATAGCAAATGATTTAAACAAAGGTGCCATGTTCACATTCAAACTCTTTGCATCATTACTGTTGAATTTTTTAACGAAATGATACAAAATTTTTCATACCATTTGGCTGATGGTGACATTTTTCCATAGACACACTCAATATCCGTGCTGGGGCGGCAATCTTGATCTCGGATCTCGCTCATTCACAGTTGGCTTTAAATGCCGGTATCCACTAGAATTCTACAGTGATACTCAAGTAGTAAGGTCTGTGAGTATATTTGCGAAAATCATCACAAGCACCACGCTCATTTTTGCTTTTGGCTTTGTATAAGTGAATTAGAGCATAAGAAGGGGGTGGAGAAAAAGGCTCTGAGGCTGGGCAGATATGATGAGTCGGTAATACAAGGAAATACTGGATGCAAGTGAACAATGGGAAGTGACACTGAACAGTGCCAAGCAGAAACAGTTTGCTTCCATCAGGAGGAAATAAATGAGTGCATGAATAAAAATTTATCAATTGATGGAGTGTGCTTTATACCTAATATATGGAACTGCTGATGTATTTTTGGTGGATGCTTTGCTGATATGTGATGATAGAGAGATCCCATGATGATAGTGAGCTAGGAAGGAAATATGAAATGTCTGGTGTTTTTCTGCTTAACTTCAACCCTCTTAATCCTGCTATAGTGTTCCATCCTACCTAAGTTATTATGCATCTCAACACCATGAAATTTGGAGATGGAGTAATGTTTTTTCTGGAGAGGGTAGAAGATAACTCCTTGTGGCTAGCTGCACTGAGATAGCTCCACACAAATGAGTCACAGCAACCCTAGCAGTCCTTAATTGCTTACCAGCGGCCAAAGGGCAAAATGTGGCACCCACACAGAGGTGCAGGAAGCAGGGGATTATTACAATCATCCTCACCAAAGAAACATACAGAAAGGAAGCAAAGCAAAACATGCAACTGCAAGGTTCACAAAGAAAAATAGAATTAAAACAGCAAAAGACTGTACAAATGATCCACCCACAGAGCAAACCCAGCTCTGGCGGTGGCAGCACCACCAATACTTGCCAGCTCTCTCCATCTCAGTTTTTCACCTGATGTCCAACTGTTTGGACTGCTCCATGAGTCACTAGCATTACAGGTCCCAACTATTTCCTAGATAAGTGTTAGCCATTCTTTGAATTTTGTCCTTTGGGGTCCCATTTCAAGATATAGTGTTAGCTTAATGTGTTTACAAGCCTCACTTGTTTGGGCTTTTGAAACTGTTTACTTTGAGTTGCATGTTCTCAAGGCAGCCCTTCCCTAAGTGCATGCCTAGTGATGCCACAGCAATAACAGGGTACCCTGGTGGGTTCTGGAGTGCATCCCATAGAGGCAGGCCTACTGTGTTGGGTGCCTCACCCTGAGTAGTGCAAGGGGTCATTGACTTTTGTGTGAGGCTCTGAGGTTGGGGCATTTAGGAGTTTGTTGTTTTTGGGTGCACTGGGGTTTGTGTGCTTGTATATATGGTGTACCACTGATACCCTTCATAGATGTGTTTATCCTGAGGCCTGTGTTTGGCACAATCAGAGAACACTGTTTGAACATCAGTAGTCCATGGCTGTTCAATAATGTCCCATCATGTGTAAGAAATATTGCCAGAACAAAAATGGACTCAACGAAAAAGTTAGTTTCCTACAAGAAGTGCTGCACCATATTGGTGGTAATGGATATGTGGGGTAACTCCAAGCAACAGTCTGTTGGACCAAACCTGTTCCCTGACCAGGCTTGGGGGAGCAGAAGAATTCTCGGAACCCTCTCCAAGTTTAGTTCCACCTATGTTTAGTTCTTCAGTTCTTTTGGCAAGCACACCTAGTCCCTGAGTGTAATGCTTGGTTCTTACTTTTGGCCCTGGTAAGTTGTTTGGGTCTGGTAGGGCTCATTATGGATCAACCCACCAAGCATGCATTCACTTTTTGCTGGTTTGAGGCGTGTCCATTGATGGTGCTACATGCCGATGGTCATTCATTCTGTCTGCCATGCTGCTTGTTGGGTGGGTAGTATCTTCCACCCCAAGGTGTGTGACTTTTACATTTGCTGGGGCTCTATTCTAGCAGAGCTGCCTTCTAGACAAGAGGCTTTTCAAATAGCAGCCATATTATGGGTTTGTTTTCTCTCATTTTCATTACATGTTGCTTGGTGCTCGTGTGAATGCTCCAGAGTTGGTCCCTATAATGTTTAAGGATCTGGAGTTAGAGTGGCTCATAAATAACACTTGTTCAAAGTTTGTCCATCCTCCTCCAATTCCATTTGGCATGGTTTGCCAGGCCTTTATTTGAGCTTGGGAGACTTGGCATAGTATTTGCCATACCCGAATGCTTGATTGGTTAGAAGCGAGTTGTCTTTTATGTGTTCTTGGGGGAGGTTTGTCTTTTGTGCTGCTGGAAGATTTCCTGTTTGCTCCAGTTTGCTCAAGGACACGGGCATGAGGCAGCTCTTAAGTGCAACTGCTTTTGCTTTCTGGAATCCAGGCTGTGGAGGATGACAGGACCTGTGCTCACTTGACCACAGTCACTGGGCTGTGGTCAAGCTGTTCTTTGAACAGCTGCAGAGCAGCCTGGATGCATTGGCTTCAGTGCCGGATGTTATTTCGTTGTTACTGACAATTTCAACTTCACTGACTTTGCCCAAGTTGCTCACTCTCCTCCTTTAGGAGGCAGCATTGGATTTTTTTCCTGGCTTGTCTCACATGTCAGTATGCTGTGCTAATCCAAGCTGTAGATTCAGCTTGGTCCCTAACCCTTATGTCTATCTCCCTCTTTTTGTCCCTCCTTTTTCCTGGGGTGATTGTCTCTTCAGTGATCTCAGCTGTTGCTTTCCAATCCCTCAGTTGGGTTCTGTCATTGTCCTTGCTATCCCTACTGCACTAACCCAGGAGGACTACTCAGAGGCAGTCCTCCTGGGTTAGAGCCTTACCTGTGGTTGGTCAGGGTTGGACTCCATCAAAGTCCGATTCTCTGGCCGTTGCACATCTTCCAGTCTTTGCTTCTTCTAGTTGGCGTTGTTCTTGGGTGCTGCAGAAGTGGTTCTGGATGGGGGGTCTTAACACCAGAAATTTTGTGGTCCACCTCTTTGTTGACTGTGCAGGAACGTCTGGAATTTTTTGCCAGCTCCTGGTCCCGTGATGCATGGGCCTTCTGAGTTGTCTCCTATTTTCTCTTCTTGAATTGATCCTCTTCCCTTCTTTTTCAGTTCAGGGGTCTTGATCAAGGTGTTATCCCAGCAGTATTGTATGGTCATTGAGAATTGACAGGACTGGTGTGGTTGAGTTAACTACCTCTCTTTTGGTGTGTGTCTTGGTTTTTCATGATCCCCAAGCAGGACTTGGCAGACTTATGATACATTTTTGACCTATCGGGATTCAACAGTTATATTCCCTGTCCGACTTTTCACATGATCACTTTGGCTCAGCTGGATTTCTAGATAATGTCCCTGAATCCCAAGGACACATACTGGCACATTCGAATTCATCTGAGGTTCAGGGACTGGTTAGGGTTCATTGTGGGGTGTCGTACTTACTAGTTTTTCTTTTTTGGAAAATCTGGCCCCTCAGATCTTTTATCAGGTTAGTGCAGAGTAGTTGTGGCCCAACTATGTCTTATGGGGAGCTTCAAGTTTTGGCCTATCTTGATGACTGGATTATTTGGGCTCCCAGCCACTTCACTTGAGTGTATGCTGAGGATTTTGATCTTTCTGAGCTTGCCATGTTCAAATTCCTGGTGAATTGGAGGAAGTCCCAATTGGTTCTGTCCGTGGATGGCTTCCGTTTCCCTGCCTTCTGCAGCTGTCTTCAGTTTTATCTTAGTTTTATGTCAGAGTGGTCCTAGATTACTCAGCAGTTGGTTGAGCAGTTGTGCAGAAGCCTGAACTAATCTGTGTGGTACAGTATTTTTCTTGTGCAGAATTTGGTTCCGGGCACTGTTCTGTTTCTTCTGGTATCGCCCTTTTCACCACCACTACTGGGGTCATCGAGTGTGAACTCCATTTGCCCTTCACCGGTTTTTACTTCACCATTTTCCTATTTTGGTTTGGGGTTGAGCAGGTTCCATCTTTCGGGCTCACAGGTGTGCAAGTTTGCAGAGGTGTGGTAGGCCCTGCAGTGTGTGTCATCCTCTGGGCTCCTTTCTCCAGTACCATTCTGACTGTACCCTGGTGGTTCATTGTCTGAATCAAGGGGGTTCTTTTCAGTCCTTTCCTTTTTGAAGATGGATCTCATCTTATGGATTCTCATGGTTTGGTTCTCCATGCAGTTTATGTGTGGGGGAGTATCCAACGTTCTTGTGGACAGTCGGGAGCCAGTTGGCCGAGCAAACAGCACACTGGACTTGTGATCCTGTGGTCTTGGGTTCGATCCCAGGCGCCAGCGAGAAACAATGGGCAGTTTCTTTTACCCTATGCCCCTGTTACCTAGCAGTAAAATAGGTACCTGGGTGTTAGTCAGCTGTCACGGGCTGCTTCCTGGGGGTGGAGGCCTGGTCGAGGACCGGGCCGCGAGGACACTAAAAAGCCCCGAAATCGTCTCAAGATAAGTCTTTCTTGGTTTTAACCCATTACCATGGAGTGGACTGTCAATGATGAACCCTTCAGGTGGATCTACAGGGCGCTGTCTCTCTGAAGTTGATCTCGTCATATCCAAGTGGAACTGGCAGCTTCCGTCTCACATAACTTCTTTCTCAGATCATGAGGCTGCTAGGGTGGATGCCTTTCAGCTGTACTGGTTGAGGGTGGGGGTTCATTTATCACTTCCCTAAGGTTCAGATGTTGTTCCAGGTACAGTATTGTCCAGACTGGAGATTTACATGGGTAGATTTACATTTACTACAGATTTACATCTTTTGGAGATGGAGCCTGGATACTAATATCATCCCTGACATACTTAAAACAGCTGAGATCATGCCATTTCACAAAGGAGGTAGTAAAGCAGATGCAAAAAATTATAGACCAATAGCTCTAACCTCACGCACAAAAATCTTTGAAAGAGTGGTAAGAAGTAAGATTACAAATCACATGGAATCACAACATCTACATAACCCTGGACAATACTGGTTCAGAACAGGGCACTCCTGCTTCTCACAGTTGCTAGATCACTATGACATGACCTTAGGTGCCATGGGAGACAAGCTAAATGCAAATGTAATGTACACAGACTTTGCTAAAGCTTTCGACAAATGTGACCATGGTGTTATTGCACATAAAATGCATGCAAAAGGAATTACTGGCAAAGTAGGGAGATAGATCTTCAAGTTCCTAACGAAAAGAATTTAGTGTAATTTATTGATAATGATACAGGTATATACAAGAGTTTTTACATTCTTGTAAAGCCACTAGCTCGCGTAGCGTTTTGGGCAGGTCCTCGATCCTAATTTTCCTCGGAATACGACCCGCTGAATCGTTTAACAACCAGGTACCCATTCTCTGCTTGGTGAACAGAGGCTACAGTTATTAAGGTTTGGCACCCTGTCAATTCTCCCCAGCCAGGATTCGAACCTAAGTCAAAGCACTCGCGAAATGCCAGGCGAGTGTCTTACCACTGCGCCATGGAGACTGCTAGTCAACACAGTAAAATCCAGATCATCTACAGTACTGTGAAAAGCTCATTCCTCCAAGGTACTGTACTTGTTCCAGTACTTTTTCTCATCCTAATATCAGATATAGATAAGGAAACAAACTACAGCACTGTATCATCATTTGCAGACGACACAAGACTTTTCATGCGAGTAGACAATTTAGAGGACACGGCAAACTTCCAACTGGATGTAAATCGGATCTTTCAGTGGGCCACAGATAATAATGTGATGTTTAATGAAATTAAGTTCCAGCACCTGCGCAATAGAAAAAATTAAAATTTAAAAACAAAACCATATATAAAACAAAATCAAATCACACTAGAACGAAAAGCAATGTAAAAGATCTAGGGGTAATCATGTCGGAAGACCTTACATTTACGTATTACAATATAGTAGCTGTCATGACGGCAAGAAAAATCACAGGTTGGATAACAAGGACCTTCCAAATAAGGAATGCCATACCTAGAGGGCACTTTTCAAGTGCCCTCTAGGGTGGAATATTGTTGCACTCCAACAGCCCCATTCAGAGCCGGATAAATTGCTGACCTAGAGAGCATGCAAAGATCCTTTACCGCTAGACTCCACTCTATAAGTCATCTTAATTATTGGGACTGATTAAAAGTTCTAAATTTGTATTCTTTAGAGTACAGGCGAGAGAGATACACAGTATTCTACATGGGGAAGAAATTAGAGGGACTGGTTCCAAATCTGAACACAGAAATAACATCACATGAGACCAGTTGGCATGGCAGGATGTGCAAAATACCACTGTTGAAAAGCAAATGTGCAGTAGGTACGCTGAGGGAGAACTCTATCAATATCAGAGGCCCAAGATTTTTCAACACACTCCCGCTACACATAAGGCGCATAACTGGCTGGCCTCTCACAGTGTCTGAGAGAGAACTCGACAAACAAAGAATACCTGATCAACCAGGCTGTGATTCATATGTCAGGCTGCGAGAAGCTGCGTCCAACAGGCTGGTTAACCAAACGACCAACCGGGAGGCCTGGTCAGAGACCAGGCTGCAGGGCTGTTGATTCCCGGAAGCTACACAAGGTAAGGTAGGTAGGTAGGGTGATCCTTCTGGCTGCCTGGTGGCTGGCTTATCTTTGATTTGTGGCTGTTTTGGCCAGGTGTCCGAAATCAGGCATTTTTATGTGGCTCCGCCCCTTTTATCAGATTGATTTTGAAACATTCCTTGCTGGTTCGAGTTTCTTCTCTGCTCTTCATGTCTTCAGTTTTTGATATGGGTCAGTCACCATTTGTATGGTTAATGTGGCTTTCATCACAGCAGTTGTATTAGGTTTCTTGGTGCTCTTTTCATCTTTTCGTCTCTTGCCATCATTTTTTTTTTCGTCTCGGTTCCAGTGGTTTTGTAGTTTTGTCTTGATTGTTGATTGACAAGTTACTTTTAATACTGTACTGTACTGTCTCCTCCTATTGTTCAGTCTTGCAGAGCCGCTCTTGTTGGCTTTTGGCATCGATTCTTCTTCAGCACCATTTTATAATTGTTTCTCCTCCAAACCTATTCTTTCTCCTGTACTGTCTTGGTCTAGGGACAGTGTGTTTGGTTTTCTTTTGTTGCTTTGGTTCTTGTCACCTCTTCAGTTTGTGATACTTTTTTTTAATTTTTGTTTTTTGTTGGTGCTGTCTTCTCATTGTAAGGGTGAGAAGCTTTGCAATTCTCCAAAAATGGGATATTTTTTCTTTTGGCCCTGGTGGCCAGTTTCTTCATATACAGTGTAGCTATTTTCTTTTCTGGTGAAGAATGAGACGGTTAGCTTCTGGAGGGGTCCTTTAGTTATTCAGTCATATTCATTTGACCAGAGGTGCATCATTTGTGCCCTGGGCTAGGTTTCCCATCCTAGTATCTACTCTTCATTGGGGTGATCTGCATTTTTCTACCGAGTGAATCCCAGTTTTCCTGTTCTATGTGGTAAGATACAAAGAACTAACCACAATATTTGGCCCCTTCAGGAAACTAGGAAACTTCAGGTTGACTGTAATGAAATGCCTCTTTTTGGGTTGGCCTCAGCTGTTGTCTTAGGCTATGGACTAAAGATTGTTGACAAGGGGAGCCGGCAGCTCCCAGTGATGCTGCCACTGGTGGTAGCCAGCTGTAACTTGGGGTGAGTTTATTCTAACTACTTTTTTGAATCATTTGCAGAGTCTTTGCTGCTTCGTTTCTATTTTTCTGTCAACCTTGTGCACTTGTCTATTTTGTTTCACTTCCTTTTTGTGTGTTTCTTTAGTGACGGTGATCATGAATCCCCTGTTCTCTGTATCTCTGTGAAACGGCCATGTTTTGGTCTTTGGTCTCAGTTAGGCAGTTAAATACCCCAAGGACTAATGTGGGTCATTTGTATGGAGCACTCTACATGGAGCCAAGGAGGCCCACCCAAAAAAACATATTTCATTATGTTCAACATTTTTTTCTGGGGGAAGCCCCTACAGGTCCCTGGAGTTATCCAGGCTGATATGGATATCCCTAACTTTGGTATCAGTCGCTGTGGGGTGGAGTTCTAGACCTACTGGGGACAATGAGCCAGAAAACCTGGCCCCTCAGAGAAGCACGAGGAGCAATGGCCTATAAAAATGCACATGTGATTTTGGAGCATTCTATATCTGCCATTAACCGGGACAGGCACCCAGAAAGGTAAGCGCCCAAAACAAACCCCTATTCTGGTTAAAAACAACAAAACTAGACAAACGATTGGACAGAACTCCCCAATTGAACACAGGCAAACATGCATGACGTCACACGAACTGTGCCGCATGTCTGCGCAGCTCCCCCCTCCCTGGGAGGGGGAAGGGGGAGCCCCAGATACCCCTCTCCCTGTTGGTCTTTTGCTGCTTGGCAATTGACCACCTCGAGTGTTTTAGGAGGTTTCCTCCCTAGTTTGCCTTGGGGTAAGTGGTAGTTATTGGACTGGTAAGGATGCAGGGTACTACATAGCTAGTTTTCACCCATGACAGCGGGCGGCTCTGTTCCCTCTGGGTACGCTGTCCTTTTGCGAGGTCTTTCTTTTCTTTTTGCCTGGTGGTGGGGTCTGCCTTGGTATTCCTTTACCCTTTATACTAGGGTTGTTTGTGTTTGGTGGTACCCTCTGCTTCGCCCTCATGAACGGACACTTCCCGGGGTTTCAGCATTAGCAGTGTTGATTGGTAGCTTGGGCGCCAGTTAACAGTATCCTGCCTGGGATAACCCTTAGCAGACCCAGTCTAGGGCCCTGGGAACCTCGCAGGGGGCACTCGAGTCTGATGGATGTGACCCCCGAGTCCCCCCTCTCTTTTTTTCTAGTTGGAGGGCTGCTCTGTTCCCCTTGTCTTGGGGTGACGTTCATTGCTTTTGCCTCCGTCATGCTGCCTGTTGGGTCAATGACACATTCGACCTGGAGTCCTGCGAGCTTTGTTGCTTGTTTGTGACTCAGTTCACCCAATCTGATGATGACCTTATTAGGGTGCAGGCAACTCATGCGTTGCAAGATAGGTTTAGGTTGTTGCAGCGCGCTAGGTTGGTTGCTTCCCTGGATGCCTTGAGGCTGCCCCATTTTGTTTATTGGGACCCGGACTTGGGGGTTTGGTCGCTCTGGCCTTGGTTCCGTCCGCGCCCTGTTCATTCGGTCACCCCGCTTCCGGCTGCTAAACATCTGAGGGCTTTGGGTTCGGGGGAGGGTTTAGAGGTTTCTGAGACTTGGGCAGTTTCGGGGGTTGCCCCTTCCAGGGGTGGCTGCGAAAGCATTCAAGGCACTTCCTCCAGCTATAGCTACAAGGTCTTACCAGTGGGCTCTTCCTGCTGTTCTGGCGGCCCCGGCTTTTTCTTGTGTGGCCGGGGCTTTGGAGGACGACTCGCCCACAGGGTTGGGGAGTAACTGACTTGGGGGCCCTGAGCCCCGTTGGTCCCCGATTGGGTTTTCCGACCCTCCGAGCAAGGCCTGCTGTTACAAGGAGTGGGGTTTTCTTTTCCCCCTCTGTGTACGAGCTCGGCCGAGGAGCCGAACTCGGCTCCTCCCCGAGTTCGGTTCCATCCTTTCGAAGGTTTTCAGCTTCCCACATCTCTCCAGCTGATGTGTGGGCGGGCATTGCGGCTTACCTCCTGTGCGACCTGGTGTATGTCTCTATAACGGCTCCATCTTCAGGTTTGGGTCTTTGTCTCCATACTGGGTTCATTATGAGGTTCCGGAGTCCTGGCTTGCGGACTGCCCAACGTTTTCGCTGGATGCTTGGGACACCTTCTATCGTGCCCGCATGCTTGAATGGTGTGAGGCGTTGACTGTGGTCCAGGTTTACCTTGGGAGGGGGGGGTGATTTTGCACACCTTAAGCCTTGTGCTGCTAATGGCTATTTGGCCTTTGTCACACATAGATGCATAACAAACAAAAATTTATTTTTTTTCTTGTTAACCCTGTTAATTTGTGTTCCCTGATCACAGAAAAAATAATAATAAAATCGTAAGTGGCATATTTTGGCCGCATTAAGGCGGGGAAGTCTGGCAAAAAGGAGGCGCTGACTCAGCAAGCGTCTGAGGTGGTCTGCTCTGCCCCATCTGTCAGGCGGGAGTGGCCACAAAGATATAATTACCTAATTATTTCAATGTCTCTGATTTTTCTTCATTTTTTTGCTGTAATATTATTCAAAAGTGTATAGTGTGATATATTTATATAATAAAAGTGTGAATCATCGCTGTACTCAAAATTATGGTGTGCATATTATTGATTCAATTATTGTGTTCATAAAACAATAAACAAATACTTTGTCAGTTATTATACTATATACACAGGTGATGTATAAGTATCTGCATGTTTTGTTCACCATAACGAACCACTAAGTTATTGCGAGTCAAAAAGCATCGAGGAGTGGCCAGCCAGCCACTCGTCACCGCTCCCTCCCTCAAAAACACCTCACTCGCCAACATCCTCCTCCTATCATACTGTTTTTCTCATATTCACGATATATAGACACTATATACATAAGTATCTACATGTCCTGTCCACCATAACTGTTCATCTAAGCTTGTATAGTGCACAAAGAGCATAGTGGCCACCCTTACACAGCATGACAAGTCAGGAAGATGACACAACCTCCCTCTCCCAACACTCCTTTTGCTGTTATTACACTATATGTACACCTTATATATACGTATCTACATTTGTGTTCACCATAACGAACCACTAAGTTGGAATGCTGAGTTGCAGTTTTTTTTTATTTTTGTTTTCTTTATTAAAAGCATGCTGAATGGCAGAGGCCCTCCCTCCCTCACCTCACCTGACACGCCAACGTTCTCCTCCCACCATACTGTTTTTGCTTTTATTCACTGTATACAGACGTTATACATAAGTATCGGCATGTTTTGTTCACCATAGTGAACCACTAAACTGGTTTAGTGAGTCCAAACAGTAAAAGGTGGTCACACAGAGTCGGCAGACAACACAACCTCCCTCCCCACCAAGATTACTCCTCCCACTACAGCACTAATTATCACAACAATCCTGCTATTATCAGAATCCTGGTCATTTTTATCAGTCAGGGGTCTTCTGTAATACTATCATCGCTAAATAATAGCATGTACATATATATTTTAACATTTTTAGGCGATGCTGTGGTCACAAGCTGAACAGCAGTGCTGTGAGCTCATGCTGCGTGCACCAGCCTTGGTGGCTCACTCAGTACTGAGGCCCTCACACCCGGGAATGTTGCCTACAATTTTGTTAAAAAATGGTGTCTGTTTACACGAGCCCGGGTGAAGGTGAAGTGAACCCTGTGTATCCGCCAACCCGCTCTCGCACAAGAAAGCACATATAGAACTTATTGTTTATAATCACTATTTCGCTTATAAATAAGTATATATGTGACATATTCCAAGCCATATTTTTTTCCAAGGCACTAATTCCTCTTCTCAGTTTTATTAAACAATAGAGATTTTATACAAAGTTTGACAATATCCTGAGTTACTTTACAATTTGTTTAAATATTTTAGTTTTGTTTTATTATTTTTATAAAACTGTAGTATCAATATAGGTATAGGTTCAGAACTAATTGTAATATCTTAACATACTAAGAAGGTTAGGTTCGGTCAGTGTTTTCTATTCAGCATTTCAAGGTAAACTCAAATATTCACAATAAATTAGTATGTCTCATATGCACTTATTCATATGCCAAATATTGACTATAAGCAAGTGCGAGAACGGGTTGCAACCTGCAGGCTGTTTAAATCTTGTGTAGTACTCCAACGCTTCATATGACGTGATGAGCATTTTTGGGTAAGTTATTCAACGCATCATATGACGTGTTGCGCAGTTTAAGGGGTTAATGAGGGCCTTTTCGCTCCGGCTCTTCTGCGGGATGTTGGCGCTGTTCAGCTTCACGGGCCAATAGAATGATTATTAAAAGTTGTTTAATGTCAACCAATATTTTTTGACTAGTTGTATATGAAAAGGGATGCAATTGCTCCAAGTTTCAGTACTTCAGCCTAAATAGAAAGGGAGATTTTTTATTTTTGTGTTTTATGAACGAATATTACACATTTTCAAGTGGATATTCAGGACCACACCTTTCAGATATAATCATTCTATGACACTTTTCTGACACATTAGCATATAATAAAGGATCTCATGTCGATTTGTTTCCAAAATATTTTTAGTTTTCCTAATACAAATAGTCAAAGTTCCCCCCAAAAATTATGCAAATATATCATGTTTATTGCTATTATAAAATCAATAAATGAACTTAAGGACACAAATTGACATGAATTTGTAGAGACTTTCACTCTACATATAATGTGTAAGTTTCATGTAAATTTAATAAAAAATCTAATGGGAATATCAACATTTATGTTACTTGAAAGTTAATAAGTAAAACATAAAGTCTAAGGTGCTGCCATCTGTAACTGAGGATGACATCAACCAATTTCCTCCAAAATTGGCACAGATAGGCTTACATGCAGTCAGGTGTATAAGTTTCATGGAAATCTTCCAATAAAAAACAACAACAACAACAAAAAATTGAAAAAAAAATTAAATTAATTTTTTTCTAATAAAACTAATTATAATTTTTTTAATATATGCTATTGTGATAGCTGAGAGTCATAGACATAATTTCAGTTAACACTTGTGTTTGATAATTGTTTTTGACCATTTTGGAAAATTTTTCACAGTTAATTCAATATTTTTTTCTCCCTTCCTATTTATGTTACGATGCTGAGACTTGGGCCAGATGAAACCCTTTTCATATACAATTCATCAAAAAAGTTTGATTGAAATCGAACTGGTTTTCATTTTTGGCATATTTGAATCTCTTGGCCCCTTCATGTGCAGGTTCCCTCCTGTCGGCTGCACTTGTGGCTGAGGACTTGCGTACACGGGGCTCTTTGACTTCGGTCCTGCGTTTCTTTTCCCTCCTTGAGCAGTCTTCTGGTTGGCTTACGGAGGATGTAGAGGCACTTGGGGCCGTGTGTCATTTATTATTTGCGGCTTCTGCAGTCAAAGTGGCAAATAATAAAGAAGAATATGCAAGCGGCTTCCTCCAGCTACTGCCTTCTGTCCGACTTGTTGGTTCTCCGGGGGTCTAGGGTGGGTTCCTCCTGGAGGGGTCGTGCCAGGGCCTGCAGTTCAGCTCGTCGAGGTGGGCCACAGGTGCCAGTTTCGAAGCCGGTGCCGTCTTCGGTCTCGGCTGTACCTGGTCGGTGCGGTGCTCGCTCTGTGTGCAGGTTGGGTTCTCGTATGGGGCATCGGCCCTTTCGCGGTTCGTCCCATTGACGGGGCAATGGGGGGAGGCTTGCTCTGTTCACTCACGCCTGGTCCCACGCTTCGTGGGCTTTTTGGGTCGTTTCTTGCGGCCTTTGGTGGCGTTGGGTGGCTGCTCCTCCTTCTGGGGGTTCGGGGCTGGCAGGGCAGGCCTTTTCTCCTACGCTTTGTCAGGTCGTCTTGGAGTGGGTGCACTTGGGCATGATCGAAACGACGATGGCCCCTAGTTTCCCTCCTGTTTCCAGTTCCGAAACGGGACTGTGCGGACCTGCTGTTCATTCTGATCTTGTCCTGTCTGAACCCCTGGGTTTTTTGCCCCTGCTTTTGGATGACCACTCTGTCCCAGGTTCGGCTTCTGTTGGAGCCGGGCACTTGGATGGTGTCCTTGGACCTCAAGGACGGTATTGGCACGTCCCTATTCATCAGGGGTTCAGGACTGGCTTGATTTTGTTTTGGGGCGTCAGAGTTGCCGCTATTGTTGTCTCCCTTTCGGGTTGAACCTGGCACCTCGCATGTTCACACACCTCACCCGGGTTATGATGGCCCGTCTGTGTCTGTTAGGTGTTCGGGTGTTGGCTTATGCCCACGACTCGCTGGTTTGGGCTCCCAGTCGGTTCGCGTGTCTGCTCGCCAGGGGTTTGGTGCTTTCCCAGCTCGCCAGGTTCGGGTTCCTGGTGAACTGGTTCATCTGGTTCCCTCCCAAGTTCGGACCTGGCTGGGTCTTGTGTGGGACTCTCGAACCGCTTCCTTGTCTCTTCCTCCGGAGTCTCCCCTTCGGTTGCGGTCCCGCATGCGCTTGTTTCTGGGGGGCTCCCCGGTCACCCGACGGTTGCTCGAGGGTCTGTGCAGGAGACTGAACTTGCGATGATGGTCCACCTGCCATCGCCTCTCTCTCGCGATCACTGGGTTCGACCCCCGGGGGCCTTGCGTCAGCTGCTGTGTTGCCGTCTTCCTCTTCGGGTTTTTTGAGGTTCAGTGGTTTGGCGCCTACCCAAGCCCTCGCTCGATGTATTCACGGACGCGTCGCCTCTCGTCTGGGGCTTTGTGACCAGTGCTCACCCGGCTGGCCTGGGGCAGTGGGGTCCATCCTTTCGTCGGGCCCACAGCATGGTGCAGGAGTTTGTGGCGGTGTGGTTTGCTCTTTGGAGGGTTCGGGTTGCTCCCCGGTGGTTTGTTGCCTGTACCGAGGGGGTTTGATGCGATCCTTGGCTCTTTGGGGGCTGGTCGCTTTGGGTGACTCGTCTGCTGAGTTCTCGGGGTTTGGTTCTCCTGGAGGTTTACGTCCGGGGGGTGTCCAACGTCCTGGTGGACGGCCTGTCCCGGTTCATTCCCATGTCCACAGAATGGACGGTCAATGCCGACTCATTCAGACATTCAGGCGCCTGGAGGTGGATGTCTTTGCATAGGCATGGTCAACGCGTCTTCTGGAATATGTGGTGCCCTTTCTCGACCGCGAGGCCGTCAGGATTGATGCCTTTTGGCAAGACTGGTTGAGATGGAGGTTCCTGTACCTCTTTCCCTGGTTCAGCTGTTGCTCCAGGTCCTAGCTCACTTGCAGACTTATCAAGGGCGAGCAGTCCTCTTGGCCCCACGGTGGCCAGCCCAGCCGTAGTTTGAGGTGCTGCTTGCCCGGTGTCCGAACCCGGAGGTTTTCCGCGTCACCGCCTCTTTCAGAACATCGGCCCGGTCCGTTACGAGACTGGTTTGCTCGTTGATGACCAGACCACACACTAGAAGTTGAAGGGACGACGACGTTTCGGTCCTCCCTGGACCATTCTCAAGCGACTTGAGAATGGTCCAGGGCGGACCGAAACGTCGTCGTCCCTTCAACTTCTAGTGTGTGGTCTGGTCAACATACTTCAGCCACGGTATTGTGACTCTTCGCCTGCACTGGTTTGCTCCTCTCCTAGAGTCTTCGCGTCTGATATTTTTGACTCAAGTTTATCACCATTTGTATGGTGATCAGGTGGCATCATTGATGGTGTCCCACATGCGGGCTTCATCTCGGCGGCAGTATGAAGTTTCCTAGCAGTCCTTTCGTTTCTTTTTGACTCTTCGTCATTGTACTTCGCTTTCGATTTGGGTGGCGTTGTCCTTTCTTTCGTGGTTGTTCCAGGACCGTCATCTTGTGCCGAATACTGTTGCCTCATATTGTGTGGCGCTGGTGGAACCGCTTCAGCTTGCTTTCGGTATTGATGTTACTTCTGCACCGTTTTGCAAGCTGTCTCGAGCGGTGTTTCATCTCCAGCCTGCTCATGCACCGCCTGAGCCGCCTTGGTCTTTGGATAGGGTTCTCTCCTGTCTCTCTTCTCGTCTGTTTGTTGTGGCCCCTTCAGTTCAGGATTGTTTTTTGAAGGTTCTTCTTTCCTGTTGGCATTGGCCTCTGGGGGTTGGGTCAGGGAGCTTCATGCTCTCCTCCGGCGCAGGGGTTTCTGCCGTTTCGGTCGTGGTGATAGTTTTGTTTGTCAGCAGCCGTCTCCTTCTTCTCTGGCGAAGAATGAGACTGCTGCTTTCCGTAGGGGTCCTTTGGTTATTGATGCTTGGCTGGTCAGGCCAGGGGGGTGCATCATGTCTTGTGTCCAGTTGCGGCCCTCCGCCGTTATTTGTGCACCACAGCTTCTATGTCCAGGGACGTACTTTGATCCGGTTTCCCTTCTTCCCTGTTCGCGGGTACGGATCTCTCAGGTTGTCCGCAGGGTTATTAAGTCAAGCCAGCATGCAATCTATCCCCATGCCCATGATGTTTGTAAGTTCGCTGCTCTTACTGCCGTCTTTGGGTATATGTCCTGGGCTGACATTCGGGCACAGGGTTTTTGGTGGTCGAACAGGGTCCTGGCTGCACGTTACCTTGTAAATGTTCCTGGGCCTAGTCGGGCCTGTGTCGTTTTGGGTTGGCGGCTGCAGCCTGTCTTGACTTCGAGTTGAGGTGTGGAGCACTGACCACCTCCCTGGTAAGTCCTTCTTTATTTTTAGTCTTTGGTGAAGTAGCTCCAGGGAGCCGTAGGGGCTCCCCCCAGAAAACCAGCGTTGAATGTAATGAAACGGCATTTTCTGGGTGAGTCCCAGAGGCTCCCTGGCAACCCTCCCCCCCTCCGGTCAGCGGTTTTTCGCCTACATATTTTGATACCCAGCCTCAGAACTGTGGTGTGGATCGCCGGCATGGGGGTCTGGGGCTCCCCTCTGGGGAGGGGGGGGGAGCTGCGCAGACAAGCGGTGCTGCTTGTGTGATGTCATGCTTGTTTGCTCATTTTCAATTGGGGAGGTTACCTTGAGGTGCTTCCGGGGCTCAGCGTCCCCGCGGCCCGGTCGTCGACCAGGCCTCCTGGTTGCTGGACTGATCAACCAGGTTGTTAGACGCGGCTGCTCGCAGCCTGACGTATGAGTCACAGCCTGGTTGATCAGGTATCCTTTGGAGGTGCTTATCCAGTTCTCTCTTGAACACTGTGAGGGGTTTGCCAGTTATGCCCCTTATGTGTAGCGGAAGCGTGTTGAACAGTCTCGGGCCTCTGATGTTGAAAGAGTTCTCTCTCAGAGTACCTGTTGCGCCTCTGCTTTTCAACGGGGGTATTCTGCACATCCTGCCATGTCTTCTGGTCTCATGTGATGTTATTTCCGTGTGCAGGTTTGGGACCAGCCCCTCAATTATTTTCCACGTGTAAATTATTGTGTATCTCTCCCGCCTGCGCTCAAGGGAGTACAGATTTAGGCTCTTTAGTCGGTCCCAGTAATTTAGATGTTTTATTGAGTGGATTCTAGCAGTGAAGGATCTCTGCACGCTCTCCAGGTCAGCAATTTCTCCAGCTTTGAAAGGGGCTGTCATTGTGCAGCAGTACTCCACTCTAGAGAGCACAAGCGTTTTGAAAAGTATCATCATCGGTATAGCATCTCTAGTGTGAAAAGTTCTTGTTATCCAACCTGTCATTTTTCTTGCAGTTGTGACGGCTACTTTATTGTGTTCTTTAAAGGTAAGGTCTTCCGACATGAGTACACCCAGATCCTTTACATTGCCTTTTCGTTCTATGTTATGCCGTTCTTGAGATAGGGTGCGACTTTCAAGTTGTTCCGCGATTCGTTTTCTTCGCCTATATAGGGAACGACGTTCCCGTTCCAGTCTGCATCTCTTTCTCTTTTTTCTTAAGGGTATGCGGTTTGAACATGTTTCTAGTGCTACTGAGCTTATTTTTTTCCAGGCACTGGTTCAGGTTTGCATTTTCTAGCTGTTCTTCCCAGTTTATTTCTGTGAAGTCCTGGTTTATTTGCTCCCAGTTTATCTGTTTATTATTGAAGTTGAATTTGCTGAAATCTCCTCCACCGGGAATCTGGACTGGTTTTGAAGGTCCATTCCCCATGGTTGTCAGAACTTCAATTAAGTTGTGATCTGAGTAACAGGTATTTGTAATCATTATGTTCCCGATCAATTCATCATTATTAGTGAAAATGAGGTCCAGCGTGTTCTCCTTCCTAGTTGGTTCTACTATTTGCTGGTTTAAGGCAAACCTATCGCACATCCGTAGCAGGTCATTTGCATGTGCCTGTTCATTTAGGCTACTTCCTGGTATTCTTTCTGATATTACTGTATTAGCCAGGTGCTTCCATTTCAGGTGCCGTAGGTTGAAGTCCCCAAGCAGGATGATGTTCGGAGCTGGATTTGTGAGGTTTTCCAAGCAGTGTTCTATTTTCATTAGTTGGTCTTTAAACTGCTGAGGGTTTGCCTCCGGTGACTTATATACAAGGACAACAACTACATTTTGGATCTCTATTTTGACTATAAGCACTTCCACCATATCATTTGAGGTGTTTAGGAGCTCAGTACAGATGAGTGTGTCTTTGATGTAGAGGCTGACCCCACCCTGAAGCCGGTGTTTCCTATCACATCTGAAAAGATTGTACTCCGAGATCCATATTTCACCATCAAGGTAGTCCTTAGTGTGAGTTTCCGTTAGGGCTGCAAACACTGCATTTGCCTCATGAAGGAGACCATCTATAAAGTGAACTTTGTTGGATTTGCGTGTTTTTATACCCTGGATGTTGGCAAATATAAATGATGTTATCGTGTTAGTGAAAGTGCTGGATGCTTTACTTGGTGTTAATATCTGAGGCTCTGGTAATTACCTAAGTGTAATTACCTAAGTGTAGTTACAGGATGAGAGCTACGCTCGTGGTGTCCCGTCTTCCCAGCACTCTTTGTCATATAATGCTTTGAAACTACTGACGGTCTTGGCCTCCACCACCTTCTCACTTAACTTGTTCCAACCGTCTACCACTCTGTTTACAAAACTGAATTTTCGTATATTTCTCCGGCAGCTTTGTTTCGTTAGTTTAAATCTATGACCTCTTGTTCTTGAAGTTCCAGGTCTCAGGAATTCTTCCCTATCAATTTTATCGATTCCTGTTACTATTTTGAATGTAGTGATCATATCACCTCTTTTTCTTCTATCTTCTAGTTTTTGTATGTTTAATGCCTTTAATCTCTCCTCATAGCTCTTGTCCTTCAGTTCTGGGAGCCACTTAGTGGCATGTCGTTGTACCTTTTCCAGTTTGTTGATGTGCTTCTTAAGATATGGGCACCATACAACCGCTGCATATTCCAGCTTTGGTCTAATAAAAGTCGTGAACAATTTCTTTAGTATTTCTCCATCCATGTATTTAAAAGCAATTCTGAAGTTAGAAAGTGTAGCATAGGCTCCTCGCACAATGTTCTTAATGTGGTCCTCAGGTGACAGTTTTCTATCTAAAACCACCCCTAGATCCTTTTCTTTATCAGAATTCTTTAAAGATTTCTCACATAATTTATAGGTTGTGTGGGGTCTATGTTCTCCAATTCCACATTCCATAACATGGCATTTATTCACATTAAATTCCATTTGCCAAGTGTTGCTCCAAATACTTATTTTGTCCAGGTCTTCTTGAAGGGCATGACAATCATCTAGGTTTCTTATCTTCCCTATTATCTTAGCATCATCAGCAAACATGTTCATGTAATTCTGTATTCCCACAAGGAGGTAAGGAGGCCACTGTGTTTGCGTCCTCTCTAGCATTTGACCGAGTTG
The DNA here is from genome assembly GCA_020271785.1 of Procambarus virginalis. Classification (NCBI taxonomy): domain Eukaryota; kingdom Metazoa; phylum Arthropoda; class Malacostraca; order Decapoda; family Cambaridae; genus Procambarus; species Procambarus virginalis. The sequence continues at coordinate 6,246,195 of WNGS01164858.1, read as the reverse complement.
GTGATAGAGTCTGGTCATTTTTAGCCATTCTTCTCTTCCTCCTCTTGCTAAAAAATTATCCCGGTTGATGGAGTAGTGGCTGTTTTCATAGTGGTAGTCTGTCGGTTTTCTTCGCCTGGTACCTCTTATATGAAAAGCTGGACATTCAGCATTGAAGCACTCTTTCCTGTCCAAAGAGTTCTTGCAGATTTCTGGGTGAAAGAATTCACAGCTTTTGGTACATTTACCTGTATTGAGGAGGTTTCTGCACTTTCTAGGGTGATCGTATTTACATGTTCCATTTATTCTTCCCAATTCCCCATGCTTACAGGTTGCCCATTTGTAATACCAACAGATTTTGGGGCCTTGTTTTGTTTGTGTCTTTTTGCCAGGGACCGCGCTCTGCTGCAGCGTCCCCGACACTGTGCTCTGCTCTGGGGCCTGTGACACCGCGCTCTGCTCCGGTGCCCGCGACACCGCGCTCTGCTCAGGCGTCCCCGACTCCGCGCCCTGCTCAGGCGTCCCCGACTCCGCGCCCTGCTCAGGCGTCCCCGACTCCGCGCCCTGCTCAGGCGTCCCCGACTCCGTGCCCTGCTCAGGCGTTCTCGACTCCGCGCCCTGCTCAGGCATCCCCGACTCCGCGCCCTGCTCAGGCATCCCCGACTCCGAGCCCTGCTCAGGCGCCGCTGCCACCGAGCACTGTGCCACATCTGGTTGTACCTTGGTGTCATGTACAGTTTGTTTGAAGACATTAGAAATTGCTATGCAGGCATTAATTAGTAATTCTCTGTTTTCGGCGGGAGTTTTATCCAGGATTTCCATCATCTTCAGAAAAGTTACATCATCCTTTTTGCAGAGCCAGTACACAGAGTGGTCACTGGGACCATTTCTCCTTGAATTATTAGTCATGTTGGCACATTTTTTGTGTATGGCTGCTGAACAGAGTTGGCATTGAAAGCTCTGTTGGTAATCTACCTTCATGTTGCATTCTATGCACGTTTTTATCAAAGCCATTTTTTGGACACTTCTGTTCAGTGGTGATGGTCTTACCAGGTCTTACAAGGTGGGGTGTTGACCGGTGGGGTGTTGACCGGTGGGGGGTTGACCGTGGGTGCTGGCCGTGGGTGCTGGCCTTGGGTGTTTACCAACTTGAGACAGGCCTGGAGGAGGCTGTATGGATGGCCAGTGTTGCTACCACGTGTCGCACTCTTAATTTGTTTTGTTCACTTGTTAGATTACATTACTTGCATTTTCCCACTAGTTATCTTATGGCGGAGGTGTCTAGTTTCTGTGTCTGAGCACTAGTTACCTGAGTACGTTACACTATTTGAAAGAATACACACACAGAGGGTACTGGGGTGGGCCTACCTCCAAATGGCCCTTGCTTACATACACACGACGGACTTATTTTGTGTATAATTTGTTCATTTGATGTTAAAATGTGTTATCTTAATTTTTGTTATAATAGACACAGGTTTTGCATAGAGAGCTTAGCACTATGGGCACTGATTACTTGATGTTTCAATAACGAGAGATGTGATTTATTGACGACTTGGCAACTATCGCTTAAGGCCTCCTGGCACCACGAGGGCAGGCCTTGACTACACACGAATTTCACTTATTTTTCCTTGAACACAAACGGTCGGATGGTAATCACTATGATATATTGGTTAATATGTTGAGACACACTTTAAAAGTTATCTGACTGTGTTTAGTTCCTGTATCACTGGAATATCCCCAGATATATATTGTTTTCCGCGGAGCTCGCATGGCGTGGCCCTTCCCCTCTCACACCCCAGACAGACCTTCTGTCTGGGGAGTTCTGTCCACTTGTTTGTCTATTTTCGTCGTTTTTTTAACCAGAATAGGGGGTTTGTTTTGCGGCGTTTACCTTTCTAGGTGCTTGTCCCAGTTGATGGCAGATATAGAATGTTCCAAAATCACATGTGTATTACTCTTCGTGCTTCTCTGAGGGGGGCCAGGTTCAGGCTCATTTTCCCCAGTAGGCCTAGTACTCCACCCACGTCGACTGATGCCAAAACTAGGATTATCCATATCAGCCTGGATAGCTCTTGGGAGCCTCTGGGACTTGCCCAGAAAATGGCGTTTCATTACAGTCAATGCTGGGTTGTTTTCTATAATGTGCATCATTGGTTATAATTAATATCTCAACACTTCACCTATAATTCTTATAATATACAGTGCCATATATATTTTATGGTATTATACAGTGTACATTCATAATGTTTGTCATACTTACATGCAGCTTCAGATAATTATCGTGTTCAATGACACTGATAAATTTATATTTGCTCTGAGGGGAAAATTACATTTTTGATGCTTCATTTGAAATAAAACTGAAAAACAAGAATGTAAATGTGATCTAAGATACTTTATTATTTCTTCAGTGTTCCAGTTGGAGGCAATAATATACCTCATCGATTGCCACCTATCAACCAGAACACAATTATACATCAACCAGTCTCCAATGGTATATCTAGTGCACGAGAAATGATCAAGCTTGTTGCTGTGAGCATCACTCAGTTTGTGTAAGTTGTAATTGTGTTTCAACATAAGTAATTATGAGCATCAAATGTTCATTATTACTTTTCTTAAATTTAAGTTTTTAATTTGCATCTTAACTGCTCCCATTGCACTGAAATGATAAAGGGAATGGAGAGCATAGAATGTCAGGCGCTGGTTCCATGTGGATGGGAAAAGGTTCACCTTGGAGGAACCAAATATCTTGGGGAGCCAATAGAAGGATGCATTGTCAATAGTCCGCTTCTTGGAAGTGTGGGTGGAAGTGAGATAACCCGTAACTATGTACCTACATGTTCAAGATTTCGAGGATCAATGGCCTCGCAGTGTGGTCTCTGACCAGGCCTCCTGGTTGCTAGTCTAATCAACCAAGCTGTTTGATGTGGCTGCTCACAGCCTGATGTATGAGTTACAGCCTGGTTGATCAGGTAACCTTTGAAGGTGTTAGTCAAGTTCTGTTTTGAACATGACAAAAGGTCGGCCAGTTATGCCTCGTATGTGTAGGGGAAGACTGTTGAAAAGTTTTGAGCCTTTGATGTTAGAATTCTCTCTCACCATGCCTATTGCACCTTTGCTTCTCGGTGGGGCTGTTTTGCACATCCTGCCATGCTTCTGGTCTCATGTGGTGTTATTTTTGGTTGCAGATTTTAAACTAATTCTTCTAATATTTTTCAAATATAAATTATTATGTATATCTCCTGCCTGTGCTTCAGGGAATACAAATTTAAAATTCTTAGCCAGTCCCAACAATTTAGATGTTTTGTTGAGCGAGTTCTAGGAGTAACAGATCTTTGTATGCTCTCTAGGCCATCAGTTTCTCCAGCTTTGAATGGGGCTGTTAGTGTGTGACAATATTCCACTCTAGAGAGCACTAATATCTTAAATAGTATCATCATTGGTGTGGCATCTTTTGTTTAGAAGGTTCTTGTTATCCAACCTCTCATTTTTCTTGCAGTTGTGACAGCAACTTTGTTCTGTTCTATAAAAGTAATGTCTTCCAACATGATTACTCCTAAATCTTTTACATTGCTTTTTCCTTTAAAAGTGTGGTTTGACTGTGATTTATATGTGGTTTCTGCTTTGATGTTTTTGTTTTTTCCATAGCGCAGCAACTGGAATTTACCCTCATTCAACATCATATTCTGTGGCCCATTGAAAGACTCGATTAACATTAAATTGCTTCGTCCTCTATAGTGTATACTCTCATGAAAATTCTAGTGTAATTCCTAAGTGTTGTTACAGGATGAGTTACACTCATGGTATCCCATCTTCCCAGCACTATTTGTCATATAATGCTTTGAAACTACTGAAGGTTTTGGCCTCCACCACCTTCTCACCTAACTTGTTCCACCCGTCTACCACTCTGCGAATGTGAATTTTCTTATATTTCTTCGGCAGCTTTGTTTAGTTAATTTAAATCTATGACTTCCTGCTTTTGAAGTTCCAGCTCAGGAATTCATCCCTATCAATTTTATCGATCCCGTTACTATTTTGTATGTAGTGATCATATCGCCTCTTTTTCGTCTATCTTCTAGTTTTGGCATATTTAATGCCTATAACCTCTCCTCGTAACTCTTGTCCTTCAGTTTTGGGAGCCATTTAGTGGCATATCTTTGCACCTTTTCCAGTTTGTTGATGTGGTTCTTAAGATATGGGCTCCATACAACTGCGGCATATTGCAGCTGGGTCTAACAAAAGTCGTGAACAATTTCTTTAGTATTTCACCATACATGTATTTAAAAGCAATTCTGAAATTAAAAAGTGTAGAATAAGTTTTGTATGTGGTCTTCAGGTGATAGTTTTCTATCTCGAACCACCCCTAGATCTCTCTCTCTCTCTATCCGAATTCTTTGAAGATTTCTCACATAATTTATAGGTTAAATTAACTAATCAGAGACATTACAATCTCAGGTACTACATACTCAGACCACAAGCTCATTGAGGTGCAAACTAACATTAATAACAGTAGTAGGTCCAAGAGAAACAACAAAGCAAGAAGGGTTATTCAATCAATTCAGTTTCAACAATAAGAAGATTGACTGGGAAAAAATAAATGTAGACCTTGCAATCATTTGATGGGAAACAGTCTTAAGTGACAAAACTCCCACACATAGAATAGCCTAACTGACAGCTGAAGCATACAAGAACTGCTTGAAGCATGTTCCTGTGAGGAGGATCAGAAAGAGGACCACTTGAGAAAGAAAATGCAGACGACTGTATAGGAGAAGGAAAAAAATCACGGAAATACTTAACCCTTACACTGCTCAGGGGTCATGGGGACATTTACACCCCTGTGCGCAAGAAAAAAAAATTCAAAATTTTTTTTCGTCTTCTAAACATGTTAATTTGTGTCCCCTGAGCACGGGAAAAATAGCAAAAAAATCGTAGGTGACATATTTTGGGAGCAATTGACCGAAGAAGTCTGGCAAAAAGTGGGCGTTGACAGAGCGGTCGTCAGGGCCGGTCAGCGTCACCCGCGCTGACAGATGGGAGTTGCCACAAAGATATTATTACCTAATTGTTTCAATGTCTCCGATTGATTTTTTCTTAGTTTTTTTGCAGTAATATTATTCAATAGTGTGTATTGTAATATATTTATATAATAAAAGTGGTGAATAATTGCTATACTCAAACGTATGGTGTGCATATTAGTAATTCAATTATTATGTTCATAAAACAATAAACAAATAGTTTTGCTGCTATTACACTCTATACACATGTTATATATAAGTATCTGCATACTTTGGTCACCATAACGAACCACTAAGTTGGTACTGAGAGTCGAAAAGCAACGAAGAGTTACCGCCACACACCAGCCAGCCACTCGCTGCCACTCCCTCAACACACGCACTAAACTTTCTCCCCCAACAATACCATTTGTGGTGTTATTACACTATATACAGAAGTTATATATAAGTATGTATATATTTTGTTCTCCACAACTGTACAGCTAAGCTGATATAGTTAGTTCAGGCACTAAGAGTCGTCGGTATACACAGCTGGGGGCTGGCGGCTTCCTCACTCATTCAAGGTCACACACACACTAAACTTTCTCCCCCAACAATACTGTTTGCAGTGTTATTACCCTATATACACATATTATATATAAATATCTACATGTTTTATGCACCGTAACTGGACACCTAAGCTTGTAGTGCGCCCAAAGAGCATAGTGGCCACTCTCTAAACAGCTAGACAAATCGTGCAGACGACGTCACCTCCGTCACCCAAATGGCTCCTCCCAGCATAATCCTTTTGCTGTTATTACACTAATACACACATTATATATAAGTATCTACATTTGTGTTCACCATAGAGAACCACTGAGCTAGTATGGTGAATGTAAACAATAACAGGTGGCCACACAGTCAGTAAACGATGCTGTCTCCCTCCGTCTCTCAGCATCACTCCTCCTACAGCGCTAATTATTACAACAATCCTGCTATTATCACAACCCTGGTTATTTATATCACAGTCAGGGGTCATCTGTAATATTGTCATCACTAAATAATAACAATTATATATTTATTTTGACATTTTTCGGCGATGCTGTGGTCACAAGCTGAACAGCAATGCTGCTCGCTCATGCTGCGTGCGCCAGCCTTGGTTGCTCCAACAGTAATGTGCCTCTCACACCTGAGAATATTGCCCACGATTTTTTTTTTAAATTGCGTCTGTTTACAAGAGCCCTGAGGAAGCTAATGTGAACCCCGTGTAGCCGCGGGCCATTTGAATCGGGCATGGCACCCTATGGCGTATATATACGCCATGCGCACCATGGGACATGTTACTCAGGGCGTATATATACGCCATGCGCAGTTTAAGGGTTAAACAGACACGACAATCACAAGCAAGGAAATTAATCTAAACGGGAAGATGGAAGAAGGGAACTATCAGGAGAAAGTACCAAGCCATTACGACTATTTAGCACTTGGAACGGATCAAGATAAGGATTTGGGATGGGACGGGGAAGGAATGGTGCCCAACCACTTGGACAGTCTGGGATTGAACATTGACCTGTATGAAGTGAGACCGTCGCTCTACCATTCACTCCAAGTGGCTGGGGTGGACAGTAGAAATAGAGTAGAAGCTGAAGCGATCTTACGAGTCTAAGGAACTCGTAAAGATCGAGTTCCTTAGAAAGTTCCAATGGAATTGGAAAATAAAGCTATACAAGAGATTAAGAAAAATTCAAAATATTTTTCACATATGCAAAATAAAAATAAAAAAAAACTCCGCCAGTATTGGATCTTTACTTGCAACTGAAGGTTCATTATATGGGAGGGAGCCGGTGACTGAGCGGATAGAACACTGAACGCATGATCCTGTGGACCCGGGTTCGATCCCGGGCGCCAGTGAGAAACGATGGGCAGAGTTTCTTTCACCCTGATGCCCCTGTTACCTAGCAGTAAATAGGTACCTGGGAGTTAGTCAGCTGTCACGGGCTGCTTCCTGGGGGTGGAGGCCTTGTTGAGGACCGGGCCGCGGGGACACTAAAAGTCCCGAAATCATCTCAAGATAACCATTCACAGAGGACAACAAAAGAAATTAGTGAAGTTCTAAGAAGCCAGTATGAGGCTATGTTTAGCACCCAATAAACAACATGAAAGTTGAGGATCCAGACACTTTCTTTATGAACGACATTTAAACTGCAAATAATATAATGGATATTAACACTGGAAGATACTGGAGGGCCAAGTACAGTACCAAATCTGCACATTAAAATAACGACGTACTGGAGTGAACGATATGGAAGAAAATGCAGAATAGAACCAGTGAAGAGCAGAGGTGCCATAGGCACAATCAGAGAACACTGTATAAACATCAGAGGTTCGCGGTTGTTCAACGTCCTCCCAGCAAGCATAAGAAATATTGCCGGAACAACCGTGGACATCTTCAAGAGGAAACTAGATTTATTCCTCCAAGGAGTGCCGGACCAACCGGGCTGTGGTGGGTATGTGGGCCTGCGGGCCGCTCCAAGCAACAGCCTTGTGGACCAAACTCTCACAAGTCAAGCCTGGCCTCAAGCCGGGCTTGGGGAGTAGAAGAACTCCCAGAACCCTATCAACCAGGTATCAACCAGGTATCAACACAAACTCGGAAGACTTTGAAAGAGTAATTGACAACATGCCCATGCACTCACCCCTGGTCCTGACTCATGGAATTCAATATTCATAAAGAAATGTAAAATACCAGTAGTGTGAGCGCTCGGTGTAATATAGAGAAAGAGCCTGGATACAGGAGATAAATATCACATAAATAACAGCATCACATAAATCAGCAGATATACCGGTAGCTCCTCTGCACAAGGGAGGTAGTAAAGCTTTAGCAAAAAATTATAGACCAGTTGTACTAACATCTGAAAGAGTGATTATGAATCAGATTTCCAGTTTTATGGGAAAATAATGAGCTACACAACCCGTGACAACATGGATTTAGAGCGGGAAGATGCTGTCTGGCACAGTTACTCAACGACTATGACAGAATCACAGAAGCCTTAGAGAAAAAGCAAAATGTAGATGTTGTATACATAGATTTTGCAAATGCATTTGACAAATGTGATCATGGAATGACAGCCCATAAAATGAGATCAATAGGAATACAGTGTAATGGGTCAATCGTTGGATTTTCAACTTCGTCAAACATAATGCAGAGAGTGACGGTCAGTCAAATAAGATCAAGCCCATGTGCAATGATAAGCTCTGTATCCCAGGGCACAGTCCTTGCACTACTGCTATTTCTCATTCTCATCTCTGATAAAAATACTAGTAACAGCTTTTTTCATCCTTTGCAGATACAAAAATCAACATGAAAATTGCCACTGTAGAAGACACTGAAAAACTACATGCAGATATAAATAAAGTATTCGATTGGGGAACTGAAAATAACATGTTTAATGGTTGACAAGACCACACACTAGAGGGTGAAGGGACAACGACGTATCGACTTGAGAATGGTCCAGGATGGACCGAAACATCGTCGTCCCTTCACCTTCTAGTGTGTGTTGATCAGACCACACACACTAGAAGGTGAAGGGATGACAACCTTCTTCACCTTCTAGTGTGTAGTCTGGTCAACATACTTTAGCCACATTATTGTGACTTCTAGTGTGTGGTCTTGTCAACGTACTTCAGCCACGTTATTGTGACTCATTGCCTGCATATATTTAACAGTGATAAGTTCTAGGTACTCAGGTATGGTGTAAACGAGGAACTTCAACAAAACATGGTACAGGACACAATCAGACCTACTCATAGAAGGAAAGCAACATGTAAAAGATCTGGAAATTATAATGTCTAAAGACCTGACATTTAGTGAACATAACTGAGCAAATATAGTGATGGCCAGGAAAATGATAGGATGGATTATGAAAACGTTCAAATCCAGAGACCCCACAGTAATGCTAACATAATTTAAATCACTGGTGTTGTCTTGTCTTGAGTATTGCTCGGTACTCGCTTCCCCTTTCAGAGCAGGAGCGATCTCTGAATTAAAGGGAGTACAGAGAACATATACGGCACGCATAATAACGATAAAACATCTTAATTATTTGGACCGTCTCAATGCTCTCAAAATGTAATCTATGGACAGGAGACGAAAGGTGTCGTCCCAAATTTGCACAGTAGAATAACAACATACTGGAGCAAAAGATACGGAAGGAAATGCAGAATATAACCATTGAGGAGTAGAGGTGACATAGGCACCTCTACTCCTCAGAGAGCATTGTCTTAACATCAGGGGTCCCAGAGAGCATTGTCTTAACATCAGGGGTCCACGGATGTTCAACACCCAGCAAGCATTAGAAATGTTGCCGGAACGAAGGTGGAGGTATTCAAGAGGCACTTGGACAGGTTCTTGCAAGACGTACTGGACCAGCCAGGCTCTATAATGGATATGTGGGCCTGCGGGCCACTCCAAGCCACAGCCTGTTGGACCAAGTTATGGGTTTATGTTCTATTCCACATTCCATAACATGGCATTTATTCACATTAAACTCCATTTGCCAAGAGGTGTTTCATACACTAATTTTGTCCATTTCTTCTTGAAGGGTATGACCATCATCTAAGTTTCTTATCTTCCCTATTATCTTGGCATCAGCAGACGTGTTCGTATAATTCTGTATTCCATCTGGTAGATCGTTTATGTAGACAATGAGCATTACTGGTGCAAGAATTGAACCCTGTGGTATTCCACTTTTGACATTTCTCCAGACTGATACATTGACTTAGGATTTGTAGTCCTGAGGTTCCGGGTTCGATCCTCGGTAGAGGCGGAAACAAATTGGCAGTTTCTTTCATCCAGATGCCCCTGATACCTAGCAGTAAATAGGTATCTGAGAGTTAGATGGCTTCTACTGGCTGCTTCCTAGGGGAATGGGGGTGTAAAAAAAAAAAAAAAAAAAAAAGCAAGCCTGGTCGAGGTCCTGGCCACGGAGACGCTAAGCCCCAAAATCATCTCAAGATAACCTCTGATTACTGCCCTTATTTGTCTGTTGGTTAGAATTATTTTCATCTATGAACCAATCCACAAGGGCCATGATGAGGGTTCGAACTTGCGCCCGGGATGATCCCAGACGGTACTTTAGTCGACTAGGCCATGACATGATCAAAAGAATTGCAACCGGGAATTCCACTGACTTCACATGGATCCTGCAGTCTCTCCGAGACACAAACCAGGCTTTTACACAATTCCCCCATGCACTCGGGCTCTGCCATTAAGCTGTTCTACCTCTTTGATTTCTGTGTAATTACCTAAGTGTAGTTACAGGATGAGAGCTACGCTCGTGGTGTCCCGTCTTCCCAGCACTCTTTGTCATATAACGCTTTGAAACTACTGACGGTCTTGGCCTCCACCACCTTCTCCCCTAACTTGTTCCAACCGTCTACCACTCTGTTTGCAAAAGTGAATTTTCTTATATTTCTTCGGCATCTGTGTTTAGCTAGTTTATATCTATGACCTCTTGTTCTTAAAGTTCCAGGTCTCAGGAAATCTTCTCTATCGATTTTATCAATTCCTGTTTCTATTTTGTATGTAGTGATCATATCACCTCTTTTTCTTCTGTCTTCTAGTTTTGGCATATTTAATGCCTCTAACCTCTCCTCGTAGCTCTTACCCTTCAGTTCTGGGAGCCACTTAGTAGCATGTCTTTGCACCTTTTCCAGTTTGTTGATGTGCCTCTTAAGATATGGGCACCACACAACCACTGCATATTCTAGCTTTGACCTGACAAAAGTCGTGTTTTCTATCTAGAACCACCCCTAGATCTCTTTCTTTATCAGAGTTCTTTAAAGATTTCTCACATAATATATAGGTTGTGTGGGGTCTATGTTCTCCTATTCCACATTCCATAACATGGCATTTATTAACATTGAATTCCATTTGCCAAGTGGCGCTCCATGTATTTATTTTGTCCAGGTCATCTTGAAGGGCATGACAATCATCTAAGTTTCTTATCCTTCCTATTATCTTAGCATCATCAGCAAACATGTTCATATAATTCTGTATACCAACTGGTAGATCATTTATGTAGACAATAAACATCACTGGTGCAAGAACTGAACCCTGTGGTACTCCACTTGTGACATTTCTCCAGTCCGATACATTGCCTCTGATCACTGCCCTCATTTTTCTATCAGTCAGAAAATTTTTCATCCATGTTAGAAGCTTACCTGTCACCCCTCCAATATTTTCCAGTTTCCAGAACAACCTCTTATGTGGAACTCTGTCGAAAGCCTTTTTTAGGTCCAGATAGATGCAGTCAACCCAACCATCTCTTTCCTGTAATATCTCTGTTGCTCGATCATAGAAACTGAGTAAATTCGATACACAGGATCTTCCAGATCGAAAACCATACTGTCTGTCTGATATTATATCATTTCTCTCCAGGTGTTCTACCCATTTAGTTTTAATTATTTTTTCCAATATTTTGACTATTACACTTGTCAATGATACCGGTCTATAATTAAGGGGGTCTTCCCTGCTTCCACTTTTGTAGATTGGAACTATGTTAGCCTTTTTCCACACATCAGCTACAACTCCTGTAAACAGGGATGCCTGAAAAATCAGTTGAAGAGGAATGCTGAGCTCAGGTGCACATTCTCTCAGAACCCATGGTGAAACTCCATCTGGACCAACTGCTTTGTTCTTATTTAGCTCCTTGAGCATTTTTTCCACTTCGTCTCTAGACACCTCTATGTGCTCTATGTTGTTCTCTGGAATTCTTATTGTATCTGGTTCCCTGAAGATTTCATTTTGTACAAACACACTTTGGAACTTTTCGTTTAATGTTTCACACATTTCCTTTTCATTTTCCGTGAATCTATTTCCCATTTTCAACCTCTGAATATTATCCTTTACCTGCAATTTGTTGTTTATGAATTTATAGAATAGACCTGGTTCTGTTTTACATTTGTCTGCAATCCCTTTTTCAAAATTCTTTCTGCCTCTCTCCTCACTGCCGTGTAGTTGTTTCTCGCATCTTTGTATCGCTGGTATGTTTGGGGGTTTGGCCTCTTCCTGTATTGATTCCATTTTTGTGTCTTTTGGTCTCTGGCCCTCTCGCACTTTCTGTTGAACCAATCCTGTTTCCTAGTTCTGCTTCTCTGTTTTGGTATAAATTTTTTTTCCTTTATCATATATTTCACAAAACTTGACATACATCTCATTCACTTCCTTGCCTAGCAACAAGTCTGTCCAATTATACTCACTAAAAAATTTTCTAAGGTTGCCATAATGTCCTCTCCTAAAGTCAGGTTTTTCAATTGCATCGACTGTCATATTTTCTTCCAGATTATATCGCATTGCATACTTTATTCCCAAAAAGACATGGTCACTTTTACCCAAGGGAGGAAGGTACTGAATGTCAAATATTTCTTCCTCCTTCCTGGTAAATATCAAATCTAGCATGGAGGGAACGTCCCCTTCCCTCATCCTCGTAGCTTGTTTAACATGTTGATACAAGAATGTTTCCAGGATGAGGTCTACAAATTTACAGGTCCAGAAATCTTCTGTTTTAGCTTCATATGCTTCCCAGTCTATGGATTTCAAGTTGAAGTCGCCGACTATCAACAGCCGTGAACTATCGTTATCCGCTCTTGCTATGATCTCTCTCATTATTGTTATAAGACCTTCTCGTTTACTATCTAGCTCCTCTTTTGACCATGTGCTGCTTAGCGGTGGACTATATGCATTTATGATCATTAGTTTATCATCCTCATGGCAGATCTCTAGTGCTATTATATCAACTTCTTGTGGATTGGCAGTCATTATTTCGTTCACCTTTAGGTGTTCTTTCACCAGCACAGCAACGCCACCGCCTTTCCTGATTTTTCTGTCCCGTCTCCAAATTGAGTAGCCCCTTGGGAATATGACCTCATTTAAAATAACATCTTCAAGTTTTGTCTCCGTGAGTGCAACAATGTCTGGTGTCTGCAGCTGTATTATATCACTTAACTCCAGTATCTTTGACCTTACTCCATCTATGTTGGTGTATGCAATCTTCAGGAACTTGTTCCCCTTCTTATTTTTCACTCCCCCTTTCTCTAATGATTTTGTTGGTTTGCCTTTATGTACCACTTCACTGGTCTGCCTACTCCTATCACTTTGTAGAAAAAAGAATTGATATCTTCTTCATTCCTGCTCTCATTTAAACGTTTTGCCTCGGCGAGGTTCAGTTTCAGCTTCTCTCTATCTTCTTTTGAAAGATCTCGTCTTAACGACCACACTTTCCCATCCTCATCATTACGTAATTTTTTAGCATTCCTTAGTACTTCTTCCATCTGTTTGGCACCATTTAGGGTGATCCTCAAGGGTCGATCTTTCCCTTTTACATATCGGCCTATTCTCCTGTAGTCGCTCACATTCTCTATGGTTGTAAGACCTTCCACGAGGCCAACAATTTTATCTACTACTTTTGCTTCTTCTACAGCTCTTTCTGACCTAGATGTTATCTCCTTTTCTTTGCAGCCAAAAATGATCAGGGACTTACTTCGATCAACTGTGTTTTGCACCAACTTCGGGTTAGATGCCAATTCTTTCCTCACTTCTAGCCTAATGTTTGTTTTATCCTGGTTGCTGCAGTGTTGGGCTTCCTTTACTGCTTCTTCCAATTTTTCCTTCTCCTTGGCCACTTGCGCATAAGTGAGTTGCATATCTTTCTTGCACTGTTCTATTCCCTGTGTAACTTCCTCCATCTGTGCTGACAAAAGCTGTTTCTCCTGATGAAATTCCTTACCTAACCTATTGTAGTCATCTATGTTTAAATTTACTTTAACTTCTTCCAAAGCTATTTTTAAGAGTCTATTTTCTTCTTCCATGGCTTTGCAATTTGTTTCCAATTGAATCTTATCCTTGCACAGGTCTTTGACTACACCCTCAAGACATACAACTTTGCTATTCAAATGGTCATTACTTTCTTTCAATTTACTAATTAATTCTACATGAGAGGTCACTATAGCATCTAATTTTACCAACTTGTTGTGTAGACTGGTTATCTCAATGCTTTCTTCACTGAATCCAGCAAAATCAAGCTCTGTTGTGTATTTCCTCTTGCCGGCGGCCATCTTGAATGTTGTTCTCTGCACTGTAAACACTAGGGGTAACTTTTTCTCATCGAATTTTTCACTTCCCTTGGCACATTCCTGTTATCTCGCCTATTTTTCAAAAGCACTATACCTTTATGTTCTCTGGGACACCACTCACTATCGTCATCCTGTACTACAATACTTAGGATTGTTGAAATATGCTGGAGCTCCTCTTGTCTGCCTCTTGGGAAAGAACTTGGGATAGACTTCTCCATTGTGTATTGAAGTGAAGGCGAAGAGGTAGAACAGCATGTTGGCAGAGCCCGAGTGCATGGGGGAATTGTGTAAAACCCTGGTTTGTGACTCGGAGAAGCTGCAGGATCCATGTGAAGTCAGTGGAATTCCCGGTTGCAATTCTTTTGACCATGTCATGGCCTAGTCGACTAAGGCAGCGTCTGGGATTATCCCGGGTGTAAGTTCGAGCCCTCATCACAGCCCTTGTGGATTTGTTCATTTGATGCATTACGCTAATGTGATTTCTGTGTGTATTTTCATCCATGTTAGAAGCCTACCTGTCACTCCTCCAATATGTGCCAGTTTCCAGAACACCTTCTTAAGTGGAACTCTGTTGAAAGCCTGTTTTAGGTTCAAATAGATGCAGTCAACCTAACCATCTCATTCCTGTAGAATCTCTGTGGTTCAATCATAGAAACCGAGTAAATTCTTTACACAGGATCTTCCAGATCGAAAACCACACTGTCTATCTGTCTGTTATATAATTTTCTTCGCGTGTTCTACCCATTTAGTTTGAATTATTTTTCCAATATTTTGACTTACTACACTTGTCAATGATACAGGTCTATAATTGAGGAGGTCTTCCCTGCTGCCATTTTTGTAGATTGGAACTATGTTAGCCTTTTTCCACATATCTGCTAGGACTCCTGTACTTAGGGATGCCTGCTATATCAGTTGAAGTTTAATGCTGAGCTCAGGTGCACATTCTCTCAGAACCCATGGTGAAACTCCATCTGGGCCAGCTGCTTTATTCTTAATTATCTCCTTGATCATTTTTCCACTTCGTCCCTAGACACCTCTATGTGCTCCATGTTGTTCTCTGGAATTCTTACTGTATCTGGTTCTCTGAAGATTTAATTTTGCACAAATACACTTTGGAACTTTTTGTTGAATGTTTCACACATTTCCTTTTCATTTTTCCATGAATCTGTTTCCCATTTCAACCTCTGAATATTATGCTTTACCTGCAATTTGCTGTTGATGAATTTATAGAATATGCCTGGTTCTGTTTTACATTTGTCTGCTATCCCTTTCTCAAAAACAGTTTCTGCCTCTCTCCTCACCGCTATGTAGTTGTTTCTTGCTTCTTTGCATCGCTGGTATGTTTAGGAGTATGACCTCTTCCTATAGTGATTCCATTTTCGTGTCATTTGATCTCTGGCTCTCTCCCAATTTTTGTTGAATCAATCCTGTTTCCTAGTTCTGCATCTCTGCTTTCTTATGCATTTTTTATGGGGAGCCCCTTCGGCTCCCCGGAGGTATACCAGGCTGATGTGTATATATATTAGGCCATGGCAACAGTCAATCGACGGAGTTCTAGGCCTTCTGGGGACCAGCGTCAGAACCTGCCCCCTCAGAGAGGCATGAAAAGCAATGGCCTATAGACAGCCCCTGTGTAATTGGAAGTAGTCTATGTCTGCCATCTACCAGGTCAGACACCCAGAAAGGTAGGAATTCCAAAACAAACTACAGCTGGTTAAAAATTGCAAACCGAAAGCCAAACTAGCAAGCTGAACTCCCCAATCGAAAACAAACAAGCAAGCATAATGTCACCACAGCCACCACGTCGCTGTCTGTGCAACTTGCTCCTCCCCGGGAGGGGGGAAGGGGAGGGGGGGTTCCAGACCTCCCACACTGGCTACCCAACCCCAGTTCAGAGGCTGTTGTGTTTGGTGGCAGTTGATCGACTCTGGCTCCATCCTTTTGAGCAGTGCTGTCCACAACGGTGTTGTTCTACTGTGTGGTGATGGTGTGCGAGCCAGGAGTAACACAATAGTACTGGGGCTGCATGCGCCTAAGGCCACTTTCCCTAAGTGCCCTGTAAGTACTACCCTTGTGGTTTAGGGTTATCTTCCATGGGCCATTCGGGAGACTACCTCCGCATGGTTCTGTTGCTGCTCAGTGATTGCCCGCCCTTGGGGTCAGCTGGGGTTCTTGTTCCTGTTTGACCTTAGGTAGGAAGTAGTGTCATCGCTGGCTGGGGCGCAAGGTACTGTGCAGCTGTTTGATATACGCATAGTGGCCAGTTCTGTTCCCCTGGGGAAGTTGTACTTTTGTGAGATTTTTTGTTTTTTTCTTTGCCTGGTGTGGCTGTAAGACCACTTGTATGATTTTGGTGGCCCTCCGCTAGGTCCCCTTGCTTGTACATGTCGCAATGGTTCAACTTTTAGTCTGTATGCTTGGTAGCTCTAGGATAACCAGTTAGCAGTACCTTGCCTGGGTTTCCCTTGGCAGTCAGCCTAAGGGCCCTGGAAACCCCCATTGGGGCTCACTGGTCCGATGGAGGAGACCTCTGAGTCCCACCTCACTTCGTGCGAGTTTGAAGGTTGCTCTGTCTTTTTGTCTCAGAGTGACATTCTCCATCTTTGCCTCTGCTGCCTGTAGAGTCGATGACACCTTTGCCCTGAAGTCTTGCGAGTGGTGTTCCGTGTGTGTACTCCAATTCACACAATCTGATAATGTTATTGATCTGGTGCAGGCAGCATGCACGATTTAGGTTGCTGCAACGCTCGAGGTTAACTGCTGCACTGCTCAACGCACCTTGAGGCTCTCGACGAGTGGTGCTCAACACGCCTCAGGGATCTTATAGGTACATATAGTGTATGATTCAAACTCCCGTGGCTACATGGGGTTCACATCAGCTTCCTCAGGGCTCTTGTAAACAGATGCCATTTAAAAAAAAAATCATGGGCAACATTCCTGGGTGTGAGAGCCTCAGTACTGAGTGAGCGACCAAGGCTGGCACACGCAGCACGAGCTCACAGCACTGCTGTTCGGCTTGTGACCACAGCATTGCCTAATAATGTAAAAATATATATGTAACTGGTATTATTTAGCCATGATAGTATTACAGAAGAGCCTGAGTGTGATAATGACTGTGTACAATGTTCAAATATCAGTGAATCAATGCTGTTCAAAATGTTCACAGCGCTGGCCACAGCACCAGTCTTATTTTATCATCTAGGAATCTTCAAATGCCTTATATCCTTTACAAGATAAACTTGTGGTCAATTATTCATTTACAAGATTTAGTGACCAGGATTGTGATAATAGCAGGATTGTGGTGATAATTAGGGAGGAGGAATTTTGGTGAGGGAGGGAGGGAATCGAGGTAACGCTACTGTGTGTGGCAGCCACTCTTGTTTGGACTTTCCATACTAGCTTAATGGCTCACTATGGTGAACACAAATGTAGATACTTATATATAACGTGTGTGTATATAGTGTAATAACAGCAACAGGAGTATGTTGGGAGGAGCCATTCTGGTGAGGGAGGTGGAATTGTACTCCTAGCGTTGTCTGCTGTGTGACTTGTCATGCAGTGTATGGTGGTCACTGTGCTGTTTGGACACAATAACAGCTTAGTTGTACAGTTATGGTGAATAAAACATGTAGATATTTATACATAACATGTGTAAATAGTGTTATAAAAACAATAACAATATACATGTAGTGGGAGGAGTAATGTCGGCGAGTAAGGTGTTGGAGGAGTGAGGGAGGGAGGGCTGGCTGGCTGGATGTGGCAGCTCACTCTTGTTTTTTGAACTCACCATACCAACTTGGTGGTTCATTATGGTGAATACATATGTAGATGGGTATATACAGTGTGTGTGTATATAGTGTAATAACAGCAAAAACACTGTTTGAGTGATCGTAGAATAAAATATATGTCATCTTACCTTGCCTTGATATATGTCACATATATGAGCCCCATAATTTAGAGCATAGTGATGTTCCACACTTTGAACTATATAAATTTAACAAATTACACACTTTTGAATAATATTACAGCAAAAAAAAAAAAAAAGAGAAGAAACGAATGAGAAACATCAAAATAATTGTGAAACATTATACAGTATTCGCGGCTACTGCCGCCCCACGGGGTGGAGGGGCCGACTGACTCCCAGTGCTCCATCGCTCAGCTCCCATAATTTGCTCAACTTCCCAGCTCCATCACAGCTAAAGTATGTCACATACAATATATATTTTTTTTTTTTTAGTTTCCCATGAGCAGAGACTGCATATTAACAATATAAGAAGAGAAATTAATTTTTTTGAAAGAATTTATTCTCAGCGCACCACGGGTGTGTCATATTTTAATGCTGAGCAGTTCAGTGGTTAATTGCCTTTCCGGGTGCCCTGTGGCTGCCCTGTTTTGGTAATAGGGACCCGGACTTGGGGGTGTTAGTCGTTTCGATTCTGGTTTCTTCCATGCCCCCTTGTCCTTCCCCTGCTGTGGTTCATCCAGCTCCCCCCACCCTGGCGCCCCAAATGTCTGAGGGTTTTGGAGTCGGGACAGGGTTTTCTTGGTGGTGCGACTCGGGCGACTTCAGGGACTGCCACTTCCAGATTGGCAACAGAGGCATTCCAGCCTGTTCCTCCTGCCGAGGCTTTTGGGTCACGGCAGCGGGCCCCCCTTCATCCCTGCTTTTCCGGTGGACTCTGCCTTTTCTCCAGAGGCAGAGGGTTTGGAAGACGGCTCGGCCCCGGGTTCTGGCATGGAGGATCCCAGGGATGGGAAGGAGTTGACTTGGGGAGGCTTGGGCTTCATTTGACCTGCTTGGGTGTTGGTACCCTTTGGCTGATATTCGGGCTCTGGGATTTTGGAGGTTGAACAGAGTCTTGGGCGCTCGATTTTTGATAATATTCCTGGTCCTGGGCATTCATGTGTGGCTTTGGGTTGCAGGTTGCAGCCCGTTGTCTTGCCTTCGAGTCGAGGCGCATTTTGCAGCTGCCTCCTTGGTAAGTCCCTCCTTTACTTATGCTTGGTCATGTAGTAGCTCCAGGGAGCCGATGGGCTCCCCACAGAAAACCAGAGCTGAATGTAATGAAATGTCATTTTCTGGGTAGAGCTCCAGAGGCTCATTCACACCCTCCCTTACCCCTGGTCTGCGGTTTTTGTTTCCGTTTTTCAGCCTCCAAACTGACGGTCTGGCTGCCAGCTCGGTGGGCCGTCCCGGCCCACTGCTCTCCCATTCCCGGGATGAAAGGGGAGGGGGGTCGTGGCGAACGAGCAGCGTGTGGTGTGATGACGTGTTGCTTGTTAGCTTGTTTTCCTTGGGGAAGTTTCTTGCCTCTGTTCGGTTTCAGATTGCAATGTTTCTTCCAGAAGGGGTCTGTTTTGGAGCGCCTAAATTTCTGGGTGCTCAACCCCGGTTGATGGCAGACATGAATACTTTCATACATGAGTTTCATTGTCCTTGGCTCCCTGCTCCTCTCTGGGGGAGGGGGGGGGGAGGAGAACCATATTCTGGCTAGTGGTCCCCAGTAGGCATGACAACTCCATTTGACTGAAGCCTCGTACTAATATTAGCTAATATAAGCTAATTATATTAGCTTATAAAGCTAATAATAGCTTTATTAATGCTATTATTAGCTATATTAAAGCTATATAATATACTGTATAGCTATATATTATATAGCTATATTATTATTACTATATAGCTATATAATATATAGCTATATATTAACTTACTAAAGCTAATAATAGAGCTCCGAAGGCTCCAGGGAGCCTTTGGGGCTCTACCCAGAAAATGGAGTTTCATTACATCATTGCTGTTTTTTTAGCATAACAATGTTTCACATTTATAACTATAAATTCCTCAAATTACACACTATTGAATAATATTACTGCACAAAACTAGTTAAAAACCATTCAGAGACATTTAAATATTTATGTAAAAATATCTTGTGCCAACTGCCAATCTGTGGAACTATGGTGATGCTAGGCTTACCTTGGTTCATGGTTATGAGATTATAAACTCTCACCACACTTGTTTAGTGGTTTGTTATATGCACACAGTTGTAAATAGTTATATATATAATGTGTGTAATTACCTAAATGTAGTTTCAGGATGAGAGCTACGCTCGTGGTGTCTTGCCTTCCCAGCACTCTTTGTCATATAACGCTTTGAAACTACTGATGGTCTTGGCCTCCACCACCTTCTCACCTAACTTGTTCCAACCGTCTACCACTCTTTTTGCGAAAGTGAATTTTCTTATATTTCTTCGGCATCTGTGTTTAGCTAGTTTATATCTATGACCTCTTGTTCTTAACCCTCAAACTGCTAGGGGCCCAAATGGAATTCACACCCACAGGCGCAACAAAAAAAAAAAATCAAAAAATTCTTTTGTCTTATAGAATTGTTTATTTTGGTTCCCTGATCACGGAAAAAATAACAAAAAAATCGTAGGTAGCATATTTTAGCCGCAGTAGGGTAGGGAAGTGTGGCAAAAAAGGGGCGTTGGCAGAGCCTTCGCCAGACGAGGTCTACTCCGCCAAAGCTGTCAGACGGCAGTTGCCACAAATATATTTTCCTAATTATTTCAATGTCTCTGATTGATTTTTTCTTAGTTTTTTTGCAGTAATATTATTCCATACAGTGAATTGTGGTATATTTATATTATAAAATGTGTGAACCATCGCTGTACTCAAATTAGGTGTGCATATAAGTGATTCAATTATTATGTTTATAAACAATAACAATAGTTTTGCTGTTGTTTACACTATATACACAGGTTATATATAAGTATCTGCATGTTTTGTTCACCATAACGAACTACTAAGTTGGTCTTGTGAGTCAAAAAGCACGAGGTGTGCCGCCACACACCAGCGAGCCACTCACTGCCACGCCCTCCCTCAACCCACCTCACTCACCTCATTTACCTCCCACAATACTGTTTTTGCATTTATCACTATACACAGACGTTATATATACGTATTTACATGTTTTGTTCACCATAACTGTACATCTAAGCTTGTATGGTGAGTAAACGCACAAAGACGTAGCTACTCACAGTCAGCTGATCGGCGGCCACCCTCAAGGCCAACGCACTAATATTTCTCCTCCAACAATATTGGTTGTGGTGTTATTATGCTATATACACACATTATATATAAGTATCTACCTGTTTATTCACCATACTTGTACAAATAAGCTGTATGGTGCCCAAAGACCCTTGTGGTCACCAGTAACAACACGATAATTCCTGCAGACGACGCTCCTCCTCACCAAAATGGCGGCTCCCAACCTACTCCTCTCGCTGTTATCTCACACTATACACACGTTATATGTAAGTATCTACATTTGTGTTCACCATAGCGAACCACTAAGCTGGTATGGTGAGTGCAGTCATAAATGGTGGCCACACACAGTCAGAAGACACGCCACAATCCTCCCTCCACAGCCGTACTCCTCCCTCCATCGAGCACAGCGCTAAATATCTCCACAATCAAGCTGTTATCAGAATCCTGGTCAGTTTTATCAATTCAGGGGGCTTCAGTAATACTATCACTGCTAAATAATAGCAGTATCACTATATATTTTGGCATTTGTAGGCGATGCTGTGGTCACAAGCTGAACAGCGTGCTGTGAGCTCGTGCTGCGTGCGCCAGCCTTGGTGGCTGGCGCAATACTGACGCTCTCACTCCCAAATGTTGGGCTGGATTTTTTTTCTAGGTGGATCTGGCAACTATCAGTCGTGGCTGTACTATAGCTGCCCCTATCCCAGGCGGGGTGTTTAAATTATAGCGCTAGACACGAAATCATATATAAATGATTGCGCGATTTCGGTTTTGTCCTGATATCATTTATATATGATATGCGCGGTTTGAGGGTTAAAGTTCCAGGTCTCAGGAATCTT
>WNGS01164858.1:6176907-6224116 GCA_020271785.1 Procambarus virginalis | reverse complement strand
TTCTCACATAATCATAAAATCACACACACACACACGATGTGTGTGTGTGTGTGTGTAGAGTAATAACATCAAAATACTGTTTTATGTGTTCAAAGAATGTAATGTGTGTGTCCTATATATGAGCACCATATTTTTTAGTATAGCTATGTTTCACACATTTAACCATTTCAGTTCGTCGATTACACACTGCTAGATACTATTACGCCAAAACAGAAAACTAGATAAAAAACATTCAGAGACATTGAAATATTGATGTAAAAATATATTTGTAGCAACCCCTGCCA
The DNA here is from genome assembly GCA_020271785.1 of Procambarus virginalis. Classification (NCBI taxonomy): domain Eukaryota; kingdom Metazoa; phylum Arthropoda; class Malacostraca; order Decapoda; family Cambaridae; genus Procambarus; species Procambarus virginalis. The sequence goes on along the minus strand of WNGS01164858.1, from coordinate 6,223,832 downwards.
CACATCATTGCTGGACTGTCTCAGCGCCTGAATATTGCCTGAATATTGCCAGACTGTTTCCTAGCCCTGCCATGGCCAAAGTTTGTCACATACTGAATTTGTTTTATATTCCTGTGATCAAGGAATGCATTTTAACATTGGAATGAAAAAGAATGGAGAGGGGGGGGGGAATAATTTTCTCTGCACACAGAGGACTTATCATACTTAGTTATCATATCATACTTATCATTACATAACCACAGCATAGTTATCATATCATACTTATCATTACATAACCACAGCAGAGTGGTTAAGGTGGGGGAGGGGAGATGCAAGATCATAAGAATATAAAACTTAAGGAAACTGCAGGTCTATTCCCCCATACAAGGCAGCTTCTTGTATGAGGCATTAGGGTGAACCAGCTCCTATTTACGTTCACCTAAACTCATTCATATGTATAACCTAAGCTTGAAATAATGTTATGTTACCCGGTAATTTGTTCCATAAATCAACAAACCTTTTTCCAAATTAGTATTTACTCAGGACTTTTCTAAATCTAAATGAATCCAATTTGTATCCATTGTTTAGATACTATTTTGTGTTGATATATTTGAAACTGTATTTATATCCTATTTATACTCTTTTTCATCAATTTATTTACAATATTTCAATTAATCTAAAAGCAAATACTGCACTGTATACTTTGTCATTTCAGAGCAATGATACTTGATGCCCATAGACTTCCACACAATCTACCCACTTTTAACAACAGAAAAAATATGTCAATAGAAGATGCCCGAAGCAGTGCAAAAAATCTGCAAGCTGTTGTGATTAACTTTGGATCCACTATTTACAGGTAATATTTGATTGAAACATGTATTTAGTGCACTTTCTTATTAACACACTCATCTACCTAATATTCTCAAGACTTGACAAAATATTTTAACTTGGATGGATATTTGGCATAGTTCCCGTGTACACAAATCTGTCGGAACATCTTCATTGCAACAGGACACTGTGAACAAACCAAACGCAATCTGTAACTACAATAACAGCATGAAAGGTGTTGATCACTTCGATCAAATGGTCAAATATTATAATTTCGCACGGAAAATGTCACAAGTGGACGAAGAAAATCACGTTCTACTTGATCATAACTCATAATGCTTTTGTGTTATACCAGTACTACACAAGCAATACAAAGAAACTCACATTGCTACAGTTCCATGAAGTCATCATTTGGTCACTGCTGAATTTTGACTCTAAGAAGTGGCCTTTCCAAAATGACAACATCAGACATGCTGGTAATGTACATGATGGTGGGAGCACATCTACTGGTGACAATGTTGCAACACCTGGACCATCAGGTGTGAGGCGACCACTGTTCCCATATTCAACTCGACATGACAAATCATCATCTGACTTAGAAGACGCGAGTCAGATTATTCTTTCTGGTGCTACTGTTAGGAGAACACTTGTATTGTTGATAAACAAGAACATCTGGCAGGAACTTGAACCATTCCCTATTTCATATCCAGAAAGGGCTGAAGTGTCGTGTTTGCTACAAAAATGGTAAAAGGAAAGACACCAAATATAAGTGCAAGTCGTGTGATGTGGCACAGTGTGCTGCACCATGCTCCGGCTTGTACCATTGCAAGAGGACATACTGGGTGGATAAGCAGGAATGCTTACCCATCATCCACTCCACCTATAAAAGATCGGTTGAGTAACTTCAGGAAACAGTTTCCTGGAGCTGTTATCCTAATGCTCAACTCATAGTCTACAAACATCATTGTGTTGTAAGTATAGCTTTTTTTCCCTATAGAGCATTCTATTGCGAACAAATTGATACCAGAATGACTACATATACATATACTAATGAGAAAACACAAACTGCTTAAAAATATACATTTTAAATTGGCTGAATTGTTTGTATATAACATACTCTACTGAATTTCTTCCCAAGATACTGTATTTTGCATTTATACTAATGATATATTTATTGTAGAATAATAAAGGTGGTGATTATTATGCAATTATTTAAAAAAATGTTTTTAGTGTAATCTGAGAAAATAGGACTCATTATTTGCATGGTTTACTGTTCAAATATAAGACATTAAATTCATACCATATATCATGGGGAATCAAATGTATTAATAATAAATACAGTAAAAGGTAATTTGTCTTTTCTTGCAGATGTATGAACTGTGCAACACCAGACGTATTGTTGGAGCTTGGTAACCTGCTGATAAACTTCTGGGCGGACGCTAAGGAACCGTGTCCAAACTTATCTTTCACTTCTGATGATCTAGCCCAGGTTGTCACATCTCCAGATGGCCGACACTTCCTTCAAATAACTCTAGCTCAACTTGAGAATTTAATGGCTACATTAAAATCCTTATTAAATTAACTATCTATAGTTGTTTTTAATCACTAACACCTTTTTTTTCCTTTCCTGTTATTGTAATTTTAAAGTGCCATCTTCTAAGGTAATTTATTGCTTAAATAGGGATAAACAGCTAATAACCAAAATGGAAACCTCTTTTTCTGATGTAATTGTGTATTGCTATTTTATCAATACTGCTATAATAATTTATTTTATATTTCCTAGCAGTGGAAATTGAATGACTGTGGTTAAATTGTGTACAGGCACTAGCAGGCACTAGAAGTGTCGACGGAAGGTTCAAAGTTCTCTTACATGTGTACATGAATGTAGGAAACCCCACACAATTTTTTAGCAACTATATCCTATAAGTGTTTTAAATAGTATTAGCATCACTGGAAGAGGAGTATTGATATAAGCAGCTTAGGAAATGTTAACTATTGATATGTTAAAATGACTTGCCGCTAGAATTATTGATTTCAAATATATTTTATATATTTATATTTTTCTTGTATGATAAATTTGTTGTGAATGTCACAGCTGTTTTACTTTGTCACATTCAGTGTGTTTATGTTCCAACCATCAAGCCAGGTTCAGGAGTCACTGTCACAGAAGANAGTGACGGTCAGTCAAATAAGATCAAGCCCATGTGCAATGATAAGCTCTGTATCCCAGGGCACAGTCCTTGCACTACTGCTATTTCTCATTCTCATCTCTGATAAAAATACTAGTAACAGCTTTTTTCATCCTTTGCAGATACAAAAATCAACATGAAAATTGCCACTGTAGAAGACACTGAAAAACTACATGCAGATATAAATAAAGTATTCGATTGGGGAACTGAAAATAACATGTTTAATGGTTGACAAGACCACACACTAGAGGGTGAAGGGACGACGATGTTTCGGTCCATCCCGGACCATTCTCAAGTCGATACGTCGTTGTCCCTTCACCCTCTAGTGTGTGGTCTTGTCAACCATTAAACATGTTATTTTCAGTTCCCCAATCGAATACTTTATTTATATCTGCATGTAGTTCTATTGATCTATTGATCAATAGAACTACATGCAGAACTATCTGATCTGTTCTATCTGAAATAGAACTATCGTCCTATTGATCTCATTTTATGGGCTGTCATTCCATGATCACATTTGTCAAATGCACTAGAAGGTGAAGGGACAACGACGTATCGACTTGAGAATGGTCCAGGATGGACCGAAACATCGTCGTCCCTTCACCTTCTAGTGTGTGTTGATCAGACCACACACACTAGAAGGTGAAGGGATGACAACCTTCTTCACCTTCTAGTGTGTAGTCTGGTCAACATACTTTAGCCACATTATTGTGACTTCTAGTGTGTGGTCTTGTCAACGTACTTCAGCCACGTTATTGTGACTCATTGCCTGCATATATTTAACAGTGATAAGTTCTAGGTACTCAGGTATGGTGTAAACGAGGAACTTCAACAAAACATGGTACAGGACACAATCAGACCTACTCATAGAAGGAAAGCAACATGTAAAAGATCTGGAAATTATAATGTCTAAAGACCTGACATTTAGTGAACATAACTGAGCAAATATAGTGATGGCCAGGAAAATGATAGGATGGATTATGAAAACGTTCAAATCCAGAGACCCCACAGTAATGCTAACATAATTTAAATCACTGGTGTTGTCTTGTCTTGAGTATTGCTCGGTACTCGCTTCCCCTTTCAGAGCAGGAGCGATCTCTGAATTAAAGGGAGTACAGAGAACATATACGGCACGCATAATAACGATAAAACATCTTAATTATTTGGACCGTCTCAATGCTCTCAAAATGTAATCTATGGACAGGAGACGAAAGGTGTCGTCCCAAATTTGCACAGTAGAATAACAACATACTGGAGCAAAAGATACGGAAGGAAATGCAGAATATAACCATTGAGGAGTAGAGGTGCCATAGGCACCTCTACTCCTCAGAGAGCATTGTCTTAACATCAGGGGTCCCAGAGAGCATTGTCTTAACATCAGGGGTCCACGGATGTTCAACACCCAGCAAGCATTAGAAATGTTGCCGGAACGAAGGTGGAGGTATTCAAGAGGCACTTGGACAGGTTCTTGCAAGACGTACTGGACCAGCCAAGCTCTATAATGGATATGTGGGCCTGCGGGCCACTCCAAGCCACAGCCTGTTGGACCAAGTTATGGGTTTATGTTCTATTCCACATTCCATAACATGGCATTTATTCACATTAAACTCCATTTGCCAAGAGGTGTTTCATACACTAATTTTGTCCATTTCTTCTTGAAGGGTATGACCATCATCTAAGTTTCTTATCTTCCCTATTATCTTGGCATCAGCAGACGTGTTCGTATAATTCTGTATTCCATCTGGTAGATCGTTTATGTAGACAAGGAGCATTACTGGTGCAAGAATTGAACCCTGTGGTATTCCACTTTTGACATTTCTCCAGACCGATACATTGACTTAGGATTTGTAGTCCTGAGGTTCCGGGTTCGATCCTCGGTAGAGGCGGAAACAAATTGGCAGTTTCTTTCATCCAGATGCCCCTGATACCTAGCAGTAAATAGGTATCTGAGAGTTAGATGGCTTCTACTGGCTGCTTCCTAGGGGAATGGGGGTGTAAAAAAAAAAAAAAAAAAAAAAGCAAGCCTGGTCGAGGTCCTGGCCACGGGGACGCTAAGCCCCAAAATCATCTCAAGATAACCTCTGATTACTGCCCTTATTTGTCTGTTGGTTAGAATTATTTTCATCTNGTGATGTTTATTGTCTACATAAATGATCTACCAGTTGGTATACAGAATTATTGAACATGTTTGCTGATGATGCTAAGTAATAGGAAGGATAAGAAACTTAGATGATTGTCATGCCTTCAAGATGTCCTGGACAAAATAAGTATATGGAGCACCACTTGGCAAATGGAATTAATGTTAATAAATGCCATGTTATGGAAGTGGAATAGGAGAACACAGACCCCACACAACCTATATATTATGTGAGAAATCTTTAAAGAATTCTGATAAAGTAAGATCTGGGGTGGTTCTAGATAGAAATCATCCCCTGAGGACCACATAAAGAATATTGTGCGAGGAGCCTATGCCACGCTTTCTAACTTCAGAATTGCTTTTAATACATGGATGGCGATATACTAAAGAAATTGTTCACGACTTTTGTTAGGCCAAAGCTAGAATATGCAGCGTTTGTGTGGTGCCCTATCTTAAGAAGCACATCAACAAACTGGAACAGGTGCAAAGACATGCTACTAAGTGGCTCCCAGAACTGAAGGCAGAGCTACGAGGAGAGGATAGAGGCATTAAATATGCCAAAACTAGAAGACAGAAGAAAAAGATGTGATATGATCACTACATACAAAATAGTAACAGGATTGATAAAATCGATAGGGAAGATTTCCTGAGACCTGGAACTTTACGAACAAGAGTCATAGATATAAACTAGCTAAACACGGATGCCGAAGAAATATAAGAAAATTCACTTTCGCAAACAGAGTAGTAGACGGTTGGAACAAGTTAGGGAGAAGGTGGTGGAGGCCAAGACCGTCAGTAGTTTCAAAGCGTTATATGACAAAGAGTGCTGGGAAGACGGGACACCACGAGCGTAGCTCTCATCCTGTAACCACACTTAGGTAATTACACAAACACACACTGCCTATGTGAGACCATTACTTGAGTATGTAGCTTCAGCATGGAACTTGCACCTTGTGAAGCATTAAGAGAAACTTGTGGAAGTTCAGAGGTTTGCAACTAGATTAGTACCAGAATTGAGAGGTCTCAGCTATGAGAACAAATGAGAGAACTCATCCTTATTATAGGACAGAAGAAACAGAGGGAATATGATAACTACATACAAGATCTTGTGGAGAATAGATAAAGTGGATAAAGTAAGTACTGTACAGTACTGTATTTAAATTAAAAGGGGTAGGAGAAGGGGGACAGTGGAAGCTGGACTTGCAATTGAGTCAGAGATGCTGATCACCTTGTATGGGTGGTCGGCAAGTGGAGTACATTGAAGGAAGAGGTTGTTGAAACCAGTTCCACCCACAAATTTAAAAATAAATGTGAGGATAATGTAATGCTAAGAGAGGTAATTTGCACCAGGTATAAATGGCTAGGAGGTTGGGTATAAACAGCTAGATCTCACTCCTCTGTAGTCACTGATAGGTAGCACTACTCGCATCATTCTTGGTTTTTACACATTTGGGTACAGTCTTATTGTACAGTATTACTTATAAGTAAAATGATATATTTGTATTACCTTCTCCATTTAAGCTCTCATTTTCTGATTATGTGAACACTTTTAGGTATGAACATAGTGTGCCAGAGTATGTTGGTAAAATATATGCTCCTCAAAGTAATGCTGCTCCTGCTCCTGCTCCCGCTTCTAATCGCCTGATGGGCTCAACGCTAATTATAATGTAAAAGTTCCTGGCGAACCACCGGTACCATCTAGTCAGCCTAATGCATTAAGCACCAGGTATGATTATTCTCGATCTGAATTTTGTGTTTTTGTTGCTGTGAAAGTCTGCATGTTGTAGTAGGTATTCCCATTAGTTATACTTTATGGATTTTTTACTTTTGAATTATTTAATTGATATATGGTTTTTCCATTCCTGGGTATTTTCCATTCAAGAGCATCAAAGGATTTGTTTTAAACTAAAGCACTTATGTATTAGCATGATGCAGTGTGGCCTCTTGTGCTTCATGTAGTGCAACCAATAATGATCACTTCTAGGGCTGCTTTTACCAGTGTTGGATGATTGTTATTAATGATATAAGATCATGACACAAAATTTTCTGTCTTCATATTCAGTGTAGGTTATCCAGTGTTTGGGATCCTCATTTATAGATGGTGTCTTAACAATGAATTGGTGGTTCTGCATATCGTGCATGTAAATACCAGACGACGTGCTAGATCGTCTTCGTTACACTTGAGGATGGGAAGTCATATATTTGAGTGGCAATTTTTTCTGTGGGAAGCTTCGGCTCCCTTAAGCTATCCAAATTGACATGTGCCATATTAGTTTGCTGTCATCAGTTACGGGAGTTCTGTGCCTACCGGGGAGCACGAGCCAGAACCTGGTCCACTCAGAGAGGTGCAGGGAGCAATGGCCATTATGAGCACTCTACATTTAAAGTATGTCATGTCTGCCATCGCCGGGGAGGGCACCCAGAAAGACAGGCGAAACAATACAAGCCCCCAACTGGTAAAAATTGCAACCTACGTCTGAACAGAATCAACAACTCCCCCAAAAGAAAAACAAACAATCAAATTGTCATCCAGTGCCCCCCCCCACTCATTAGTGCCCCCCCCACTCATTAGTGCCCCCCCAATCATCCAGTGCCCCCCCCACTCATTAGTGCCCCCCCCACTCATTAGTGCCCCCCCCCACTCATTAGTGCCCCCCCCACTCATTAGTGCCCCCCCCACTCATTAGTGCCCCCCCACTCATTAGTGCCCCCCCCACTCATTAGTGCCCCCCCCCCTCACCAGCCCACCACCGCAGTTCTTGACTGATGTGCCTGGTGTCAATATGTATCCACTGGTCTCCCTTTCCTGCCTGGAATTTTGGCTTTGTGAATAAGCCAGCTGTGTGTGTGGGGTGTTGGGCAGGTGTTCTCAGTACGCTGGGCTGCATGCGCCTAAGGCTACCTTCCCTATGTGCCTGGCAAGTATGTCCCTTGCATTGTAGGGTTATCTTCCCTGGGTCGTTCGGGTCTCACTCCCGTTTGAGGGCTTCGTTGCTTGGCATTGTTCTCGCCCTTGGGGTGCATGAGGGGTCTTGAGATTTCAGTCTTGCCCCGGGCTGGGAGTGGGTTTTTGCTGGGTGGGGAGCACCTCGGCCGGTGCAGTCTGCATACACCTGGCGGCCAACGATTCTCTTTGGCGGCCAGTTTGTTTGTGTTGCTTTTGGGGCTTTTTTTCTGTGGGGAGCCCCTATGGCTCCCTGGAGCATATCGAGCTAATATATATTAGACCGGGACATTAGCTATGGATTTCAGACCTTCCAGGGACCAGTGCCAGAACCTGGCCCCTTTAGAGAGGTTTCAGGGAGCAATGGCCCTGGAAATCCCCCTTGTGGTTGGGGTTTTTCCTTATCTGCCATCGGCTGGGGTTAGGCACCCAGAAACGTAGGCCTAACAAAACAAACCCCCACATGGTAAGAAACTAAAAAAAAAAACGAACAGAGAGGTAGAAACTCCCTACAATCTCAAGGAAACAAGCAAACATCATACTTTACTGCCGTGCCGCTCATCCGCGCAGCCCTCCCTCTTCAAGTGGGGAGGGGGGCCCCGGACCTCACCGCACCAGCTGCCTAGCATCAGTTCGTAAGCTAATGTCAACCGGGACAGACGCTTCTCTAGCCTCAAATTCCTGTGCGGTGTTTGCCTGTGTGGCGTTCCCTGCTGTCTAGTTATGGTGTGTGGTGACCAGGAGTACCTCATCAGTGCCTAGGCTGCATGCGCTTAGGGGCTTCTTTTCCTAGGCACTCTGTGAGTACTGCCCCTGCGTGTCAGGGTTATCTTCCCTGGGGCGTTCGGGAACCGCTCCTGCAAGGGTTATTGCTGCTCGGCATTTGCCTCGTCCTTTGGACCAGCTGGGGCTTCGGGCCCATGTTTGGCCTGGGGTAGGGAGTGGTGTTGTGCTGGTTAGGGCGTCAAGGTGTTGCGCGACCTGCCACCTACGCGGCGACCGGTTCCTGTTGCCTCTGGAGACGGTGTACTTTTGCGGGGTTTTTCTTTTGTTTTGTTTTTGTTTGCCTGGTGGGGGTCTGCCTTGTGGGACTATAGTTCCCCTGATACTGTTTTGGTAGCCCTCTGCTAGGCCCCCCATGCTTGTACACATTACAGGGGATTCAGTGTTGTCCTCTACCCCTTGTTAGTTTGGGTTTTTTAATCGGTTAGCAACACCTTGCCCGGGCTTCCCGTAGTTGTTACCTTACGGGCCCTGGAAACCCCTGTCGGGGCTCGGTGGACCCATGGATGCGTTTCCCGAGTTCCAGCCTGCCTTGTGCGGGTTTGAAGGTTGCTGTGTGCCATTGTCTCAGGGGGGTGACAGTCACCTGTTTTGCCTCCGTCATGCTGCCTGTTAGGTCCACGACACCTTTGATCCGGAGTCCTGCGAGTCGTGTTCTCTGCTTGTGCTCCAGTTGTATTCTGAGGATGTTGCTGTTAAGGTACAGGCAGCATCCGTGTTGCATGTTAGGTTTAGGTTACTGTAACGCGCTAGGTTGGTTTCCCATCCGGATGCCCCGAGGCTGCCCCGTTTTGGTTTTAGGGACCCGTACCTGGGGACATTAGTCGCTTCGATTGGCTCCTTCCACGCTCCCTGGTTCTTGCTCTGTTATTCATCCTGCACCTTCCCCTCTGTGTCCTGCTCCCAAACATCTGAGGGTTAAGGTTTCGGTTTCGGCACAGGGTTTAGTTGGTAATGAGACACGGGTGGCTTCGGGGGCTGCCCCATTCGGGTTGGAGACGGAGGCATTTGAGCCATTCTTCCTGCCAAGGCTTCTGGGTCCAACCAGAATTGTCTGGTTGGACCCCATTCTTCTCTGCCTTTTCTTCAGGGGGTAGAGGGTTTGGAGGACGGCTCTGCCCAGGGTCCTGAGGTGGAGGATCTTGGGGCTGGGGAAGAGTTGACCTGGGGTCCTTGAGGCCCCCTTTGACCCCGCTTGGGTGCTTTTGCCTTCCTCGCAGGGCTTATTGTTGCAGGAGGAGGGGTTTCCTTAACCCCTTTCCCTGTACGAGTATGATTTGGGTTCGGTTTCGGGCTCCTTTGGGTTCCTCAGCTCCATCTTTCCAGAGGTTTTCTATTTCCCGTATCTCCACAAAGGAGGCTCGGGAGGCTCTTGCTGCATACCTCTTGCAAGACTCGTTTTATGCCTCTGTGATGGATCTGTCCTTTTTTGAGTTTGGTTCTTCTTCCCACTTTTGGGTGCATTTAGAGGTTCCGGAGTCTTCCTGGCTGGCAGACTGCCCATTCTTTTCGTTGGGGGCATTGGCATGGGTTCTGTCGGACTCGCATGCTTGATTGGCGTAAAACTTCTACGGTTCTGCAGGTTTACCTGGGGAGCGAGTTTGAGCACCTTTATGCGTGCTTGTTTGCTCCCGTGCTTTCTTGTGATGTTGGCCTTTTCCAACTTCACGTACAGGTTCCTCTTCTTTTGGCATCGTTGGTTGCGGAAGATTTGCGCGCCCGTGGGCATTTGGCTTTGGTCTTACGTTTCTTTTCCCTTCTCAAGCTATCTTCTGCCTGGCTTGAGGAGGATGTGGAAGCATTGAGTGACGGGCCTTCGTCTGGGGCGCTGACTTCGGCAGCTAGGGAGTCGGCTGCACCGTTGAAGCTCTTGCACCCATCCTTAATGAGGCGGTGTCTCTGTTATTTGCTTCTCGCTTTGCGTGCCGTCAGGCTGTGCTCGCCCTCTCTGTGGAATCCGCTTGGGCCCTGGCTCTTAGGTTTTCATCTCCGTTTTGTCCATTGCTGTTTGCAGAGGCTGCGGTCTCGCAGTTTCTCAGGCACCCATGCACCCAGCTTGCCAGGTTCGGGTTCCTGGTGAACTGGAGGAAGTCCCATCTGGTTCCATCCCAGGTTCAGACCTGCCTGGGTCTTGTGTGGGATTCTCGGACCGCTTCCTTGTCTCTCCTTCCAGAGGCGTTGCTGCGGCTGCGGTCCCGCCGTTGGCTGAGGGGGTCCTAAGTCACTCGGCGGTTGCTCAAGAGGTTGTGAGGGAGTCTGAACTTGGCCGTGCTGGTCTACTTGCGAAGTTGGGTTTGACTTCGGAGTCTGTTTTGGTTCTTTCAGGGGACGCCCCGTCCACCTCTTTCGCGATCGTTGGGTTCATCCTCCGATAGTCTTGTGTCAGTTGCTGCGTCGCTGGCTTCCTCTTCGGGATTTTTGGGGTTCGGTACCTTGGCGCCTTCCCAAGACTTAGCTCAATGTGTTCATGGATGCATTGTCTCTCGGCTGGAGCTTTGTGACAAGTGCTCACCAGCCCAGCCAGGGACAGTGGGGTCTGTCCTTCTGTCGGGCTCACAACACGGTTCGGGAGCTCCCGGCAGTTTGGTTTGCACTTCAGAGGGTTCGGGTCGCTCAGGGATCGACCATACGGCTCCATTTGGACTGTTCTCCGGTGGTTCATTGCCTGAACCGCGGGGGTTCTCTTTGGTCCTTGCCTCTTTGGGGTTGGTCCCTTCGAGTGGGTTATCTGCTGGATTCTCAGGGTTTGGCTCTCCGTGCAGTTCATATCCGAGGAGTGTCCAACGTCCTGTCTCGCTTCATTCCCCCTGTCCACAGAATGGACGGTCAACGACGACCGGTTTCGTTGGATCTGCCAGACGTATGGACTCCCGGATGTGGACCTTTTCGTGTCTGCGTGGTCTTGGCGTTTATATTTATGTGACGCCCTTCCCCGACAGCGAGGCGTTCGTGGTGGATGCCTTTCGACATGACTGGTCGAGGTGGGGTTACCTGTACCTCTTTCCCCCAGTACAGCTGTTGCTTCGGGTTCTGGCTCGGTTGGAGACCTTCCCAGGGAGAGTAGTCCTTGTGGCCCCTTGGTGGCCGGCCCAGCCTTGGTTTCCGGCGCTGTTTGCTCGGTATCTGAACCCGGGGTGTTTCCTGCGACTTCGCCTTTTTCAGCAGGTCAGACCAGTCCGGTACGGGGCTGGTTCAATCTTTGCATCTGGTCTTTTCGATGCGGGGTATATCACCATTTCTATGGTGATCAGGTAGCTTCGTTGATAGTGTCCCACCCGAGAGCTGCGTCTCGGCGACAGTATGAAGTTTCCTGGCATTCTTTTCCCCATTTTCTTGCTCTTCGTAAGTTATCTTCTCTTTTGGATCGGGTTGTCTTGTCCTTTCTTTCTTGGCATTTTCAGGACTGTCATTTGATGCCTAATACTGTCGCCTCGTATAGTGCGGCGCTGGCGGAGCCGCTCCAGCTTGTGTTCGGGGTGGACGTCACATCTGCCCCGTTCCATAAGTTTTCTCGTGCTATATTTCACCTCCGGCCTGCTCATGCGCCGCCTGAGCCGGCCTGGTCCTTGGATAGGGTGCTCTCTTATCTTTCCTCTCCTCGGTTTGTGGTGGCCCCTTCGGTCCAAGATTGTTTTTGCAAAGCCCTGTTTTTGTTGGCATTGGCCTCTGGGGGGTCAGGTAGGGGAGCTTCATGCTCTCCTCCGGGTGCAGGGGTTTCTGCTCTTTTGGTCTTGGGGGTAGGTTTGTCCGGTTGCAGCCTTCTCCGTCTTTTCTGGCAAAGAACAAGACAGCTGCTTTCCGGAGGGACCCTTGCGTCATTGAGGCTTGGTTATTTCGCCCGGGGGTGCTTCATGTGTTGTGTCCGGTTGTGGCTCTTCGCCGTTACCTGCGCGCCTTGGCTGGGGTAGCTGTTGATGCGCTTTGGGTTGATCTGGTTTCCCTCGTTTCCTGTTTCAGGGTTCGGGTCTCCCAGGTCGTCCAGAGGATTATTAAGTCTAGCCAGCCAGCGGTCTGTCCTCGCGCCCATGACGTTCGGAAGTTTGCAGCTTTGGCAGCCGTGTTCGGTAACATGTCCTGGGCTCATATTCGGCGCGTGGATTTTGGAATTCGAACAGGGTCTTGGCCGTCCGTTATTTTGTGAACGTGCCTGCTCCTGGGCGTTCTTGTGTTACTTTGGGTCGCAGGGATCAGCTAGTTGTCTCGACTTTGCGTTGAGGAGTTTGTGGCAGCCGCCTCCCAGGTAAGTCCCTATATTCCTTCTCTTTGGGTATGTAGCTCCAGGGAGACGTAGGGGCTCCTCACAGAAAACCAGCGTTGAATGTAATGAAACGCCATTTTCTGGGTGAGCCCCAGGGGCTCCCTGGCAACCCTCCCTTCCACAGGTCGGCAGTTTTTTCGCGTTGGTTGAAGCTAAGTTTCTGAACTGGTGCTAGGCAGCTGGCGGGGTGAGGTTTGTACCCCCCCCCCCACCTCTCCCTCTTGGGGAGGGAGGGCTGCGGGACGAGTGGTGCGGCAGTAAAGTGTGATGTTCGTTTGTTTCCTTGTGATTGTAGGGAGTTTCTACCTCTATTCGGTTTTTTGTTTTAGTTTCTTACCATGTGGGGTTTGTTTTGTTATGCCTACCTTTCTGGGTGCCTAACCCTGGTCGATGGCAGATAAGGAAAACTCCAACCACAAGGGGGTTTTCCAGGGCCATTGCTCCCTGAAACTTCTCTGAAGGGGCTAGGTTCTGGCGCTGGCCCCATTTTCTGGGGTCGCCCAGAAAATGGTGTTTCATTACATTCAACGCCGTTTTTTTTAGCGTGCTTGCTTGTGATTGGCAGAGAAGGTCGGCCTAGCTTCCCATTATACCTGCCTAGGTTGTGTTGGTGGTGGTCCTCTGTTGCCCCGAGGTTTCATGGTGCCTTCTGGTTGTCAGTTTGCCTGCTAACAGACAGTTTACCAGCTTAGCTAGCCCTAGTGTCTGGGCTTCCTATAGGGCTAACAAACTCTATAGGCCTAGGAAACCCCCAGCGGAGGTTCGGGAGGACATTGGTGCTTACCTCCTGTGAGGTCCGGTTTATGCCTGTATAGTCTTCATTTGAGTCCAGTTCTTCTTCCCTTTATTGGGTGCGGTACGAGTTTCAGGAGTCTTGCTGGCTGGCGGACTGCCCTTTTTTCTCTCTTGGAGCTTGGCTCGGGTTTTGTCGGACCCGCACACTTCAGTGTCGAGAAGTGTCTTCGGTGTTGCAGGTGTTCTGGGGGGGGGGTCACTAGAGTTCCTCAGTGAGTGCCTCTTTGCTTCTGCACATTCTCGTGATGTGGGTCTGGTGCACTTTCATGCTCAGGTTCCCACTCTCAGCTATTTTGGCAGCTGATGATCATCGAGCTCGCGGTCACTTGGCCTCGGTCTTGCACTTCTTCGGTCTTCTGGAGCTGTCTTCAAACTGGCATTCGGAGGATGTGTGGGCGTTGAGTGAGGGGCCTTTGGCCGTCTGGTGCCCTGGTGAAGCTATTTGCAGGAGGATCCTGCAGGAGGCGGTATCTATGTTTTTTATCTCTTGGCTCGCGTGTCGGCATGCCGTCCTTGCTCTCTCTCTAGATTCGGTTTGGGCCCTGGCTCTGCAGTCTTTGGCTCAGTTCTACAATCTTATTTCTGGAAGATTATGTTGCAGCTGGGGCTTTGTGACCAGTGCTCTCCAGGGCAGTGGGGTCCATTCTTCCGTCGGGCTCACAGCACGGTGTAGGACTTTGCGGTGGTCTGGCTGTCACTTTGAAGGATTCGGGTCGCCTGGGCCTCGACCGTTTGGCTCAATTCGGACTACAGTATTCTCCGGTGGTTCATTGCCTGAACCGTGGGGGCTTCTCTTCGGTCCTTGCTTCTTTGGGGCTGGTCTCTTCGAGTGGTTCGTCTGCTGGATTCTCAGGGTTTGGCTCTCCGTGCAGTTCATATCCCAGGTGTGCCTAACGGCCGCCTGCCTCGTTCATTACCCTGTCCATGGAATGAATGGTCGACACTGACTCCTTCAGTTGGCTCTGCCGGATGTACGGGCCCCCAGAGGTGGACTTCTTCGTGTCGGCTTAGTCACAGCATCTTTTGATATATGTGTCGCCTTTCTCCAATCACAACGTTCGCAGTGGCCGCCTTTCGGCAGGACTGGTCGAGGTGAGATTACCTGTACCTCTTCTCCCCAGTCCAGCTGTTGCTTGGGGTTCTGGCTCAGTTGGAGTCTTACCACGGAAGAGTAGTCCTCCTGGTCCCCTTGGGGGCGGCCCAGCCTTGGTTTCATGCGCTGCTTGCTTGGTGTCCAAACCCGCGGCTTTTCCACGGCTCCGCCTCTTCCAGCAAATCGGACTGGTTCAGTACATCGAAAAGTAGCTGGTTCGGTCTTCTCCTCCACTCTTCGCGTCTGGTCTTTTCGATGCGGGTTTATCACCATTTGTATGGTGATTAGGTGGCTCAGTTATGGTATCCCAACTGAGAGCTTCGTCTCGGCTGTAGTATGAAGTTTCCCGACGTTCTTTCCACCATTTTTTCTCTCTTCGTTGGTTGTCTTCTATTTCTGATAGGGTTGTCTTGTCCTTTCTGTCTTTGCTTTTTCAGGACTGAAAAAGCAAAGTTGTTGTTGTCAGAGTTGTCTCACCTTCGAGTTGAGGAGCTTGTGGCGGCTGCCTCCCGGGTAAGTCCATTTTTCCCTTATCTTTGGTTATGTAGCTCTAGGGAGCTGAAGGGGGCTCCCCACAGAAAATCAGCATTGAATGTAATGAAACTCCATTTTTCTGAGTGAGCCCTGGAGGCTCCCTGGCAACCCTCCCTCCAATCAGCGGTTCCGTTTTGCTTTTGATGATTAGCCTCTGAACTGGCATTGAGTAGCTAGTTTGGTGAGTTCGGGGCTCCCCTGGACTCACCCCAGCCAATAATTTTTTAAATCTTCATATGATGATAACCACATTATCCTGTGAATCAACACTTGACAATAACCACTGTCTATGGGTTAAAATCAAGGTCTTCTGACATGATTACTTTTCAATCTATTATATCACTTTTATTTTCTGTTGTGTGATCTGATTGCATTTTATATCTGGTTTCCATTTTGATATTTTCATTTTTACCATAGTGCAGGAACTGGATTTTTTTTCATTAAACATGTTGTTTTCCGTGGTTTATTATAAGACCTGATTTACATCAGTTTGGAGGTTTGCTGTCTTCTATATTATCTACTCTCATAAAATTCTTTTGTCATTTGCAAAGGATGATAAGATACTATAGTTTGAGTCCCTGTCTGAGGATGAGAAAATGTTCTGGATCAAGCACAGTACCCTGGGGAACGGAGGTTTTCACGGTGGGTGATTTGGATTTTACTTTGTTGACTATTACTCTTTGGGTTCTATTTGTTAGGAATTTTAACATTCTTTCAACCGTGCCAGTAATCCTTTTTCTGCACATTTTGTGTGTAATAATACCTTTGTCATATTTGTTAAAAGCTTATGCAAAATCTACATACAGGCATACCTCAGTTTAAGAGTTTAATTGGTTCCTGGAGACGCCTCGTATTCCAAAAACTCGTATTCTGAAGCTAATTTCCCCATAAGAAATAATGGGAAATTAATTAATCCGTTCGTGACTACCCCAAAAACCCCATATCAAACTAAATTTTTATACCTAATTCATCTAAATAAACCTACAAAACTATGTTCAAGTTATTACTTACCTTGTTGTTGAAAGCTGTAGGCGTATGGAAGATGGTGAGGAGGGGGGAGGAGGAGAGGAGTTACTGTTTGGAAGGGGAGTCCCCTTCCATTATCACATCAGGCAGTGAGGACCTTTCTGGTGTGCTCTCCCTGGCACGTTTTATCTGAGTGCCACTAGGTCCTGGTTGAGGCTCACTGCTCGATTTTCTCACCACAAATCTGTCCATGGAAGCTTGCTTTTCCCTTCCAAATGATCTCTTGTTTCTCCTCTATTGTCATCCTCACATGGGCTTTCTGGCCTTTGTCCTTGCCACTGGCTTTCTTGGGACCCATGGTGAGATATATAATAACAAATTGTATAGTTAAATCACCAAAAATCCAACAAAACACTGAAAATCCATGAGAAGAATTGATATAGGGTAGTCACTGAGCGCGAGACAATGGTAAACTGAGGGGCGGAGGGGCGACGATCGCCGAATCACCACGTGCTAGGTCGGCCTGTACGCGTATCAACAAACTCGCGTCCCGAGGTAACCCTCGCATTCCGAGACATATTTTCCGAGGAAATCCTGCTCGTCTTCCGAAAAACTCGCATACAGGGACACTCGTGTTCCGAGGTACCACTGTATTTTGCTATATTAGTGTTTGCTTGTTTTCCATGGCATCCAAGGCCTTGTCATATTCTATCAAGCATGAGAGGCATGAGCTTCCTGTTTTGCACCAATGTTGTTCAGGGTTATGTAAATGTTGTAATTCTTTGTGTTTTATGGTCTAAGAGGACAGAAGATTTGTACATAGTAAGCAGTGCCTTTGAAAAGGACAATCGTCAGTAATTACCTAAAGTGTAATTACTGACAATTGTCCTTTGTGTCAGATGCCGATCCTAAGGAGATGTGAACCCACAGAAAAAAGAACGTGATGGGAAGCATATATGATCCAGTCACAAGGAGACAGGAGTGTGATGCTACTTACGATAATCTCCAATCTGGAAAGCACAGGAGGATGAATCTAAAACAAAGTACACGATGCAAATCCCACTAGAACCAATCCAGGCAAAAGGTAGTCACCTGAACAAGAGTCTCCCAGTCCAAATTTTCCACATATACCTGAAGCTGGTAATTAGCTGAGTGTAGTTACAAGATGAGAGTTGTGCGCGTGGTGTCCCATCTTCCCAGTACTTTTGTCATGTGAAGCTTTGAGTCTTATGACAGTTTTGGCTCCCACCACCTCACTTAACTTGTTCCAATAGTCTAATGACTGTGTGTGCAAAAATTAAATTTATAATTTTTTTTCAGTAGCTGTTTTCTTAGTTTAAACTTATGTTATCTTGTTTTTGAAATTGCAGTTTTCAAAAACTTTTTTGTTAACACTTTCGCCCGGCGAGAACTCAGCATTGAGTCCTCTGTAAAACAGGGGCAAGTCCGGCGAGGACTCAGCATTGAGTCCTCCGTGCGGCAACTTTAGTGGCGTTTTCGGGATGGTCTTGCTGTGGTTTTGGACATTCTATGCATATACACTTGTAGGGAATTTCATTGCGAATACATTGATACCCAAATGAAAGTCCTAGGACCAGAATTGAGGTAACAAAGTTGAAAACAGAATACCCATTTTATTGGTCTTTATTAGCGCTCAAGGGGGTAACTCTCTGTCACTTTCCGTGCTTGTTGTGGATGGTACGCAGGGCTTTTGGGCTTTATATTTGCATGCTCCTGTAGGGAATTCTATTGCGAACACAATGATACCAAAATGAAAGACTTAAGACGAGAATTGAGATGTCCAAAGTGAAGAGTGTACACATTTTATTGCTCTTGTGCGCTCCCAGGTAACTTTCTCTCACTTTCTCTGTTAGTTGCGGATGGTAAGCCGGGCTTTTGGAGTTTATATGCATTTAGTCCTGTAGAGAATTCTATTGCGAAAACATTGATACCAAATTGAAAAACCTAGGATGAGAATTGAGATGACAAAGTTCAAAAGAATATATACTTTTCAGAATGAGAAGCGCCTTGGGATGGCGCAGCGCTCTCTTTCTTGTAACCGCGACCTGTTTTCATCATGTCGGCGGGTGGAGATCGCTGCTGTTTTTTATATTATATGCATATAGGCCTGTTGGGAATTCTATTGCGAACACATTGATACCAAAATGAAAGACCTAGGACGAGAATTGAGTTGACAAAACTGAAAAGAGTGTAAACATTTTATCACTCTTGCGCGCTCCCGGGTAACTTTCTCTCACTTTCTCTGTTAGTTGCGGATGGTATGCAGGGCTTTTGGAGTTTATATGCATTTAGTCCTGTAGAGAATTCTATTGCGAACACATAGATACCAAATTGAATATCGTATGACGAAAATTAAAGTGACAAAGTTGAACAGAGTATACACATTTCAGAAATTCCGCGCGCTCCCGTGAAACGCTCAGTGCACTTTGGGATAGTGGAGAGGTCGCGCGCCCGGTGCGCGGAAGTGTTAATTTTGTCGATATTGTTACTGTTTTGTACATAGTGATCATATCGCCTCATTTCCTTCTGTCTTCTAGCTTTGGTATATTTAATGCCTCTAACCCCTCCTCGTAGCGCTTGTTTTTCAGTTCCAGGAGCAATTTTATTACATGTCTTTGCACCTTTTCTAGTTTATTGATGTGATTAAGGTATGGGGCACCATACAACTGCTGTATATTGCAATTCTGGTCTCTGAAAAGTCATGAACATGTGTTTTAATATGTCTCCATACACATACAGTGGCACCTCGACTTACGATTGCCCCTACTTACGATAATTTCGAGTTACGATGTAAATTTCATTGAAAACTGTGACTTGACATCCGATGGTGTCGTTGACTTACGATATTTGTTGGTACACGTTCGGGTCGACCGAGCGCGTGGTTCCCGGTCACGCGCCCGACCTGCCTCAGTTTACTACTGCTGCCCCTTGGTGACGATCGCGCCTATAAGAAATTTCGCTTTTGTGGTGATTTTTTGCATTTTGAACATTAAAGTAATTATTATATATCACGCCATGAGTCCCAGGAAAGTCAGTGGTAAGGCTCAACATATGAGTTTCCATGTAAGGATGACCATAGAGCAGAAACAAGAGATCATTTGTAAATATGAAGATGGTGTGCGGGTTGTTGGACTGGCTAGGCAGTACAACAAATCTCAGTCAACGATATCCACCATACTGGGTAAGAAAAAGGACATTATGGGTGCTAAAGTGATGCATCATTACAGACAAATGTTAAAACGAAGGGAAAACAAACGTCTCTTGACAAATTTGTAGTGAGACAAACAAGCACTGAACCACAACCAGGTCCTAGTGGTATTCAGGCAAAACGTAGGAGAGAGAGTACCCCAGAGAAAACATCACTGCCTGATGTGATAATGGAAGGGGACTCCCCTTCCAAACAGTAACAACTCTCCTCCCCCCCCCCTCATCACCATCTTCCATACGCCATCAAGAGCCCTCCATAAAGGTAAGATAAACTTAGGTACTGTATTGTAGTTAGAAAAAACATTGTATTCAGTATAAAATGTATTTGTATGTTAATATTTTGGAGGGTGGGGAACAGATTAATTTAAATCCCTTTATTTCTTATGGGAAAAATCGCTTCGACTTACAATATTTTGACTTACGATCCGTCTCAGGGAACGGATTAGCATCGTAAGTCAAGGCCCCATTGTACTTGAAAGCAATTCTAAACTTGGAAAGCATAGCATACGGTCCTTGCACAGTGGTCATTATGTGGTCGTCCAGTAACGGTTTTCTGTTCAGAACCATCCCAAGAATTTTTTCTTGATGACTCCAAGTCGAGGCAAACAGATCCACCTGCGTCCTCACAAACTTCTCACGAAACCTCAGGAAAGAATTCCTTTGAACAAGCTGGTCTTGTATAGTGGAACTCTTATATAATGAAATACAAAGTATCAGCTGCACAATCTCCCCATTTAACATGAAGAAAAAGCTTGGATACTGGCTAGATACCAGAATCTCTTAAATCAGTATATATATATATATATATAGTTCCACTCAACAAGGCAGGTGGCAAACTGTTGTCCCCCCCCCCCAAAAAAAAAAATAGTAGTAATAATGGCACACACATTATTGGTCTTTGAAAGTGATTAGAAATCAACCTCAAGTTTTATGGAAAAAAATTAAGTACAGAATCCAGGTTAACGTGTATTTAGAGCTGGAAGAGTCTACTTTCCACAATCACTCAAACAATATGACAAATTTACAGAAGTATTAGAATAAAACCAAAATGTATATGTTGAATACATGGACTTGGCAAAAGCATATGATAAATGTGCCCATAAAGTGATGGCTGATAAAATGAGGTTAAAAGAAATAACAGGTTTAGTGGGGGTAATGCATATTTATTTTCATGTTAAACAGTGCTATGAATAACAGTAAATCAAATTGAGCACAGTGAGAAGCTCTGTACCCCATAGCACTCTCCTTGCACCACTATTTCTTTATGGCCTCATTTCAGGCACAGAAATATGAAATAACATTTTGATTATATTCAAATCATATACAGTATATGATTTGGCCTAAAGACACCCTCGTGTAATTGAAAGCAGTCTTTGTCTGCCATCTACCAGGTCAGGCACCCAGAAAGGCAGGAATTCCAAAACAAACTACCACTAGTCAAAAATTGCAAACCAAAAGCCGAACTATCAAGCAGAACTCCTCAATCAAAAACAAGCAAACAAGCATGACATCACCACAACCGCTGTGCATCCATCTGTGCAACCTCCCCCCTCCCTCTCCGGGAGGGGGACTAGGGGGTTCCCAGACCCCCATGCCGGCTACTCTTCTCAGTTCAGAAGGCTGTTGTGTTGGTGACAGTCATCAACTCTGGCTTCATTCATTGCACAGTGCTGCATAGCGGTGTTGTTGCTCTGTGTTGGTGGTATGCGAGCCAAGAGTAACACAAGAGTACTGGGGCTGCATGCACCTAGAGCTACCTTCCCTAGGTGCCCTTTAAGTACTGCCCCTGCGGCCTAGGGTTATCTTCCCCGAGTCGTTCGGGAACTACCTCCGTGAGGTTCTGTTGCTGCTCGGTGATTGCCCACCCTTGGGGTTCAGCTGTGGTTATTCTTACTCCTGTTTGGCCATGGGTAGGAGGTAGTTTCGTCACTGACTCAGGCGCGAGGTACTGTGCTGCTGTCTCATATACACATAATGACCAGTTCTGCTCACCTGGTGACGTTATGCTTTTGCAGGGTTTTTCTTTTTTTTGTTGTTTTATTTTGCCTGGTGGGGGTCTGCCTGGTGTGTGGTGGTAGGACCAATTGTATGGTTTGGGTGGCCCTCCACTAGGTCCCCGTGCTTGCACACGCCGCAGGGGTTTAGCTTTCAGTTTGATTGATTGGTAGCTCTGGGATAACCGGTTAGCAGTACTATACCTCACCTGGGCTTCCTTTAACAATCAGCCTAAGGGCCCTAGGAACCCTCATTGGGGCTCAGTGGTCCGATGGAGGAGACCCTTGAGCCCCACCTCGCCTCGTGCAAGTTTGACGGTTGCTCTGTCCCCTTGTCTCAGGGTAACACTCACCGTTTGCCTCCATCATGCTGCCTATGGGTTCACCGACACCTGTGACCCGGAGTCCTGCGAGTGGTGTTCTTTGCTTGTACTCCAATTCACCCAGTCCACTGAATCTAATATTCGGGTGCAGGCAGCTTCAGCCTTATATGAGAGGTTTAGGTTGCTGCATCGTGCGAGGTTAGTTGTCTTTCCAGATGCCCCGCAGCTGCCTCGCTTTGGTTATAGGGACCTGGACTTGGGGGTTTTGTGTGCACCCCCCTAGCCCTTCCCCTGCTGTGGTTCTTCCTACTTATCCCCCCTCTCCCCTTCCCCTGCTTCCGGCCCCCAAATGTTCAAGGGTTTGGAAGTCGAGGCAGGGTTTAGATGGTGGAGAAACTTGGGCAGCTTCAGGGATTGCCCCTTCCAGATTGGTGGCTGAGGCATTCGAGCCAGTTCCTCCTACCAAAGCTTCGAGTCGTGCCAGTGGGCCCCCCTTCATCCCTGCTTTTCCGGTGGGGTCCTGGGGCTGGGGAGGAATTGACTTGGGAGCCTTGGGCCCTGTTTGACCCCACATGGGTGTTGGTACCTTCGGCGTGGGGCTTGTTGTTACAAGGGGATGGGTTTTCCTTTTCCCCCTCCCTGTACGATTTTTATATGAGCCTGGGTTCGGTTCCGGGTTCCTTTGGGTTCTTCGGTTCCCTCCTTTTGGAGGTTTTCGGCTTCCCGCTTCCCACCGAGGGAGGTGCGGGAGCCCTTGCGGCTTGCCTCCTGCGAGACCCGGATTACGCCTCGATAATGAAGCCTTTTTCTTTTGAGTTTGGCTTCTCTTTTCTTTATTGGGTGCATTACAAGGTGCTGGAATCTTCCTGGCTGGCATACTGCCCTTTCTTTTGATTGGGGCTTGGCATTCATTCTGTCGGACCCACACGCTTGAATGGCGGAAATTGACTGCGGTCATTCGGGTTTACCTGGGGGGCGAGTTTGAGCACCTCAGTGCCGGCTTGTTCGCCCCCGTCCTTCCTAGTGGTGTCTGCCAGGTGCAACTTCACGTGCAGGTTCCCTCCCTTTCGGCGTTCCTGGTGGCCGAGAATTTGCGCACCCGTGGGCA
Source organism: Procambarus virginalis (assembly GCA_020271785.1). Taxonomy (NCBI): domain Eukaryota; kingdom Metazoa; phylum Arthropoda; class Malacostraca; order Decapoda; family Cambaridae; genus Procambarus; species Procambarus virginalis. The sequence continues at coordinate 6,200,673 of WNGS01164858.1, read as the reverse complement.
TTTGGCTTTGGTCTTGCATTTCTTTTTCCTGCTAGAGCTGTCTTTGGACTGGCTCAGGGAGGATGTGGAGGAGCTGGGATCCAGGCCGGTGTCCGGTGTGTTTGCTTCGGCAGCTCGGGCGTCGGCTGCCATGTTGGTGTTGTTTGCGCTGATTCTGAAGGAGGCGGTCTCTCTCTGTTCTTTGCTTCACGCTTTGCATGCTGACAGGCAGTGCTCGTCCACTCTTTGGAATCTGCTTGGGCCCTGGCTCTTTGATTTTCATCCCCCTTTTTGTCCATTGCTGTTTGCAGAGTCTGCAGTGGTGCATTTTCTGCAGACGACTTCATCTAGTTGCTGGCCTATATCAGACTTGTTGGTTCTCTGGGGGGGGGGGCTGGTGGTCCTACCCAGAAGGGTTGTGCCAGGTCTCGGGGCTCCTTTGGTTGTCGTAAGCCAGTAGTGCCAGATTCGGGACCGGCCCCTCCTGCGGAACTGTCGGCGTCTGGTCGGCGCAGTGAGTGTGCGTCGGTTGGGCTCTCGTAGGGGTCATCGGCCCTTTCATGGTTCGACCCGTTGGTGGGCGATAGAGGGGAGGCTCGTGCTGTTTGATCTTGTCTGGTCCCACGATTTGTGGGCATTTCAAGTCATTTCCTCCGGCCTGCAGTGGCGTTGGGTCGTTCCTCCTCCTTTGGGAGGATCGGGGATGGTAGGGCAGGCCTCTTCTGTTGGGTCATCCTGGAGTGGGTTCACTTGGGCGTGGTTGAAACAACAGTGTCTCTCAAGTGGGTTTCTTGCTTGTTTTCAGTTCCGAAATGGGATTGTGTGGATCTGCGATTCATACTGGACTTGTCCCATCTGAACCCCTGGATCTTTTGTATCTTCTTTCGGATGAATACTGTCTCACATCCGGCTGCTTTTGGCGCCGCGTGCCTGGATGATGTCTGGACCTCCAGGAAGTGTATTGGCATGTCCCGATTCATGCAGGGTTCAGTGACTGACTCGGTTTTGTCGTGGGACGACAGGCTTACTGCTTTCGTTGCCTTCCATTTGGTTTGAGTCTGGCACCTCGTGTGTTCAAACGCCTTACCTGGGTCTTCGTGAGCCTTTTGCTTCTGTTAGGAGTTCGGGTTCTGGCTTACTTCCACGACTGACTGGTGTGAGCTCTCAGCCAGTCTGCATGTCTGCTCGCCAGGGATTTGGTCCTTTCCCAGCTCGCCGGTTCGGATTCTTGGTGAACTGGACGAAGTCCCATTTGGTTCCCTCTCAGGTTTGGACTTGGCTGGGTCTTGTGTGGGACTCTCGGACTGACTCCTTGTCTATCCCTCCTGCGGAGTTGTTGCGGTTGCAGTCCTGCCTATGGCTGTTTTTGTAGGGCACCCAGGTCACACAACGGTTGTTCGAGCGGCTGTGCGTGAGCTTGAACTTTGCTGTACTGGTCTACCCGGTCGAGTCGGATCTGGGTTCGGCAACTGTTCTGGTTTCTTCAGGGCATCCCTTCCGCTGCTCTCGCGATCGATGGATTCAGATCCCAGGAGCCTTGCATTGACTGCTGCGTCAGGAGCCTTGCGTTGGCTGCTGCGTCGCTGGCTGCTGATTCTGCAGGTTTTTCGGGGTTCTGTGCCGTGACGCCTCCCTGAGCCCTCACTCTGTGTTCACAGATGTCTTGTGTCTCTGCTGGGGTTTTGTGACCAGTGCTCACCAGGCCGCCCAGGGTTGGTGGGGTCTGTCCTTCTGTTGGGCTCACAGCATGGCGTGGGAGTTTGTCGGTGTAGCATTCACTTCAGAGGGCTTGTATCGCTCGCGGAGCAATGATCTGGCTCCATTCAGACTGCTCCCCCTGTGGTTTATTGTCTGAACCACAGGGGTTTGATGCGATCCTTGGCTTTTTGAAGCTGATTGCTTTGGGTGACTCGTCTGCCGAGTTCTCGGGGTTTGGCTCTTCTGGTGGTTCACGTTCAGGGGGTGTCAAATGTCCTGGCAGATGGCCTGTCTCAGTTCATTCCCGTATCCACAGAATGGATGGGTGACGCCGACTCGTTCAGTTTGCTCTGCTGGACGTACAGGTGCCCGGAGGTGGACCTCTTAGCATCAGCATGGTCGAGTCGTCTTCCAGTGTAATGTGGTGCCCTTCCACTGCGAGGCCGTAGGGGTCGATGCCTTTTGGCTGGACTGGTCGAGGTGGGGTTACCTGTTCCTCTTCCCGCTGGTTCGGTTGTTGCTCCGGGTCCTGGCTCGCTTGGAGACTTACCATGGAAGAGTAGTCCTGTTGGGTCTGAGGTGGCCGGCCCAGCCCTGGTTTCAGGTACTTCTTGCTCAGTGTCCGAACCCGAGGGTCTTCCCGAGCTCCGCCTCTTTCAGCAGATCAGTTCGGTACGGTACATGGCTGGTTCGATCTTCTCTTCCACTCTTTGTGTCTGGTCTTTTTGATGCGGGGTTATCACCACTTGTATGGTGATGGTGTCCCACCTGCGAGTTTCGTCTCGACGGCAGTATGAAATTGCCTGGCGGTCCTTTCGGCACTTGTCTCTTGGTAGGTTTTCTTCGATTTCAGATCGGATTGTTCCCGCCAAACACACACCGAAACTACGACGTTGGTACAACGTTCGAGCAAGTTTTAACACCTCCTAACCAGTTATAACAACCAATATAGCAAGTTGTAACAACGTTCTAATACGTCATAAACACGTTAAGCCAAGATGTAACAACTTTATTACAAGTTGTAACAAGCAGAAAATAGAGACAGTTACGGTTTGTGTTTCCAGGGTTTTGTTCTTTCTCTTGGTTGTTTCAGGATCGTCATCGTATGCCAAATGCTATCACCTCGGATTGTGCAGCGCTGATGGAGATGCTGCAGCTTGCATTCAGCGTGGATGTCACTTCTGCTCTGTTCCGCAAGCTTTCTCAGGCATTGTTTCTCCTCCGGCCTGCTCATACATCGTCTGGGCCGTCCTTGTCGTTGGACCGGGTGCTTTCTTTTCTCTCTCTTCTCTCCTCCTCGGTTTGTGGTAGCCCCCCCCGCCTGGTTCAGGACTGTTTTTCTAAGGCTCCTTTCTTGTTGGCATTGGCCTCTGGGGGTTAGGTCGGGGAGCTTCATGCTCTCCTCTGGCGCAGGGGTTTCTGCTCCTTTGGTCCTGGTGGTCGTTTCATTCGTTTGCAGCTGTCTCCTCCTTTTCTGGCGAAGAATAAGTCTGCTGCTTTTCGAAGGGGTCCTTAGGTTGTTGATGCTTGGTTGGTTTGGCTGGGGATGCATCATGCTTTGTGTCCGGTTGCGGCTCTTCGCTGTTATTTGCATGCCATGAGCTCCGTGGCAGAGGATGCACTTTGGGTGGACCCGGTTTCCCTTCTTCCCTGTTCCAGGGCGCGGGTCTCCCAGGTTGTACGCAGGATTATTCGGTCCTGCCAGCCTGCAATCTACCCCCATGCCCACGACATTCGTAAGTTCCCGGCTCTGGCTGCTGGTTTTTTTTATAATATGTCCTGGGCTGACATTCGGACACGGGGCTTTTGGAGGTCGAATAGAGTCCTGGCTGCACTGTACCTCGTTAATGTTCCTGGCCCTTCTCGGGCGTGTGTAGCCTTGGGTTGCAGGTTGCAGCCAGCTATCTCGACTTCGAGTTTAGGAGCGAGTAACGGCCGCCTCCAGGGTAAGTCCCATTTCTTCTTTATCGTTGGTTAGGTAGCTCTGGGGAGCCATAGGGCTCCCCAAAGAAAACCAGCATTGAAGGTAATGAAACGCTATTTTCTGGGCGAGACCCTGAGGCTCCCTGGCATCCCTCCCTCCCTCCCTCCGGTCGGCGCTTTTTTCGCGTTTTTGATAATCGGCTTCTGAACTGAGGAAAGTAGCCACCGTGGGGGGTCTTGGACCCCTCTGTCCCCCTCCTGGGATGGGGAGGGGTGGTTAATGTCCCGGTCTAATATAACATACATTAGCCCAATAAGCTCCAGGGAGCCTCCGGGGCTCACCCAGAAAATGGCGTTTCATTACATTCAATGCTGGTTTTTTCTCCCTTCCTATTTATGCTACGATGCTGAGACTTGGACCAAATGAAACCCTTTTCATATACAACTTGTCAAAAAAGTTTGATTGAAATTGAACAAGTTTTCATTTATTGCATATTTTGGGAATAACGCCCCCCTTAGTAGCATGTCTTTGCACTTTCTCCAGTTTGTTGATGTGCTTCTTAAGATATGGGCACCACACAACAGCTGCATATTCTAGCTTTGGCCTAACAAAAGTCATGAACAATTTTTTTAGTATATCGCCATCCATGTATTTAAAAACAATTCTGAAGTTAGAAAGCGTAGCATAGGCTCCTCGCACAATATTCTTTATGTGGTCCTCAGGTGATAGTTTTCTATTTAGAATCACCCCTAGATCTCTTTCTTTATCAGAATTCTTTAAAGATTTCTCACATAATGTATAGGTTGTGTGGGGTCTATGTTCTCCTATTCCACATTCCATAACATGGCATTTATTAACATTAAATTCCATTTGCCAAGTGGTGCTCCATATACTTATTTTGTCCAGGTCTTTTAGAAGGGCACGACAATCATCTAAATTTCTTATCCTTCCTATTATCTTAGCATCATCAGCAAACATGTTCATATAATTCTGTATACCAACTGGTAGATCATTTATGTAGACAATAAACATCACTGGTGCAAGAACTGAACCCTGTGGTACTCCACTTGTGACATTTCTCCAGTCCGATACATTGCCTCTGATCACTTCCCTCTTTTCTATCAGTCAGAAATTTTTCATCCATGTTAGAAGCTTACCTGTCACCCCTCCAATATTTTCCAGTTTCCAGAACACCTCTATGTGGACTCTGTCGAAAGCCTTTTTTAGGTCCAGATAGATGCAGTCAACCCAACCATCTCTTTCCTGTAATATCTCTGTTGCTCGATCATAGAAACTGAGTAAATTCGATACACAGGATCTTCCAGATCGAAAACCATACTGTCTGTCTGATATATATCATTTCTCTCCAGGTGTTCTACCCATTAGTTTTAATTATTTTTTCCAATATTTTGACTACACTTGTCATGATACGGTCTATAATTAAGGGGGTCTTCCCTGCTTCCACTTTTGTAGATTGGAACTATGTTAGCTTTTTCCACACATCAGCTACAACTCCTGTAAACAGGGATGCCTGAAAAATCAGTTGAAAGTGGAATGCTGAGCTCAGGTGCACATTCTCTCAGAACCCATGGTGAAACTCCATCTGGACCAACTGCTTGTTCTTACTTAGCTCCTTGAGCATTTTTTCCACTTCATCTCTAGACACCTCTATGTGCTCTATGTTGTTCTCTGGAATTCTTATTGTGTCTGGTTCCCTGAAGATTTCATTTTGTCAAACACACTTTGGAACTTTCGTTTAATGTTTCACACATTTCCTTTCATTTCCGTAAATCTTTCCATTTTCAACCTCTGAATATTATCCTTTACCTGCAATTTGTTGTTTATGATTTATAGAATAGACCTGGTTCTGGTTTACATTTGTCTGCAACCTTTTTCAAAATTCTTTCTGCCTCTCTCCTCACTGCCGTGTAGTTGTTTCTCGCATCTTTGTATCGCTGGTATGTTTGGGGGTTTGGCCTCTTCCTGTATTGATTCCATTTTGTGTCTTTTGGTCTCTGGCCCTCTCGCAATTTCTGTTGAACCAATCCTGTTTCCTAGTTCTGCTTCTCTGTTGGTATAAATTTTTTGTGCCTTTATCATATTTCACAAAACTTGACATACATCTCATTCACTTCCTTGCTAGCAACAGTCTGTTCAATTATACTCACTAAAAAAATTCTAAGGTTGCCATAATGTCCTCTCCTAAATCAGGTTTTCACTTGCTTCACCTTCTTATTTTCTTCAGATTATAACGCAAGCATACTTTATCCCAAAAGACATGGTCACTTTTACCCAGGGAGGAAGGTACTGAATGTCAAATATTTTTCCTCCTTCCTGGTAAATATCAAATCTAGCATGGAGGGAACGTCCCCTTCCCTCATCCTCGTAGCTTGTTTAACATGTTGATACAGAATGTTTCCAGGATGAGGTCTACAAATTTACAGGTCCAAAAATCTTCTGTTTTAGCTTCATATGCTTCCCAGTCTATGGATTTAAGTTGAAGTCGCCGACTATCAACAGTCGTGATCTATCGTATCCGCTCTCGCTATGATCTCTCATTATTGTTATAAGACCTTCTCGTTTACTATCTAGCTCCCTTTGACCATGTGCTTCTTGGCGGTGGACTATATGCATTTATGATCATTAGTTTATCATCCATGGCAGATCTCTAGTGCATTATGTCAACTTCTTGTGGATTGGCAGTCATTATTTCGTTCACTTTTAGGTGTTCTTTCACCAGCACGCAACGCCACCGCCTTTCCTAATTTTTCTGTCCCGTCTCCAAATTGAGTAGCCCCTTGGGAATATGACCTCATTTAAAATAACATCTTCAAGTTTTGTCTCCATGAGTGCAACAATGTCTGGTGTCTGCAGCTGTATTACATCACTTAACTCCAGTATCTTTGATCTTACTCCATCTATGTTGGTGTATGCAATCTTCAGGAACTTGTTCCCCCTCTTCTTATTTTTCACTCCCCCTCTCTCTAATGATTTTGTTGGTTTGCCTTTATGTATCACTTTACTGGTCTGCCTACCCCTATCACTTTGTAGAAAAAAGATTGATTTCTTCTTCATTCCTGTTCTCATTTAACNCATTGGGTACTCAGCTTCCACCTGTGTCCCCTTGTTCGCGTCCCTCCAGTGTTGAATAGTTTCTCCTTGTTTACCCGGTCGATTCCCCTGAGGATTTTGTAGGTTGTGATCATGTCCCCCCTTACTCTTCTGTCTTCCAGTGTCGTAAGTTGCATTTCCCGCAGCCTTTCCTCATAACTCATGCCTCTTAGTTCTGGACTAGTCTAGTAGCATACCTTTGGACTTTTTCCAGCTTCGTCTTGTGCTTGACAAGGTACGGCCTCCATGCTGGGGCCGCGTACTCCAGGATTGGTCTTACATATGTGGTGTACAAGATTCTGAATGATTCCTTACACAGGTTCCTGAACGCCGTTCTGATGTTAGCCAGCCTCGCATATGCCGCAGACGTTATTCTCTTTATGTGGGCTTCAGGAGACAGGTTTGGTGTGATATCAACTCCTAGATCTTTCTCTCTGTCTGTTTCATTAAGTACTTCATCACCTATTCTGTATCCTGTGTCTGGCCTCCTGTTTCCACTGCCTAGTTTCATTACTTTGCATTTACTTGGGTTGAACTTCAACAGCCATTTGTTGGACCATTCACTCAGTCTATCTAGGTCATCTTGTAGCCTCCTACTATCATCCTCTGTTTCAATCCTCCTCATAATTTTGCATCGTCGGCAAACATTGAGAGGAACGAATCTATACCCTCTGGGAGATCATTTTACATATACCAGAAACAGTATAGGTCCAAGGACTGACCCCTGCGGGACTCCACTTGTAACGTCGACTTCACCCCTCACACAGACTCGTTGTCTCCTGTTGCTTAGGTACTCCTCTATCCACCGGAGTACCTTCCCTTTCACTCCAGCCTGCATCTCCAACTTTCGCACTAGCCTCTTGTGTGGCACTGTATCAAAGGCTTTCTGACAATCCAAAAATATGCAGTCTGCCCACCCTTCTCTTTCTTGCCTTATTTTTGTTGCCTGGTCGTAGAATTCAAGTAACCCTGTGAGGCAGGACCTGCCATCCCTGAACCCATGTTGATGCTGTGTTACAAAGTTCCTTCGCTCCAGATGCTCCACTAGCTTTCTTCGCACAATCTTCTCCATCATCTTGCATGGTATGCAGGTTAGGGACACTGGCCTGTAGTTCAGTGCCTCCTGTCTATCCCCTTTCTTGTATATCGGGACTACGTTAGCTGCTTTCCAAATATCTGGCAGTTCCCCTGTTGCCAGTGATTTGTTATACACTATGGAGAGTGGTAGGCACAGTTCTCTTGCTCCTTCCTTTAGAACCCATGGGGAGATTCCATCTGGGCCTATAGCCTTTGTCACATGCAACTCTAGTAAACACTTCCTTACTTCCCCGCTGGTAATCTCAAAGTCTTCCAGTGGTTCCTGGTTAGCTATTCCCTCTCTTACCTCTGGAATGTCTCCTTGCTCGAAGGTGAAGACCTCCTGGAATTTCTTATTCAACTCCTCACACACTTCCTTGTCATTTGTAGTGAATCCTTCCGCCCTTATCCTCAGTTTCATAACCTGTTCCTTTACTGTTGTTTTTCTCCTGATGTGGCTATGCAACAATTTAGGCTGAGTCTTTGCCTTGCTTGCGATGTCATTTTCGTATTGTCTTTCTGCCTCTCTTCTCATCCTGACATATTCATTCCTGGCATTCTGGTATCTTTCTCTGCTCTCCAGTGTCCTGTTATTCCTATAGTTTCTCCATGTCCATTGTGTGCAGGTGGCTTCGTTGTTGGTCTCCCATCTGTGTGCTTCGTCTCGGCAGCAGTATGGAGTTTCCTGGCGATCCTTCCGGTTTTCCCTACAACTGCGTAGGCGTCCTTTGGTCTCTGATAGGGTTGTTTTGTCTTTTCCTTCCTTTCATGGTTGTTCCAGGACCGTCATCTTATGCCGAATACTGTCGCGTTGTATCGTGCGGCGCTGGAGGAGCCGCTGCAGCTTGCATGCAGTGTACTGTAGATGTTACTTCTGCACTGTTCCACAAGCTGTCATGTACGTTTTCCCCTCCTGCCTGCTCTTGCGCCACCTGAGCCGTCCTGGTCTTTGGTCTGGGTGCTCTTTTCTCTCTCTTCTCTTCGGTTTGTTGTGGCTCCTTCATTTCCGTTTTGTTTTTCTACAGCTTTTTTTTTCCTGTTGGCATTGGCCTCTGGGGGTCGCGTCGGGGAGCTTTATGCTCTCCTCCGGCGCAGGGCTTTTCTGCTTGTTTGGTCCTGGTGGTAGGTTGGTTCGTTTGCAGCCGTCTCCTTCTTTTCTGGTGGTGAATGGGTCTGCTGCTTTTCGGAGGGGTCCTTGGGTGGTTGTTGCTTGGGTGGTCAGGCCGGGGGTGCATCTTGTATTGTTATTCGGTTGTGGCTCTTCGCTGTTCTCTACGTATCGTGGCCTCCGTGGCCGTGGACTCGCTTTGAGTTGCCCAGGTTCCCTTCCTTCCTTCCTATTCCAGGGTTCGAGTCTCCTTGGTTGTCTGCAGGGTCTTTCGGGTTTGCCAGTTGTCTTGATTTTGAGTTTAGGGCACGTAGTGTCCTCCCTCCGGTCGGCGGTGTTTTTGACATCGAGCCTAAGAACCGACGGTTGGATCACTGACGCGAGGGTCTGGGGCTCACCCTTCCCCTTCCTGGGGAGGGCGGTGGTTGCACAGACAGCGGCGCGGCAACGTGATGACGTTATGCTCATTTGTTAATTTTCGTTTGGGAAGTCCCGTCCCGAAAGCTTTCACTCGTTCAGCTTTCGGTACCAACATTTTCACCAGAATAGGGGTTTGTTTTGAGGCGCCTACCTTTCTGGGTGCCAGACCTGGTCAATGGCAGACTCGGAGTGCTCCCAACCACATGAGGGTTTTTATAGGCCATTGCTCCTCGTGCCTCTCTAAGGGGGCCAGGATCTGGCTCGTGGTCCCCAGTAGGCAAGAACTCCATGCACTTTTGACTGATGCCAGAAAGCTAATAATGCCATATCAACCTTGATAGTTCCGGGAAGCCTCCGAGACTTGCCCAAAAAATGGCATTTCATTACATTCAACACTGGTTTCCCCCCTCTCCCCCCCCCCTTCCTGCCTCTCTTTGCCATCCCCTCTCCCTATCTTTTTCCCATTCTATTTTTTTTTAGTTTTCATCTCCTAATTTCTTTGCTTTCATTTTGTGAATGCTGACTTTTGGTTGTTTCCTAAGGAAAGATCCTATTCACCTTAGGTTAGGATCTGCCACAGTCATGGAATGCTCCATGCAAATGTGTTGTATCAGATGCAAAAGTTCTGTTTGGCCTACCAGGAACCAGAGCCAAAATTTGCCACCCCACTGGGAAGCATCCAGAAAGTCAGCAAAGTTTTTTCAGACTGGTGGGTTAACAAAGACCAAAGCCATGAAGCCATTCAATTCTGTAAATGATTCACAAAGAACAAGAGAAGCATTTGAAATTTGAACAAAACTAGTAGTACTTAATGCTACCACTAAATAGTCCAGTTTCCACATGCAGCCATCTTCCTTGATCAGTTCTTTGCTGATGTCCACAGGATAGTAGTGTCTTGGGTTTTTCAAATGTGACAAGCCCTCTACTTCAAGCTAAGTGCTGCTTGTCCTTGGACTTGTTCCTGTGGGGACCATTTGCTTTAGACTGTGTTCTGTATTTTAGTTTTTTGCTTCATATGCGTGTTGTATGGGCTTGGGGTTGTTGTCCTTCAGGCTGCATGTGCTTTGGGTTTTTTTCCCAGATGCCCGCTAGCACTGCCTCTGCGCTGACTGAGATATCTTCTCTGGCGTGTTTAGGAGTTCCTTCCCCCCAAGAGGCCAGGCCACTGGGATAGAAAGCCTTGCTTACGGCTATTCATGGGACTTTGACCTTTCTCTTTGAGATCTAGGCTGGGAGTACTGTATTTGGTTGGTTGTGCTGGGGCATGCTGGGGCTCACGTGTTTGTTTATATGACAAGCTGTGAATGACAGTTGTATCCTGGTTGTTTTGGCTGCAGTTGGTGTGGCCTCAGTGCCTGGGTGTTCTGGTAATCCCCTTGTGGGTCTTTGACATGATTGGTTTGGCTCATTCATCCCACAATCGCCATGTATGTGTTTTCTACCAGACGATCATTCTTTCTGCCTCTGCCTTGCTGCCTGCTGGGTCAGTGACACCTACAACCCTGAGTCCTGTGAAGTTTGTTTCCTCTGGGTCTCTGCATTGACTTATTTTGTTTTCAATGTAGAGGCTTATTAGGAGCTGCCACTTTGTAAGCTTGGTTTGTATGAGTTAGGCATTTGTGGCATTGTGATTCACTGGATGCCCCAGAGATGGCATGTATGGTGTTTAGGGACCTGGAATGGGTACTTACTTGATGGGGTTCTGGGAGTTCTTCTATTCTCTAGGGCCAGGCTTGACTTAAGAGAGCTTTGGTCCAACTGGCTGTTGCTTGGAGTGGCCTGCAGGCCCACATATCCACCACAGCCCAGTTGACCCGGCACTTCTTGAAGAAAATTATCCAGTTTTCTCTTGAAAATGTCCACAGTTGTCCCGACAATATTTCTTATACTCGCTGGGTGGATGTTGAACAACCATGGACCTCTGATTATACAGTGTTCTCTGATTGTGCGTTTGACTCTCATACTGCCACCGTGGTGTTGGTAACCTCCACCTGGGCTAAGTCTGCACCTTCTCTTCCATTCCTGCAGGTGTGGTTTGCCCTGCTTCTGGTCTCCCTTTCCCCTCCCTGGTTCCAGGTCCAAAGTGTCTGAGGGTTTTGGAATCAGAGCATGGTGTAGCTTGGCCTTCTCTGGGTGTATCACCGTCCATATTAACAGTGTAGGTAGTTGAGCCTTGTGGTCCCACTTGAGTTTTGGATAACTGTCTTCATAACTTCCACCCCAGTACTATCTGTATACCTGGTTGATACCTGGTTGATAGGGTTCTGGGAGTTCTTCTACTCCCCAAGCCCGGCCCGAGGCCAGGCTTGACTTGTGAGAGTTTGGTCCACAAGGCTGTTGCTTGGAGCGGCCCGCAGGCCCACATACCCACCACAGCCCGGTTGGTCCGGCATTCCTTGGAGGAATAAATCTAGTTTCCTCTTGAAGATGTCCACGGTTGTTCCGGCAATATTTCTTATGCTTGCTGGGAGGACGTTGAACAACCGTGGACCTCTGATGTTTATACAGTGTTCTCTGATTGTGCCTATGGCACCTCTGCTCTTCACTGGTTCTATTCTGCATTTTCTTCCATATCGTTCACTCCAGTACGTCGTTATTTTACTGTGCAGATTTGGTACTGTATACTGGAGCACTTGATGATATACTGAACTTGTACCCAAGATTGATTGTAATACTTCAGTTATACAACGTGTGTGATGTAACTAACCTGAGCTTGTAAAAGCATCTTAATCATCTTTAGTGGTTAAATGCTTAATAACACAATAGTTTATATTGCAGCTCTCTTGCCCTGTGAAAGTAGGAGGACATAAATGTAAATGTGTATATTGTATATATATGTATGTATGTACAGTACAACCTCGATTCAACGCACTATATGGGACCAACCCCAGTGCATTGGAGCATTGGATGCGTTGCAAGAGGTGACCTTCAGGAGGCGTTTGCGTCAGTGTCTTTTAGTTTTTTCTTGTACACAATAAAAATACATTATCATATTATATTCTGTACCTATATATTACTACTCTACTAATAAATACTGTTATATTTGTTACTTACCCTATTGTTGGAGTTATATTCATCTTGAAGTCTCGTGGAGTTGTGAATGCTGTACAGTAAATACGTAATGATGTGTATTATGTTGTTAGCACTGTGTTGATTAAGTAGTTCTGCTGTATGTTGAGTACTACAATACAGTTTATGAAAACTATTGTACACAAAAATTACTGCAACTTTAATTTTAACACTATGCACACACTTAAATTTAACACTTGTTCTAACTGTTCACTCCACACACGATGTTTTTAGATGTTTACATCAGCTTTGCTGGTGCTCGCTGCTGCTGTGGCTTCAGCTGCTTCTGAGCTGGTGCTGGCTGCTGCTGTGGCTTCAGCTGCTTCTGAGCTGGTGCTGGCTGCTGCTGTGGCTTCAGCTGCTTCTGAGCTGGTGCTGGCTGCTGCTGTGGCTTCAGCTGCTTCTGAGCTGGTGCTGGCTGTTGTTATACTGGTGCTGGGTACGGCTGTGCTGGTGCTGGGTACAGCTATGCTGGTGCTGGGTACGGCTGTGCTGGTGCTGGGTACGGCTGTGCTCGTGCTGGGTACGGCTGTGCTGGTGCTGGGTACGGCTGTGCTGGTACTGGATACGACTGTGCTGGTGCTGGGTATGGCTGTGCTGGTGCTGGGACCGGCTGTGCTGGTGCTGGGTACAGCTATGCTGGTGCTGGGTACGGCTGTGCTGGTACTGGATACGACTGTGCTGGGTGTGGCTGTGCTGGTGCTGGGACCGGCTGTGCTGGTGCTGGGTACAGCTGTGCTGGTGCTGAGACCGGCTGTGCTGGTGCTGGGATCGGCTGTGCTGGTGCTGGGACCGGCTGTGCTGGTGCTAGGTATGGCTGTGCTGGTACTGGGATCGGCTGTGCTGGTTGATTTTCTGTTACTAGTTCCTGAAAAATATTGACTCATTTTTGTTTGTTTCCTTTCTTTTGTCATGTCCTTGAGAAAAATCTTTCATCATTCTTAGGTGTTGATAAAAGCTTGTGGGTAATTACGATTATTCTTCCACCGGCGGACAAACACGCCACTCGCAGACAAAGCTAACGGCACTGGGTGCTTACTGTATGGACGCAGACTAGGTCTATACACTCTGCAGTAGGCTGGTGTTTAAGCCAGATCCAGTAACATAAATTTCTCTAAAATATTGGATTTACATCAAATTATATATTTTTGGGTTATATATTTAGTTTAGTAACATTGTTAGGATAATAAGAGATATAAAAACTTATTTCAGAACTGATTTATTAATTTTATTATTTCGAGGCCGTAGGTCACTGAACTGTGGTGACAAAATCGAACGAAACACACATGGGGCTGTGTGTACAAGGATTAAACCCGTCCCCTCACACTGGAGTTGTTATTCCAATAACATAAATAATTTCTCAAATAGCAGATGTCTATCATATTACTGTATATTTTCGCTTTTATTTAGTTTAGTTTAATTAGGATAATAAAAAGTTATTAAAACACTGGTTTTAGAAATGATTTATTAATCTGAAACACTCAAAGTCATGTGTCACTGAACTATGACGACACAGACGAAGGAAAACCAAGTGAGGTTTACAGTACAGTATTCCCTTATCTGTCCACATTCACTCATCTTGTTTCATCACAGAAAATGTCTATAAGGAGATTTTATCACATGTAGCTAGCTAATCCCGCTTCAGCCTTTAAATTGATTTACAAAGATACGTGTGTCACAAATTAGTGAACGAAAATCATGGAAACTCAGTCATTCACTTGTGTGGACCACTCTGGCTGGTGTTTGGTTAATATGCTTCACTTGTTGTGTGGACCATTCTGGCTGGTGTTTGGTTCATATGGTTCACTTGTTGTGTGGTCCACATGTGTGATCCAACTTGTCATATGAGGGAATTATTAATTGTAATCTATGAGAGAATGGGAAAGTTTTCCACCATTATGTGAACTCTGTGTGGACATCGTAAGCAAATCTGAACATTCCCCGCTTCGGTGAACCATTGTTCGTCGGACCGGGTGAGTAAATTCGGCCTATAAAATGTGCAAACTAGCCGGAGATTCGTTGAATCGGGGTACGTTGAATTGAGGTTGTACTGTATATATGTATGTATGTATGTATCAGAAAACTGTTGACCCCTGAAGGACTCAAACCCAGTCAGCCAGGGCCTCCATGCCCCTTGGTGTGTCCAGTACTATAACCACTACTTGGTGGACCATTCAAGCTGACACACACACACACAAAAACAGAGATGCAGAACTAGGAAACAGGATTGGTTCAATAGGAATTGCGAGAGGGCCAGAGACCAAAAGACACAAAAATGGAATCAATACAGAAGAGGCCAAACCCCCAAACATACAAACGATACAAAGATGCAAGAAACAACTACACAGCAGTGAGGAGAGAGGCAGAAAGAAATTTTGAAAAAGGGATTGCAGACAAATGTAAAACAGAACCAGGTCTATTCTACAAATTCATAAACAACAAATTGCAGGTAAAGGATAATATTCAGAGGTTGATAATGGGAAATAGATTCACGGAAAATGAAAAGGAAATGTGTGAAACACTAAACGAAAAGTTCCAAGTGTGTTTTGTACAAAATGAAATCTTTAGGGAACCAGACACAATAAGAATTCCAGAGAACAACATAGAGCACATAGAGGTGACTAGAGACGAAGTGGAAAAAATGCTCAAGGAGCTAAGTAAGAACAAGGCAGGTGGTCCAGATGGAGTTTCACCATGGGTTCTGAGAGAGTGTGCACCTGAGCTCAGCATTCCACTTCAGCTGATTTTCAGGCATCCCTGTTCCAATCCAAACATAGTTCCAATCTACAAAAGTGGAAGCAGGAAGACCCCCTTAATTATAGACCTGTATCATTGACAAGTGTAATAGTCAAAATATTGGAAAAAATAATTAAAACTAAATGGGTAGAACACCTGGAGAGAAATGATATAATATCAGACCGACAGTATGGTTTTCGATCTGGAAGATCCTGTGTAACGAACTTACTCAGTTTTTATGATCGAGACAACAGAGATTTTACAGGAAAGAGATGGTTGGTTGACTGCATCTATCTGGACCTAAAAAAGGCTTTCGACAGAGTTCCCCATAAGAGGTTGTTCTGGAAACTGGAACATATTGGAGGGGTGACGGGTAAGCTACTAACATGGATGAAAAATTTTCTAACTGACAGAAAAATGAGGGCCGTAATCAGAGGCAAGGTATCGGATTGGAGGAATGTCACGAGTGGAGTACCACAGGTTCAGTTCTTGCACCGGTAATGTTCATTGTCTACATAAACGATCTACCAGAGGGATTACAGAATTACATGAACATGTTTGCTGATGATGCTAAGTTAATAGGGAAGATAAGAAACCTAGATGATTGTCATGCCCTTCAAGAAGACCTGGACAAAATAAGTATTTGGAGCAACACTTGGCAAATGGAATTTAATGTGAATAAATGCCATGTTATGGAATGTGGAATTGGTGAACATAGACCCCACACAACCTATAAATTATGTGAAAATCTTTAAAGAATTCTGATAAAGAAAGGATCTAGGGGTGGTTTTAGATAGAAAACTGTCACCTGAGGACCACATCAAGAACATTGTGCGAGGAGCCTATGCTACACTTTCTAACCTAAGAATTGCTTTTAAATACATGGATGGAGAAATACTAAAGAATTGTTCACGACTTTTATTAGACCAAAGCTGGAATATGCAGCGGTTGTATGGTGCCCTTATCTTAAGAAGCACATCAACAAACTGGAAAAGGTGCAACGACATGCCACTAAGTGGCTCCCAGAAATGAAGACAAGAGCTATGAGGAGAGGTTAGAGGCATTAAATATGCAAAACTAGAAGATAGAAGAAAAAAAAGGCGATATGATCACTACGTACAAATAGTAACAGGAATTGATAAAATCGACAGGAAGATTTCCTGAGACCTGGAACTTCAAGAACAAGGNGGCAGTATGGGGTATTTTGGCGGTCCTTCCTTTTCCTCCTGTCCCTTCTTAGGTGGCTGCAGTTGTTAGCGTCTGCTTGATTTTTCTGGTGGGGGTTGGGGCCGTCGTCTTGCCACATACTGTCGCCTCTTTTCGTGCGGCACTGGCGGAGCCGCTTCGGCTTGCTTTTGGTCTTGGTGTTGCTTCTGCACCGTTAGTAAGCTGTCTCATGCGTTGTTTCACCTCCGGCCTGTTCGTGCGCCGCTTGCACCGTCCTGGTCTCTGGTCAGCGTGCTCTGTCTTCTCCTCGGTTGGTGGTGCCCCTTCGGTTCCGGTTTGTTTTTTCGTCGGCTCTTTTTTCCTGTAGGCATTTGCCTCTGGGGGTCAGGTTGCTGGGCTCTTCTTGCTCCTCCGCAGGGGTTTTCTGCTCCTTCGGTTTTAGCGTATTGGTTGTTCGGTGGCAGCAGTCTCCATCTTTTCTGGCACGGGATGGAGCTGCTGCGTTCCGGAGGGGTCCTTGGTTTGTTGGTGCTTGGTTGGTCAGGCTGGGGGTGTGTCGTGTTTTGTGTTCAGTGGTGGCCCTCCGCTGTTATTTTTTCGTGCCATGGCATCTGTGTCCGGGGCGCATTATGAGTTGATCCGGTTCCGTTCTTCCCTATTCGCGGGTGATGGTGTCCCGGGTTGTCAGCCGTGTTCTTGCGGCTAACCTGCCTGTGTTCTTTCGCCATGCCCGTGGCGTTCGTGGCTTCACTGCTCTTGCTGCCGTCTGGGCAGCGTGTCCTGGCTGTCATTCGGGCGCGGTTCTTTGGTGTTCGTACAGGGGCCTTGCGGTTCGTTGTCTCGTGTTGTTCCCGGGCCCTTTCGGGGCTGTGACGCCTTGGGTTGGTGTTTGCTGACGGGTGTCTCGCTTCTCTGGGGGGTGCGTGGTGTCCGCCTCCCGGTTCCGTCCCTTTGACCTTCCTCTGTGGATAGTTTGCTCCGGGGAGCCAACGGGGCTCCCCCCCCAGAAAACCAGTGTTGAATGTAATGAAATGCCATTTTCTGGGTGAGACTCGGAGGCTCCCCGGCAACCCTCCCTCCCTCCCTCCGTTCGGCAGTTTTTCACGTGTTTTGGCATCCTGCTTCAGAACTGAAGGGTGGATAGCCGACGTGGGAGGTCTGGGGCTCCCCATTCCCCCTTCCGGGGAGGGGTGAGCTGTGCAGACAGCGGCGCGGTGACGTGTGCCGTCACACTAGTTTGCTTCTTTTTTATTAGGGAGTTCTATCCACTAGTTCAGCTTTTGGTAGCAATTTTAACCAGAATAGGGGTTTGCTTTGGAATGCTTACCTTTCTGGGTGCCTGTTCCGGTCGATGGCAGACATAGAATGCTTCCAACCACACGGGGGTTTCTATAGGCCATTGCTCCCCTTGCCTCTCTGAGGGGGCCCGGTTCTGGCCGTGGTCCCCGGTAGGCCTAAGAAATCCATACACATGACTGATGCCAAAGTCTGACATTAGCATATCAGCCTGAAAAAGCTCTGGGGAGCCTCCAGGACTCACCCAGAAAATGGTGTTTCATTATATTCAACGCCGTTTTTTTTTTTTTTACAATTTACATGCTGCTCTCTATAGGTTAATCTTTACTGTATATATATTCATTACTCCTTTTCCCAGTTTCATGGGGATGTGGGGAAAGGCAATTGCCTAAACTAGATAGATGAGGGTGAAAGAAATTCAGTGACACTTGTCCTTTCACACTACTTCCCTCACTTGCCACATAACAAAGAACCAGCATCAACCACATTCCAACAAGTCATCCATGGCAGTATCTCAGCCAATGTTCTTGAAAGCTGCTGCTTCTACCTAACTTTGTTTACTATCACTTCACATGCACTGTTCTCACTTATATGGTCTTCCCTTATGTACAACTCTATTAACATTCATTAATTTAACATGAGTGATGGCCAGTACAAGAACTTACCAGAAAACACAAAACAGATTTTGAATATTTCTTGATCTCATGAGGCACTGACTTAAGCACAATAATATTTTCATGAATGTTTGTAATGTAACTGGCTTCCATCAGGTTCAGGTTCATCTACATGCTACATTTGCCCGAAACGCTATGCGTACTAGTGGCATTAGGTATTGTATGTCCTAGCTCTATTTATAAATCCAACATTATGTTTGTAACTAATCTTCTATGTATGTACTTTTACCTGAATAAACATTTGATTTGATTTGACACAGTCCCCCTGGCTTGGTGCTGTCTTGTGATAATTAGTTACTGCCATCAGGTAGGGGCAGTTTCACACCACTGACAAATAGATTCCAGTCTTGTATATTGGTTTTGGTAAAGCAGGAAATTACTGTGTAGTTTCCTTCACCATTGAAAGAACTTTGGTTAACCCCAAAAGTTTTAATTGTCTTACCCCTCCAACAGATACTTCATAAATAATGTGTGCAATAAAGGAGACCAATGCCGATTTTCACATGACCCTGCTGTTGCACAGCCATCTATGTTCTGCCGGTATTACTTGAAGGGAACCTGCGCCTATGGGGATAAGTGCAGGTAAGATATAAATGCGATAAATAATTACAATAAAAGCTGATGGTGCAAATACATGTACTGAATCTTGCAATAGTTGGGGAGATCAAACAAATTTAAAAAACTTATGAATTTATTGATACATTTTCTAACAATTTCCAACATCCTTTTCACCCAGTTAATTTCCTTTCTCCTCCCCTCCGTTTCTTGCTCTTTCACCTCCTCTTCCCTACTCCATTTCCCTTCTTTTTTTCCTCCCCCCCTGTTCCCCCCCCCCCCCCCCCCCCCCCATCTTCTCTCCTCCTCTCTCTCCTTTTTCTGGGGGAGCCCCATCAGCTCCCCAGAGCTATCCAGGCTGATATGGCATTATTAGCTTTTTGACATCAAAGTGCAGGGAGTTCTTGCCTACTGGGGACTACGAGCCAGAACCTGGCCCCCCTCAGAGAGGCACAGGGAGCAATGGCCTATAGAAATCCCTGTGTGGTTAGAGGCATTCTATTTCTGCCATTGACCGAGTCTGGCGCCCAGAAAGGTAGGGGGCCCCAAAATAAACCACTATTCTGGTGAAAATATTTCTACCGAAAACCGAACGAGTGGACAGAACTCCCCAAACGAAAATTAGCAAATGAGCATGACATCACGTTGCTGCCCCGCTATCTGCGCAACCCCCCCCTCCCTGGGAGGGGGAAGGGGAAGGGGAGTCCCAGACCCTCACACTGGCGATCCAACCCCAGTTCAGAGGCTGAATGTCAAAAATACAAAAAAAACTATGGCCTCTGGCTCCTGCTTCAGTTTTAGTTTCTGTGCTTTGTGGCATG
The DNA here is from genome assembly GCA_020271785.1 of Procambarus virginalis. NCBI lineage: Eukaryota > Metazoa > Arthropoda > Malacostraca > Decapoda > Cambaridae > Procambarus > Procambarus virginalis. The sequence goes on along the minus strand of WNGS01164858.1, from coordinate 6,181,038 downwards.
GGCTGTCTCTACAGGTGGGGTATTAGCCAGAAGTAATATTCTACGTTACTCGGGCTGCATGCGCCTAGGGTTTCCTTCCCTAGGTGCCCTGTAAGTACAGTATTGTCCTTGGGGCTTGGGGCCACCTTCCACAAGTCGCTTTGGGATCTACCTCTGCTGTGTCTTTTACTGGTCGATACTTGGCCGCACTTGGAGTCAGCTGGGGTTTCTGTTGCCCTTGTTTGTCTCTGGGTAGGGGGTAGTTTTCATCACTGGTAGGGGCGCTGGGTACTGCACAACTAGTTATGACCTCTTAGCGACCGTCTCTGTTCTGCCTGGGTACGTTGTCTTCTTGTGGGGTTTTTCTTTTGTTTATGTTTTCCTGCTTGTTGGAGGAGAAGGGTCTGCCTTTGGTTGGTTTCCCCCTATATTTATATAGGCATATCTGTGTTTTTGGTGGTACTCCCTGCTTGGCCCCCGTGAGTGGACACGTCCTGGGGGTTCAGCTCTTAGAAGTTTGCGTAGTAGTTTTGGGCGCTGGTTCACAGTACCCTGCCTGGACTTTCCTTAGCATATTGCCAAAGCTCAGGGTCCCCGGAAAACCCTGCAGGAGCTCCATGTTCCGATTGATGTGACCCTTGAGTCCCCCTCTCACTTCGTACGAGGTTGATGGTTGCTCTGTCCTCTTGTCTCCTGGTGACAATCACTGGCTGTGCCTCCGCCTTGCTGCCTGTAGGGTTGGTGATTATTTTGACCCAGAGTCGTGCGACGTTTGTTATTTGTAAGTGTTCCAGCTCATCCAAGCTAATGATCATGATATGAGGGTGCAGACAGCAGCTGCATTGCATGCTAAGTTCAGGTTGCTGCAAAGCGATAAGTTGGTCGCTTCCCCGGATGCCCCGAGACTGCCCCGTTTGGGTTTTAGGAACCTGGACTTGGGGGTAGGAGTCGCTTCGACCTTGGTTCCATCCGCCCTACCATGTCCTTCCCCTTCTGTTGATCATCCGGTTCCTCCCCCCCTGCTTTCGGCCCGAAACGTCTGGGGGGGGGGGGTTTCCTGGGTCGGGGCAGGCTCTAGTTGGTGTTGAGACTCGTGCGGTCTCAGAAGAGTCCCCCTCTGGGGTGGTGGCAGAGGCATTCGAGCCTGGTCCTCCAGCCGGTGCTTCTGGGTCTGACTAGTGGGCCCCCTTCCTTCGTGCTTTTTTGGCTACTCCTGCCTTTTCTTTAAAGGCGGTGGGGTTTGGATGACGGCTCGGCCCCGGGTCCTCGGGGTGAGGTTCCCGGGACTGGGGAGGGTTGACTTGGGGGCCTTGGGCCCCGTTGGCCTCCACCTGGGTTTTTGTACCTCTGAGTGGGGCTTGGTGTTACAAGGAGCGGGGTTCTCTTTCGCTCTCTCGTACGAATTGGATTTGGTGTCTACCCCTCCCTGGGTTCGGTTCCGTGATCCCGACAATTCTTTGGTGCCGTCCTTCCCGAGGTTTTCGGCTTCCCACATCCCGTCCTATGTGGTGCGGAAAGCCCTTGCGGCTTACCTCCTGCTCGACCCGGATTATGCTTTGGAGATGAATCCACGTTCCTTCGTGTACGGATCTTTGTGTTCTTACTGGATTCGTTATGAAGTTCTGAAGTCGTCCTGGTTAGCAGACTTCCCTCTCTTCTCTTTGGAGACGTAGCATACATTCTGTCCATCCTGCACACTTGAGTGGCTGGAGGCTCAGACGGCATTGCAAGTTTTCCTGGGGGCGACTTGAGCATCTCGATGCATTCTTGTTCGCCACTGCCCTTCCGTGGGATGTTGGGGTGCTGCTGCTTCATGTGAAGGTTTTCCCTTTCGTCTTCATTGGTCGCTGGGAATTGAGAACACGTGGCCTGCTTGCTTCTCCGTGCATTTCTTCTCCTCTTTGAGCTGTCCTCGAACTGGCTTGTGGTGGATGTTTAGGAGCTTGGGGCCACCTCTGGGTCTGGTGCGTTGCTCTCGGTGGCACGTGAGTCGTCTGCATTGTTGAAGCTGTTCACACTGCTCCTGCGGGATGTGGTTTCATGGTTTTTTGCTTCTCCACTCATGTGTCGGATGGCGGTGCTTGCTTATTCCTTGGGCCTGGACCCTGGCTCTTAGGTTGTCTTCGCCTTTTTTGTCCGTTGCTGTTTGCAGAGTCTACGGTGGTGCAGTATCTGCAGGTGGCTTCTGCTAGTTGCCGTCCTATGTCGGACTTGTTAGTGCTCCTGGGGGCTCGTGGGGGTCCTTCCTGGAAGGGTCGTGCCAGGGCTCAGGTTCTTCCCATCATGGTATGCCAGTCGTGCCAGATTTGGGACATGCACAGTCTTCGTTACCGTCTGTTTATGGTCGGTGCGGGGATCCCCTTGTGCGACGCTTAGTTTCCCGTAAGGTGCATCAACCTTTTTGCTGTTCGTTCCATTGACGGGGCAATGGGGGGAGGCTTGCCCTGTTTGCTTGCGCCTGGTCCCACGAATTGTGAGCCTTATGCGTCGTTTTGTGCGGCCTATGGTGGCATTGAGTGGCTCCTCCTCCTTCGCGGGCTTCGGGGCTGGCAGAGGCAGGCCTCTTCTCCTGCCCTCTGTCGAATCATCTCAGAGTGGGTTCGCTTGGGCATGATCAAAACGACCTCGTCTCTCAGGTGGGTTTCCCATGGGTTTCTGATCCTGAAATGGGACTGCGGGGACCTCCAGTTCATTCTGGACTTGACCTGTCTTAACCTGTGGGTTTATTGCCCCTCCTTTCGGATGACCACTCTGTCCCAGGTCTGTCTTTTGTTGGAGTCGGATGCTTGGATGGTGTCCATGGACCTCAAGGATGCGTATTGGCACATTCCGATTCATCTGGGGTTCAGGGACTGACTCGGTTTTGTTGTGGGGCATCAGGGTCACCGCTTTCGTTGCCTTCCTTTTGATTTGAATCGGGCGCCTTGCATTTTCACACGCCTTACTCGAGTCGTGGTGGCCAACCTGCGTCTGTTAGGTGAAGTTCGGGTTCTGGCCTACCTTAACGACTGGCTGGTTTGGGATCCCAGTCAGTCTGCGTGTCTGCTCGCCAAGGATTTGTTTCTTTCCCAGCTCGCCAAGTTCTGGTTCTTGGTGAACTGGTGGCAGTACCATCTGCTTCCCTCTCAGGTTTGGTCTTTGCTGGGTCTTGTGTTTGACTCTCGGACCTCTTCCTTGTCTCTTCATCTGGCAGACTTGCTTCGCCTGCGTTCCCACCTTCGTCTATTTCCGAGGGGTTTGGGGGTCACGATGCGGTTGCTTGAAGGTTTGTGCGGGAGCCTGACCTTTGCCATGATGGGTTACCCGCTGGGTCGAGTGTGGCTTCGTCAGCTATTCGGGTCCTTCGGGGATGTCCCTTCCGCCTCTCTTGTGACTATTGGGTTCAGCCTCCAGGGGCTTTGCGTCTGTTGCTGCGTTGCCGGCTTCTTCTTTGGGTTTTTCGGGGTTCAGTTCCTTGTTGCTTACCCGAGCCCTCGCTCGATGTGTTCATGGACGTGTCGTCTCTTGGTTGGGGCTTTATGACCAGTGCTCACCACTCCGGCCAGGGACGGTGTAGTCCATCCTTCCGATGGGCTTACAGCACAGTGCGGGAGTTCGCGGCTGTATGGATGTTGCTACGGGGGATTCGGGTCGCTCGTGGATCGACGGTCTGGCTCCATACGGACTGTTCCCTGGTTGTTCATTGTCTGAACTGAGGTGGGGTTCGATGTGGTCCTTGACTTTTTGGCGGCTGTCGCCTCGGGTGACTCGTCTGCTGAGTTCTCGGGGTTTGGCTCTTTTGTCGGTTCTCGTTTGGGGGGTGTCCAATGCCCTGGCGAATGGTTGACACCAACTCGTTCAGCTGACTCTGCCAGACGTTCGGGCCTCCGAAAGTGCATCTCCTCTTCGTGTCGGCGTGGTCGAGGCATCTCCCAATATTCATGAGGGCCCTGCCCGACTGCGAGGCCGTTGGGGTCGACACTTTCAGGCAGGGACTGGGCGAGGTGGAGTTACCTGTACCTCTTTCCCCCGGTTCAGCTGTTGCTCCAGGTCCTGGCTCACTTGGAGTCTTACCATGGGAGAGTTGTCCTTCTGGCTCCTTGGTGGCCGGCCCAGTCTTGCTTTCAGGCACTGCTTGATCGGTATCTGAACCCAAAGGGTCTTCCCGCGGCT
>WNGS01164858.1:6142520-6158146 GCA_020271785.1 Procambarus virginalis | reverse complement strand
TATATATATATATATATATATATATATATATATATATATATATATATATATATATATATATATATATATATAACGTCGGAGGAGTTCGAGGAAATCTACAGCATGATCTGCTACCAGAAATTTTAGCCAAATATCCCCAGTTTGCTAACTGTAGGTAGTAACTGAGTGATTGTAACCTATCCACCGCTGCCCACTGGATGGAGGCGGTGTGCAGGACAAACATATAAATTGTGACACTAGCTCTCCACATATGTCAGTTGCTTAATTTAGAACCTGTATTTGAGGTCGATCTTGAACCCATTGTTGATGTGACGACTTATATTGAATTTTGTAACTAGCTCATCAAGATTGTAACTTGCTTAGCTAAATGAGTTGTGGGGTTCAGTCCCTGAGCCCATTATGTGCCTCTGTAACCCTTTCCACTACCGCCCACAAGATGGGTATGGGGTGCATAATAAATGAACTAAAACTAAACTAACTAAACTCTAGGAAGCGAACTATTTTTGTGTTTACTTATGACATATTGCGTCTGCTCCCTTTAGTACCAGGGAATGCCCTGCTTGAGCTGTATAATATGAGCTATGTTACTGGGGAACTTCCTATCTCTTGGACCAACAGTTTAATCATTCCAATTCCCAAGCCAAATCAAGAGAATGCTTTCCGCCCAATTTCCCTTACTAGCTGCATTTGCAAAACATTCGAGAGAATGGTCCTAAACCGTCTCCTCCATAGAATAAGAACCATGCTATCCCCCCAGATATATGGCTTCATGCATGGAAGGAGTGTGCATCATTGTATCACCACCTTTCTTACCCTGCACACTGAAAAGTCATATACCACCTTCCTAGATCTTAAGTCTGCCTTTGATATTGCAAATAGACATGTTATCTTGAGTGAGCTTGCAAGAATGAATGTTGGTGGTCGGCTTCTTTGTTGGATCAGGGGTTACTTATCCAACAGGAAGTCATCTGTATTTTTCCAGGGGCATAGGAGTGTAACAAGAGACTTTGAACTAGGTACCCCGCAGGGTGGTGTCCTCAGTCCTACCTTATTTAATATCTTAATAAACACGCTGTTAAACTCTATACCGAGCAAACCCAACGTCCACATCATTAGCTATGCTGATGATATAATGATACACACCACTGGGTATGCTAACACACAGAACACTCTTAACTCTGTATTAGATTCATGTCAGGACCTAGGTTTAATTATCTCAGCAGAGAAAACAAAGATACTAAATCGGCGCCCACCCAGGCAGGGAGGAGCTGTTCGCAAGATGCAACTATCTGATGGCTCCCAGCTTGACTATGTAAACAGATTCAAATACCTTGGCCTTGAGGTGCCACTGTATGGTCCTGTTGTATTCAGACTCTGTCGTCAGTATAAAGAGAGGCTCCGAGCTCTCAAGGCTGTTGCAGGTTATCACTCAGGCTATGGTGCCAATGTCAGAATTGTCAAAATGATGTACCTTGCATACATCAGATCTTTAGTGGATTATGCTGCACCTCTGCTTGTTTTGATGCCTGAAAGAAAGCTTGGAGGGCTTGAAAAATTGCAGAACGAAGCCCTGAGGATAATCCTTGGGTGCCCTCGTACCACAAAGATACTTAATATGAGAAAGGAACTTAATATTCTGAGCGTTGTTGATCGTGTTACTGAAATTAACTGTCAAATTGGTATAAAAATGCTTAGGCTAACTCATCCTAATCCTTGCACAGAAGCCCTCCAGACTTACTTTATTGAAGATCAGCATTGTTCCAAATGGATAACAAAAACTGGAACTCAACTCAGAATGTATGGGGTTCATGATTTGTACCAAGAGAAACAACAACGGCACTTTCCTGCACCGTGGGAGGTTACACCCTTTCCAGTTTTAATCCCTCCCTTTCCACCCAAGAAGCAAATTAGAGATAAGCCCAAGCTTCGTCTTGAGGCAAAGCTCAACGCCTTAAGCCATATTGATGCTCTGTCCACAGAGCATTCTCTCTCTCAAATCATATACACTGATGGTTCCCTACACCGCACCACGGGTGCAGCTGGAAGTGCAGTTGTTCTGACAATGGGCGATGGCTTGTACTTTGAGTGGGGAGTCCGTATAAACAATTGGGCCTCTACCCTTCAGACTGAACTATTTGCCTTGATCCTTGCACTGAAATGTGTACAAGTCTCCAAACTTGATACATTAATTGTAAGTGACTCCTTATCATCCTTAAATGCTCTCAACTCTTTAAGACACAACTGTAACATGCTCGTGTCCGAAGCTAGACACAAATACAACAAAATTATTAAGGATGGTAACAGAGTCCATTTCATGTGGTCTCCATCTCATGTTGGCCTCCGAATGCATGATAGAGCTGATAAGTTAGCCAAAGAATCTGCCTTTAAAGGAGCCGTTGAGTGTAACCTTGGATTGTCAATGAGCAATCTGAGAGCAGCAGTACACCGAGAACTTCAACAAGATCTTGTAGATCTGAGGCAAAGTGAAATTGACACCAGTAATTCCATCTATCATCATACTATCATGCAAGAGGAGCCACACATCTATGGATCATCCAATAAAATCAGCAGACTTCTAGATGTTACTGCTGCTCGGCTTAGACTCGGTTACAAGTATCTCTGGGAATTCTCATTATCTGCCGATGTAGACCTGACCAAATGTAAACTGTGTCAACAAAATTATTCGCACACCCTCCGTCACTATGTGATGGAGTGCGAAAAGATACGTGAATTTAGAGACAATTCTATAACCAATGTTCCAGCGATGTGTAAATATTTCATTCAAAATGATCTGCTACCAGAAATTTTAGCCAAATATCCCCAGTTTGCTAACTGTAGGTAGTAACTGAGTGATTGTAACCTATCCACCGCTGCCCACTGGATGGGGGGCGGTGTGCAGGACAAACATATAAATTGTGACACTAGCTCTCCACATATGTCAGTTGCTTAATTTAGAACCTGTATTTGAGGTCGATCTCGAACCCATTGTTGATGTGACGACTTATATTGAATTTTGTAACTAGCTCATCAAGATTGTAACTTGCTTAGCTAAATGAATTGTGGGGTTCAGTCCCTGAGCCCATTATGTGCCTCTGTAACCCTTTCCACTACCGCCCACAAGATGGGTATGGGGTGCATAATAAATGAACTAAAACTAAACCTCTTAATGCTCATTTTTTGTATACAATCAGTTATGTAACTGTATAACCTTGCTTAATAAAGTGTACACCATAAAAAAGGGGGGGTGGTAGGAGAAGCGAACACCCTCATGTATTCAGAGTTAAATGGCAAGTTTTTCCCTGAATGCTCTGTGTTCCCTTCTCTGAGGCTGTGGGTCCCTATAATTGCACCAGAGGTGGTACCCCCCTATATATATATATATATATATATATATATATATATATATATATATATATATATATATATATATATATATATATATATATATATATATATGTCGTACCTAGTAGCCAGAACGCAGTTCTCAGCCTACTATGCAAGGCCCGATTTGCCTAATAAGACAAGTTTTCATGAATTAATTGTTTTTCGACTACCTAACCTACCTAACCTAACCTAACCTTACTTTTTCAGCAACCTAACCTAACTTAACCTATAAAGATAGGTTAGGTTAGGTTAGGTAGGGTTGATTAGGTTCGGTCATATATCTACGTTAATTTTAACTCCAACAAAAATAATTGACCTCATACATAATGAAATGGGTAGCTTTATCATTTCATAAGAAAAAAATTAGAGAAAATATATTAATTCGGAAAAACTTGGCTTATTAGGCAAATCGGGCCTTGCATAGTAGGCCAAAAAGTGAGTTCTGGCTACTAGGTACGACATATATATATATATATATATATATATATATATATATATATATATATATATATATATATATATATATATATATATATATATATATATATATATATATACATACATACATACATACATATATTATTAAATATGACCGAAAAAGTAAGATTAATAATTCTAACACGAATTTTCTCTATGTTTCTTATGTTTCTTTTCACTGTCGATGGTAATTGAAAAATCAGTTCTCCAAAATTCAATTTTATTTCTAGTCTGACGCAACGCTAGAACGCGTTTCGTAATAACTTATTACATTTTCAAAGCCTTTAGGTTACACGCACACAACTAACACTAAACAGAGTTTAAACAGCTTTCATTTTATACGTGCATTTCGGTGAGGTGATATGTTACAATAGTTTTGGATGAGGTGAAAACAAACTTTCAACACAAGCCAGAACACGAAACAATGGGGTATAAGCTAAAGGGAAGAATGGAAGTAACTGCAGAGGGCCTATTGGCCCATATTTCTTGATGCTTCTATATTGGAGCGGAGTCTTGAAGTGGGGGCGGATGGGCTCGGGCACCAGGACATTAGGAGGTATTGTAGGCACGTAGATAGGACAACGAGGGAATCACTGCTAGAGCTGAATTGTCCTGGAGGCGACGAAGAGTCGGAAACGCAAGCTGTAAGTCCTGTACTGCGCAAGGTACTTGAGTCGGCAGAGTATCAGGATGCAGTGAACGTGTAGATGAATCTGATGACAGAGCAGTTGTCGTGGGAGTCCCTGTAGAACAAGCAGTGCCCTGGCAGCGACGGAGAGTCGGCAGGACAGGCTGTAGATCCCACATGATGATGTTGCTGATTAAACTGTCAGATGAGTAAGTAACGCTCGCGGTGCAGCAAGCTGTAGTTGATGAAAATGCAGAGATGATCGTGGTGAAAATCATAGCTGTAGTGAGGTTGTTGGGAGCGTTCCATGACAGGCGACAACGGTCCACACCATGCAGCAGTAGCAGTAGAGGTCCAGTGATAGTCCATGTTGTAGTCAGTCGTGGCTGGGTATCGTCGCAACACTCTAGGGTCACCAATGTAACGTACGGTTATGTTACGTTGTTGGGTTGATTAGATACATAGTGTTTAGTGAGTTTCATATTTATTTAGTAGTCCTGGATACAGCAGTGTCGTAGACGTTGAGACGAAGCCTGGAGCAGAGCAGAGAGCTGAGTGTGGCCGGGGTCGCGGAGCTCTATGTGGGAGAGCGTTGTAGCTGGATGAGGTCGTAGTCTGCTGTCTGCTCTGTGTCGAAGCAGTAGCGTCTTGGGTCGACTAGAACTGCTCAGCCGAGTACTACATTCTTGACTGGAGATTGTACTGTTCGCTGTTCTCACCTCGCTGGGTTATATGGTGATTACACCTCAGCTCCCTCCAACAAGGTGAGAAGAATATTACCTGTAATTGGGGAAAGGATTGTAGCTTGTGTGATTAGTAATGCATTAAGATAATGAGATAATGGAGCGAGTATAAGGATTACTCGCTACATGTGCATTAATTGGCTGTTGATTGCTGGTGTTGACTTCTTAATGTGTAGTGCCTCGCAGATATCAAGCCGCCTGCTATCGCTGTATCTATCGATGATTTCCGTGTTTTTTGTTAAGACTTCTCTGGTGATGGTCTGGTTGTGGGAAGAGATTATATGTTCCTTGATAGAGCCCTGTTGCTTATGCATCGTTAATTGCTTGGAAAGAGATGCTGTTGTCTTGCCTATATATTGAGTTCTTTGAGGCTTACAGTCCCCAAGTGGGCATTTGAAGGCATACACGACATTGGTCTCTTTCAAAGCGTTCTGCTTTGTGTCTGGAGAGTTTCTCATGAGTAGGTTGGCAGTTTTCTTGGTTTTATAGTAAATCGCCAATTGTATCTTCTGATTTTTGTCTGTAGGGATAACGTTTCTATTAACAATATCTTTCAGGACCCTTTCCTCCGTTTTATGAGCTGTGGAAAAGAAGTTCCTGTAAAATAGTCTAATAGGGGGTACAGGTGTTGTGTTAGTTGTCTCTTCAGAGGTTGCATTGCGTTTCACCTTCCTTCTTATGATGTCTTCAACGAAACCATTGGAGAAGCCGTTGCTGACTAGGACCTGCCTTACCCTACAAAGTTCTTCATCGACTTGCTTCCATCCTGAGCTGTGGCTGAGAGCACGGTCGACATAAGCATTAACAACACTCCTCTTGTACCTGTCTGGGCAGTCACTGTTGGCATTGAGGCACATTCCTATGTTTGTTTCCTTAGTGTAGACTGCAGTGTGGAAATCTCTGCTCCTTTCCATGACTGTTCCATCTAGAAAGGGTAGTTCATGTGGTACCCTAGGTACCACATGAAAGACTGCCAAGGAAATTACAGGTTCATGGAACAAATGGTATATGTGGGAGTATGTCTCCCAAGATTCTCCCACAGCTGACTTGAATAGCTCATTGCAGTGCACAGTTCACTCATCTTCGTGCACAAAGCCTATCTCTCTTAATCCTGGATAGTGACCTGGCATGTTGGGTATCTCCAGAATGCCCACTTAACCAGGAACACTTTCATAATACGGAGGCCGCCGTATGTCCAGGCAGGAAGTAGATACAGGGAGTTAAGCATACTTGCCACCAAAGGGTCAATGAGTACATTGCCTGGAGGAGAGCGTGAGAGAGGGGAGATGCCAGCAGCGTCTGACCTCTGGGGTCAACTGGCGCAATGGTGAATAACAGCTATGACGTGTTCGTGACGTGTTCATGACATCACCTCCTACTGCTCATCGAACGAGCTAATATGATTGGTTCCCGCTCATTTGCTGCAATGCTATTGGTCAAATTGTAACTCTTTTGTGTTGTGTGCCACGAGATGCCCGGCACCCCTTGCAAACCGATTCACGTGAGAGACCAAACTCAGAGGACGGGTCCTGTTCTGTCTAGCGGCCAATAGACTGAACACCGTCTATTCTTCACCGTCAAGTTAACTCAGCGTCTTTGCGATATACCACACTCGCCCAGAATCACGAGTGTGAATATATTGTTTAGAAGCCTAAAGTGACAAATCTCCAGAGCGAAACAGACTGGTATCAGGGAACCCCTGGTGACAAAGATCGTTGTGAGTGACTTAGAGTGAACTAAGGCAGTGCCGCCGCCTAAGTAACCTGTGTGTGACTTTACCACAAGTGTACCTGCATGGTACACAGCGCCGCCAGCCGCCACTCGTCCCGAGCGTGTACCTCAGTACCTCAGTACCTTGAGCGCCCGCCGCCGCCCTCACTACTATGTGACGTCACCACCTTACGCACCGCCAGTGCCAGTGTGTGTGTGTGTCTGTCTGTTAAGCATACAGCACGCCCTACTCACGAAATCATCTCAAGATACTGCGAGTACCCTCCGTGTCTACGAGCGAAACCAGCTGTCAGGCCACCTACGAGTGCTTGTATAAACGTGTCTGAGTGAGTAAGGAAAGGTACCTTATCTGTAAGTACAAGATCTTGTCATTGTTTTATTGTGTCTGTGTTGATCTGAGGTATCAACCACAGTTCTCACCTTCTTATACCTGTCGCAGGTTATAGGTGAATCGACGGTGAATGCGTGTTTATCTGTGTGGTATCACGGCATTTCACTCGTCTGTGAATGTGAGCTTCACATACACCACACATTTAGTTATTGTGTGATTATTATTGTGCATGTTATTGCCTGTCCCATTGACAGTGCCTTTGTGATTTATTGCATATCATCATTACCGAGTATCCAGTTGGAACCTTGTGATCCCTTTGCATACCGGCAGTTATGTTGCCGTGTTAATGATTGGCTGTCAACTGTGTTAAGTTAGGTGTTTCGCCACGAGTGGATACGAGTCGATTAGCCAGACGTCAAGAGTCTCGCTAATGCAACCATAGCTTTGCTGACGCCAATCTAAAGTAAATCAAGCACCCTGTATATTAGTGGTTAAGTTAGTAAATAAACTACTGTTAAGCTTTATGCGGTGTTTCCGTTGAACCACTTCTGAATACTGCCAATATCACTCAAGCCTTCAGCTCTAAGTGTCTTCAACATCGAGTTGCCTATTATTCACTAAACTAAAATGTGATGAGGACCCTAGGAGTCCCTTAAAGTGTTAAATCATTGAGGAGATTCCAACGATCAACGTGGAGCGGGACCAGGTGAGGCTAGTCTGAGAAGAGACCCTCAAGGACTCTAACTCGACCAATTGCTCCCAGGCCCTGTACGGTTGCTCTCGTATTTTCTATTCTGCTAATTCCGACAATTTCGTGAAGCATCTGCCACATGTACATTGGCGACGTATGCATTGCAGTCGTGAAAGTAAAAAAGAAAACCCCCACATCTGGCGCCCAACGTGTTAGGCTTAGTTGGAACCTATGAGCTAGGTTGTACAGTAAAATTTCGCACTTAAATTTTCCCTGAAAATTCAAAAGTGACGAGCAGTATTCAGAGGATGTCTAACATCCTGTTAGGTACACACACCACCAGTATGTCTGAGTGTGTAGATTACAAACAGCGCTACCTGCATCTTCACCTGGCCTTAACCGCTCGTAGACATGACTACGACACTCTTACTGAGCAAGAGTGTAAGGAACGAGTGGAACAGCACATGAGGGTCGTGGAAGAGGTGATACTACAAGCACACATGCAGGGTAGTGCTGAGGTGGCGTGCACGAGTCTCATCACACTGGATGATGCTATCGGTGGTGAGACCCCAGTGAGAGATAATACAGAGGTAGAGACCCCTGTGGGTGACGTCACCGAGAATGATGTCACTAGAATCACGTGCGCTGCGGAAGAAAACGGAGTCACGCGGGAATCTAGCTCTTTAAATACTTCGTTGGGGGGAATCTATTGGGAAGAATCTCGGCCCAAAAGGTCCTTGTGGACGACACCAACTCAAAGAGTAGGTATTACAGGCTCGCAATTATTCACCTTAGAGGAATACCGTAACCAAGTTAGAGAGTTGGGATTCGAAGGGAATAAAGTAGCAGAGCAAGCTATGAAACTTTGGACTGATCAGCAGGACAAAGAAAGCAAACTGTGGACTGATCAGCAAGAGAGAGAAAACAAACCCTGGACTGATCAGCAGAACCGAGAAAGTACTGAACGCATAGCTCGCATGCAGTTGCAAGCAAGGCAGGATGACCAGACAAGTGGTCGTTCAATAGAGACTAACGTTGAACAAGGTTGTCAAACTACCTAAACCAGCTAACTTTGATGAAAGGGGCGACTCGATGGATGCATACATCAAGCGTTTCGAAGCTCACGCCGCTGATTGCGGGTGGGAAAAATCAAAGTGGGCACTCGCTCTTAGTGCATTGTTAAAAAGTAGGGCACTAACTATCTACCACAGTCTGGGTCCGCACCAGCGCGGAGATTACGAGGCATTGACAACAGCGCTGCTGAACGGTTTTGGCATCACTGCAGACCGAATGCTAGAGAATTTCCGTAGGGCTCAATTGCAAAAAGGAGAGATATATGTGCTCATGTTACAGCGGTTAGAATCGAGTCTAAACCGTTACTGTGAACTCATGGAGACTGCTCCTGGGAGCATGGAGTTCTATCAACTGATGATTCGTGAACAGTTCTCAGAAGCATGCGAATCGTCTCTGCGTGTCAAGCTCAAAGAGCAAGAAATTGTGTCAAATCTGTCTATGGCGAAGTTTAGTTAGTTTTAGTTCATTTATTATGCACCCCATACCCATCTTGTGGGCGGTAGTGGAAAGGGTTACAGAGGCAAGCAAGCTGATTTGTGGGCTGGGGCCAGGAGACAGGTGAAAGGGGTGAAGCCGCACGAGAAGCATCATGCTACAGGTATTGGCGAGGAAGCTAAGCCTAAGACTGGTGTGTCGGGGGAGCAGGGAAACTCCTCCAACAAGCATGTGGACAAGTGCTACACCTGTGGTAAGTCAGGTCATCGTGCAACTGATTGCAAGGTAAAACCGAAATCAGGTTACATAGCAGGTGTGAGCTCAAGTGGTAAGAATCATCCCAACGTTGGAAAGGATCCACTAGCTTGGACCCTTGAGGTGGTGGACGGACATGTTAACGGAAAATCGGCGAAAATCTTCCGTGACAAAGGCGCCACTACTCACATGGTAAGAAAAAGCTTAGTAAAGCCAGGATCTGAGACAGGGAGACATATCTATGTCAAATTCCCAAATGGATATACTAAAGAGATGGTGGAGGTGTATGTGTGGGTCGACACACCTTACATCAAAGGTAAAATCCGTGCCGTTCAACAGGAACGTGCTATATATGGATTATTATTGGGAAATGTTCCGGGAATCTCTGATTGCCCGAGTCCACCCTCGAAGAAAACGGGGAGCGTGAGGACGCTGCTGAGTGCGGCCGCCCTCAGCCAGCTGATGCCAAGGGCGACTCGCCCGGGGATGACGTCACAGGGAGTGACCACACACTCACCCAGCTGAAGAATAAGGGAGAGAAGGTAAGCTGTGAAGTAATGGAGATAGAAGCACAACCTCTGGTTGCAGCAACTCCATTAACAGGTAACTCGCTCGTGGCAGCTGTCACTACGAGGTCAGACAGCAACAAGCAGACTCGCCCAGAAAAACCTTTGAAATTACGAGACATTCAGGGAGTGTCTGCAAAGGTGAAACAAGCAAAAGAACGCAACATGCTCAAACGCTACGTGGACCCTCCTGTAGATGGATCCACAAAGCCGAAGAAGCATGTAAGACGTAAGAACAGGAGAGGACCGCGGGGCTCGACATCGACAGGGCCGATTGACCACCTTACCTTGAGACCTTGAGGTGCTTCCGGGGCTTATCGTCCCCGCGGCCCGGTCATCGACCAGGCCTCCTGGTTGCTGGACTGATCAACCAGGCTGTTGGACGCGGCTGCTCGCAGCCTGACGTATGAGTCACAGCCTGGTTGATCAGGTATCCTTTGGAGGTGCTTATCCAGTTCTCTCTTGAACACTGTGAGGGGTTTGCCAGTTATGTCCCTTATGTGTAGTGGAAGCGTGTTGAACAGTCTCGGGCCTCTGATGTTGATAGAGTTCTCTCTCAGAGTACCAGTTGCACCTCTGCTTTTCAACGGGGGTATTCTGCACATCCTGCCATGTCTTCTGGTCTCATGTGATGTTATTTCTGTGTGCAGGTTTGGGACCAGCCCCTCTAATATTTTCCACGTGTAAATTATTATGTATCTCTCCCGCCTGCGCTCAAGGGAATACAGATTTAGGCTCTTTAGTCGGTCCCAATAGTTTAGATGTTTTACCGAGTGGATTCTAGCAGTAAAGGATCTCTGCACGCTCTCCAGGTCAGCAATTTCACCCGCAGTGAAAGGGGCTGTCATTGTGCAGCAGTACTCCACTCTAGAGAGCACAAGCGTTTTGAAAAGTGTCATCATCGGTATAGCATCTCTAGTGTGAAAAGTTCTTGTTATCCAACCTGTCATTTTTCTTGCAGTTGTGACGGCTACTTTATTGTGTTCTTTAAAGGTAAGGTCTTCCGACATGAGTACACCCAGATCCTTTACATTGCCTTTTCGTTCTATGTTATGATTTGCCTGAGTTTTGTACGTGGTTTCAGTTTTTATATTTTCATTTTTTCCATAGCGCATGAGCTGGAACTTGTCTTCGTTAAACACCATATTATTTTCTGTAGCCCATAGAAAGACCTGATCTACATCTGACTGGAGGTTCGCCGTGTCCTCTATGTTGCCTACTCTCATGAAGATCCTAGTGTCATCTGCAAAGGATGATACAGTGCTATAGGTTGTGTTCTTGTCTATGTCCGATATAAGGATGAGAAAAAGTACTGGAGCAAGCACAGTACCCTGGGGGACTGAGCTCTTAACGGTTGACGGGTTGGATTTTATTTTGTTGACTATTACACATTGGGTTCTGTTGGTCAGGAAATTGTAGATCCATCTGCCTACTTTTCCGGTAATTCCTTTTGAGCGCATTTTATGGGCAATAACACCATGGTCACATTTATCAAAAGCTTTTGCAAAATCTGTGTAAATTACATCAGCGTTTTGTTTGTCTTCCATAGCATCTAATGCCATATCATAGTGGTCCAGCAACTGCGACAGGCAAGAGCGCCCTGTTCTGAAACCATGTTGTCCGGGGTTATGGAGATGCTGTGATTCCATGTATTTTGTGATCTTACTTCTTAGCACTCTCTCAAAAATTTTTATGATGTGCGATGTTAGTGCTATCGGTCTGTAATTTTTTGCCTCTGCCTTATTTCCTCCTTTATGAAGTGGTGCTATCTCTGCTGTTTTTAGTATATCAGGAATAACGCCAGTATCTAGGCTTTGTCTCCACAGAATGTGAAGGGCCTGCGATAGTGGTTTTTTACAGTTCTTGATGAATATGGAGTTCCAAGAATCCGGGCCTGGTGCGGAGTGCATAGGCATACTGTTTATGGCTTCTTCAAAATCCAGTGGGGATAGGGTGACGTCTGATATATGATTTGATGTTGGTATCATATCCATGAAAAATTCATTTGGGTTATCGATCTTTAGTGCGTTTAATGGCTCGCTGAAGACAGAGTCGTATTGCTTCCTCAGTAGCTCGCTCATTTCTTTGTTGTCATCGGTGAAAGTTCCATCTTCCTTTCGCAGGGGCCCGATACTAGATGTGGTTTTTGATCTTGATTTTGCATAGGAGAAAAAATATTTCGGGTTTCTCTCTATTTCACTGATGGCCTTTTGCTCTCTTTCCCTCTCCTGCGTTTTGTATGATTCTTGTAGCTTGAGTTCAATTTTTCCTATTTCGCTACCTAACCTTCTTCGCCGTTCCTGAGATAGGGTGCGACTCTCAAGTTGTACCGCGATTCGTTTTCTTCGCCTATATAGGGAACGACGTTCTCGTTCCAATCTGCATCTCTTCCTCTTTTTTCTTAGGGGGATGCGGTTTGTACATATTTCTAGTGCTACTGAGCTTATTTTTTCCAGGCACTGGTTCAGGTTCGCATTTCCTAGCTGTTTTCCCAGTTTATTTCTGTGAAGTCCTGGTTTATTTGCTCCCAGTTTATCTGTTTATTATTGAAGTTGAATTTGCTGAAATCTCCTCCACCGGGAATCTGGACTGGTTTTGAAGGTCTATTCCCCATGGTTGTCATAACTTCAATTAAGTTGTGATCTGAGTAACAGGTATTTGTAATCATTATGTTCCTGATCAATTCATCATTATTAGTGAAAATGAGGTCCAGCGTGTTCTCCTTCCTGGTTGGTTCTACTATTTGCTGGTTTAAGGCAAACCTGTCGCACATCCGTAGCAGGTCATTTGCATGTGCCTGTTCATTAAGGCTACTTCCTGGTATTCTTTCTGATATTACTGTATTAGCCAGGTGCTTCCATTTCAGGTGCCGTAGGTTGAAGTCCCCAAGCAGAATGATGTTCGGAGCTGGATTTGTGAGGTTTTCCAAGCAGTGTTCTACTTTCATTAGTTGGTCTTTAAACTGCTGAGGGTTTGCCTCCGGTGACTTATATACAAGGACAATAACTACATTTATAATCTCTATTTTGATTATCAGCACTTCCACCATATCATTTGAGGTGTTTAGCAGCTCAGTACAGATGAGTGTGTCTTTGATGTATAGGCTGACCCCACCCTGAAGCCGGTGTTTCCTATCACATCTGAAAAGATTGTACTCTGAGATCCATATTTCACCATCATGGTAGTCCTTTGTGTGGGTTTCTGTTAGGGCTGCAAACACTGCATTTGCCTCATGAAGGAGACCATCTATAAAGTGAACTTTGTTGGATTTGCGTGTTTTTATACCTTGAATGTTGGCAAATATAAATGATGTTATCGTGGTAGTGGAAGTGCTGGATGCCTTACTTGGTGTTAATATCTGAGGCTCTGGTAAGGGGGCCACTGTGTTTGCGTCCAGGGTGTGTTGTTTTCGAAGTGATTCGTCCAGTTTCGGTAGTGGGGCGAGTGTTGTGTGGTGTAGTACCTGTGTGTTTGTTGGTAATGTGTATTCCAGACTTGTGGGTATCTCCCTTCCCCTCTGTAATCCTGTGGTGGTTCCATCTGACTGTTCCTCTCTCTTATATTTTCTGCTCTGTTTCTGCCTTCCTCTAAAAAATTGCCAGTAGTGTCATACTGATTTTCCCGTCTATAACGTTGTGTACCTCTCACGTGGAATTCCGGACACTGAAGATTGTAGCATTTTTTGTCCCTAATTGAAAATTGACATAATTTGGGGTGGAAGTATCTACACCCTGTTCCAAAACGGCATGTACCCCTCGCCAACATGTTCCTGCATTTTCGAGGATGCAGAAAATGGCATTTTGTTCCTAATTTTCCATATTTGCATATTCCTTTAGCGTAGAATTTGCAAATGTGTTCCGGTTTTGCGTTTTTCAAGGTATTTATATCTGTGTCTGTCTTGTCTACCTCTTTATTGGAGCCATCTCCGCTTTTCGTCCCAATTCCTTCATTTATGCACTCTGTCTCACTGTTGCTCACATCGTTTATATTACCTGACTCTGCAATATTGCTGCTATTATGTACTACAATACCCTCTTCCTCCACATTACTGCTGCGGTTCTCTAAACTATCTGTTCCTGGTTTTGGTCGTTAACCAATGTTGTCTTATCCCAGTCTGCATATATCACTGGTAGCTTGTCTGTGAATGGTAATCTCTGTGACTCGGGAATGTTTTTCATCAGTTTAGTTATGTTCTCTAACATTAATCTGTCATCTTTGCAGACCCAGTAAATTCCTTGCCTTTTTGTGCATCCTGGAGATACTTCTGTACAGCCCAGGTGAAATTCATGTTACAGATGCAACACGTTACGCCTACATTACGTTTTCCCAGTACTCCGAGCACTCGCCACACCTCTCCATTTTCTGATGTATTGTGTTGTATTGTGGTTTACTGTGTGGATCACTTGTTGATGTCAGTCCTTTTAAACTTTATAAAGTTATATGTATATTTTTATATATTTTAATATTTATAATACTATATGTATACCGTAGATTTGTAATATTATGTATGTTATTTTGTTTCAAACTTATGCAGGTACTTAGCGTAGGGTAGCGAAGTTCCACCACCCCTCTGCTCTCAGCAACGATCGCCGGTGTCTCAGTGATAACCGCCGACGAGGAGGTAGGTCACGCCAGGTCTCTTCAATCAACAGCTGCAAGAGACAACACCGATGATGTTTAAGGTTGATGATCAGCTGTCTGAAGATCAAGTCGACCATGCAGGTTACTCGACTGGTAGCAGGGTACAAGGAGGTACTCTCTGACGTCACTAAGTAGCAAAGGTAGAGGGTTACCGCATACCTTTGCTAGAGCAGCAAGCGGTACGAACAAAACCATATCGGACAGAAATGGAGAACTCGATCAGCATTCTCGACGCTCAAGAAGAAACTGACTGAAGCACCCATCCTTAGACTACCGATTCTACCAGGGAGTACATCCTTCGACAAGATGCTTCCAATACAGGTATTGGTGCTGTACTCATGCAATAGTAAGACGACTGTGAAATCTGGCCAGTTTGCGTACTCAGTCGTAAAATTGAGCGATGCTGAGCAGAAGTACTCCACTGTAGAAAAGGAACTCCTTGCTGCTGTCGTTGGAGTAAGGAAATTCTACCAGTATCTCAACGGTAGCGTTTCACGTTTAAGTAGATCACCAACCCCTCAGCCACATCGGTACGCTTAAAAACGCAAACCCTAGATAATGCACTGGGTGTTGTTCCTTCAACAGTTCACATTCCGGCGTGGTTTACATAAAGGGAGCCGGCAACGTAGGTCTGAGACTGGTTGAGTAGGTCAGGGGTGATTAACGAGGG
>WNGS01164858.1:6101300-6135290 GCA_020271785.1 Procambarus virginalis | reverse complement strand
TTAAAAGAAAAGTACAAGTCGCCGACCAGTGGGCAGAGAGCACCACGCCGGCAGGCAAAGAAGGCACAAAACTGCATCAAAAGGCCCACCTCGACAACAAAACCTCAAGTCCCAGCACGACACATGTGCCAAGACCCAAAAAGATCAGTCTGCAAGCCAGGAAGACCCCGAAACTCCAGAAGGCAGAACGGGTCACACACGAGGAACAAAGCCCCCTGAACCCACAAAGGGGCCCAAGAGGAAGAAACCTCGGAACGAAACCAAAGAACCCAAAGGAACCAGAATCGAACCAGGGGGAGCCCAAACCACCACATTGCCGGCGGAGAACACCACAGAAAGGCAAAGCACAGCCCCCAGACAGAACCCCAGGGAACGGTCATAACAGACCGAAAACGAGGGACAAGGTGTGGGAGCAACATAAACAGCCAGGGACACTGAGCCCAAACCCAAGGGCCCAGACCCAAAACAGACAAAAAGGGAAAACCGGTGTAAAATCAACACCCAAACGTTCCCAGAGGAACAGGAAACGGGCAGAAAACACCAGAAAAGCAAAGAAACGACAACAGGAGAATAAAACCCCTGAAAAAAAGTAAAACTCACCCAAGACGCTCGCTCGCACACCAGTCGCATGTAAACAAACCGCAACGCCGCCCTGGTGCCACGCCGGAAAACCGGCAGACAAAAATGGCCACCAGACAGAGGGCTGTGACCGACGCTAAAGATACAAAAACACGCCAGCAAAAGTGGGAAGCAAGCAGACTGGATGGGCGAAAAACTCCGCCCAAAGCAGAAAACCCAGGCAGGGGCAAACCGCCCCAGAACTGCTAGCAGGCATCCCCCACAGCCCCAGGAACCAGCAACAGAGGCCCCGGGCAGAGCCGTCCTCCAAGCCCTCCGCCTTAAAGAAAAGCAAGAGTCCATGGGAAAGGCAGCAAGAAAGGGCCGCTGGTAAGACCCAGAAGCCTTGGCAGGAGGAACAGGCTCGAAAACCTCCGTCCCCAACCGAACAGGGCACCCCCGAAAACCGCCCGAGTCTCGGCCCCAACAAAACCCCGCCCCGACCCCGAAACCGCAGACGGTCCGGAGCCAGGAACAGGGAGGGAAAGGGTCGAACAGCACCTAACCAAAACGGGGCGGCCTCGGGGCATCCGAGTGGGAAACCAACCTAGCATGTTGCAGTAACTTAACCTAGCTTGCAACACGGATGCCGCCTGTACTCTGAACAGTAATAACATCAGAAGAGTACTGGAGAACAAGCATAGAATCTCTCGCAAGACTCCGGGTCAAGGTGTCAGTGACCCAACAGGCAGCATGACGGAGGTAAAAGTGGCGACTGTCACCCGGAGACAAGGGCACAGCAACCAACGATCCCATACAAGACGGGTTTGAACCCAGAAGACACATTCAATGGTCCCCCGAGCCCAGACGGGGGTTTCCAGGGCCCATAGGCTGACTGCTACGGGAAGCCCGGGCAAGGTGTTGCTAACCGGTTAAGAAACCCAAACATAACAAGAGGGTAGAGGATAGCACTGAAAACCCCTGTGGCGTGTACAATCACGGGGGCCTAGCAGAGGGCCGCCAAACACTACCAGTGGAACTATAGCCACACTAGGCAGACTCCCACCAGGCATGAAAATAAAAACAAAAGAAAAACCCCGCAAAAGTACACTGTCTCTAGAGGCAACAGGAACTGGTCGCCACTTAGGTGGCAGGTCGCGCAACACCTTGACGCCCTAACCAGCACAATACCAATCCCTACCCAGGGCCAAACAAGGGCCCCCAGCCTTAGCTGGCCCCAAGGGCGAGGCAAATGCCGAGCAGCAAGAACTTCTACAGGAATGGTTCCCGAACACCCCAGGGAAGATAACCCTGTTATGCAAGGGCAGTACTCACAGGGCGCTTAGGGAAGTCAGCCACTTGAGCTAAGGAGTTCAGACCTACCAGGGACCAGAGGGGGGCTCCCCCCCCCTCCCCATCTCGGGGCGTAGCTCTCATCCTGTAACTACACTTAGGTAATCACTTAGGTAATTACACTAAGCGCATGCAGCCCCGGCACTGATGAGGTACTCCTGGCCACCGCACAACACAACACACGGCAGTGAACGCCACACACGGCAAACACCGCCTAGGAAACTGAGGTCAGAGAAGCGTCTATCCCGGTTGACATTAGCTTACAAACTGAAGCTTGGCAGCTGGCGCGGTAGGTCCGGGGCTCCCCCCCCCTCCCCATCTCGGGGCGGGGAGGGCTGAGTGGACGATCGGCGCGGCATTAAAGTGTGATGTTTGCTTGTTTGCTCGTTTCCTTGGGATTGTAGGGAGTTTCTACCTCTGTTCGATTTTTTGTTTTAGTTTTTACCATGTGGGGTTTGTTTTGTTATGCCTACCTTTCTAGGTGCCTGACCCTGGTCGATGGCAGATAAGGAAAACCCCAACCACAGGGTTTTCCAGTGCCATTGCTCCCTGAAACCTCTCTGAAGGGGCCAGGTTCTGGCGCTGGTCCCTGGTAGGTCTGAACTCCTTAGCTAATGTCCCGGTCTAATATAACATACATTAGCCCGATAAGCTCCAGGGAGCCATAGGGGCTCCCCACAGAAAAATTGGTGGCACCTAGTAGTTTGGCATTATATCAGCATAGTAGCTTCAGGAAACCACCGAGGCTAACCCAGAAATTGGCATTTCATTACATTCATGCCTTTTTTTTTTTTTATTAAGCACCAGCTGGTTGTCATGTAAATCAAGTGCATGGAGCAGGGAGTTAAAGTTAGAATCCTCTAAATTATACCACTTCTGTTAGTTAACTTGAATGAAATGATTTGTAAAATCTTAGATATACAGTATTGTATTATTTTTTTTACTGGGTGTTTTAATATATGCTTCTACCTTTTCCTTTGACTATTAATTCAACATTTCTCATATCTTTTCATGATAGTATTGTACTTTCATATCTTCAATTTGGAACTGTTGCAATAAGAGTACTGTGGTGGTTATTGGTATTATATCACTGTAATTATTAATTTTTGCTTGTGTATTTAGACTGTAGAAGATTATTCATTGTATACAGTATATTTTATATTTTAAACATTTTGACCATATACCGAGCCCAAATATTGTATCAAATTCATCTCCGAGCTTCTATTTTTATTAATACAGTGGAACCTCGAGTGACGACCGGCTCCATCTACGAGCATTTCGAGTAACGAGCGAGCCACTTGCCGAAAATTTGTCTCAATTGACGAGCTTCAGTGCTTCTCGATTAACAAAAAAACCATGTGGTGCTTCTTAGTGTTCCCGCTGGTTCTCGCAAATTTTCAGACACCTCCAACAATGCAAATGTTTTTTTTTTAAGATGCTAATGGTGCTGGGATGTATAGGGATGACTGCTGTAATGTTGCAAAGCATTGAATATTTTTTTATATAAAAAATAAAAAAAATAAAAAAATGAAAAAAAAAAAGAACAAATGTCAAAAAGGTCCGTTCAGTGTATGTCTGGTAGGCTGCTCCATTTTCTATAAATAATTAAAAATAACAAAATCGAACAAATTTGAAAAAAGAAAAATGTCATAGAGGTTCATTCAGTGTATGTCAAGTAGGCTATTCCATTACTTAAAAAATTGAATATTATATTGATGTTTTTCGGTGGTGGAACAGATTAATTTTATTTCCATTATTTTAAGCGGAGAAATTCGTTTTGAAAGATAAGCGTTTCACATGACGAGCGATTCACATGATGAGCGTTTCACATGACGAGCGATTCACATGATGAGCTCAATGTCGGAACGGATTAAATTCGTTAATCGAGGCTCCTCTGTGTAAGTATGGTTGTAAGGTTCCATGCATATGTACTCACCTATTTGTACTCACCTATTTGTGCTTGCGGGGGTTGAGCTTTGGCTCTTTGGTCCCGCCTCTCAACTGTCAATCAACTGGTGTAAACTGTCAATCAACTGGTGTACGTGGAATATGTGGAACTATTCCTATGTAAAATAATAAGTATCCACTCAATTTAACGGCCTCTTTTATACCGATCTGCCGGTATTAACGACCGGTTTGGGAGATCGGTATCTGGAGCCTCGTATACCGGTCTGGTGGTCGATATTACCGACGGTCGGTATTGGGTTTGTTTTGGCATCGGCAGCCCCTCACATGGCGACCAGGCGATCATCCAGAGTGGTATATTAAATCTTAACTTTCTTTCAAAATGATTCACTTTTATGAAGAAAATTCTAAATTATTATTAATAAAATATTTTAAAACAATTGTTATTAAACAAAATTCTTTGTTTTCTTATTAAATACCTTTTATAGTATACGCAATAGGTATTTTTTTTCCAACGGACTTAGAACGTACTGCGCCTGGCCATGTGACCGCTTTGTTTACTGTTAACTCACGCGGCTGAGAGCAATGTCTCAGAATATTAGCCAGAGAAAATCAGATTCAGACAAAAATAGATAAATTCATGATTTCAACAGTTCGTGAAAGCACCCACTGGGAATTCAACAAGTCATGCAGCATCCGCTGGCAATGAGTGCCCTACAAGCCATGCTGCACCCGCCGATGCTGAATTCCCATCAACAAGTTGTGCAGCCTCCGCCGGCAACGAATGCTCTGCAAGCTATGCTGCACCCGCCGATGCTGAATTCCCATCAACAAGTCATGCAGCCTCCAAAGGCAATGAATGCTCTGCAAGATATGCTGCACCTGTCGATGCTGAGTTCCCATCAACATGTGCAGCCTCCGCTGGCAACGAATGCTCTGCAAGCTATGCTGCACCCGCCGATGCTGAATTCCCATCAACAAGTCGTGCAGCCTCCACCGGCAACGAATGCTCTGCAAGATATGCTGCACCCGCCGATGCTGAATTCCCATCAACATGTCGTGCAGCCTCCGCCGGCAACGAATGCTCTGCAAGATATGCTGCACCCGCCGATGCTGAATTCCTATCAACAAATCATGGAGCATCCACTAACTATATAAAATATGATTGAAATGCATATAAATTAGTGTAAAAAGTGTTGATAGAGTACTGAATTTTAAGTGTTAATGATTCATTATGCCTTGACAAAACGATACTGAACAGATCCACAAGGGCCGTGACGAGGATTCGAACCTGCGTCCGGGAGAATCCTAGACGCTGCCTTAATCGACTGAGCTACGACATGGTTAAAAAGAGTTGAAACCGAAGTTCTACTGAACTAACTGTTCAGTGCATAGTCAGCTCGAGTGCATAGGAGAGTTGTGTAAAACCCTGGTTTGTGTCTCGGAGAGGCTGCGGGATCCAGCAAGTACAGTAGAACTTCGGTTTCAACTCTTTTAACCATGTCGTAGCTCAGTCGATTAAGGCAGCGTCTGGGATGCTCCCGGACGCAGGTTCGAATCCTTGTCACGGCCCTTGTGGATTTGTTCATTTGATGCATCACATTATTGTGATTTCTGTGTGTAATGATGTACAGTAAGAGCGAAGAGAGAGAACGGCCTATTGACATAGCTCGAGTGCATGGGGAAGTTGTGTAAAACCCTGGTTTGTGTCTCGGAGAGGCTGCGGGATCCAGTGTCTGGATTTCATTATACTAAGTTCTTATTGGTGTTTCTTCAATAATTTATACTTCCTGTTAAGATTTGTTGTTGTTTGTGTACTTCCAGTGTGAAGTAAGATGAAAGACCATCACCCTCAAGAGCCCCAAGAACATCAGACTTTACCTACCAGGCAGAGTCTGGTTATCCCGAGATCATGTAGAATATGATATCTCGTCTCCTGCGGATCCCTATATTTCCAACTGAAGAACTCTCCTATTCACAAGTATGCCTGCATCAACGTAAAGATCCCCCTCCTCCCACATTCCCTAGCCCAAACAGCCAGCCATTCAACAGAGACAGATCACAGAAGTAACCCCCTCTGGCTGGTGGGTCCAGCAACCAATAAAGGCATCACAAGTTACTTTTTTGCCAACACTTATTTTCACATCATACCAGTCAATTTAGCATAGGAGATGTTACTGAGTGCATTGAAGCACCTGGCAACATAGCCAACTAGGTACAACTGAAGCACTCAAATGCCTACCACCATGTCAAGGCAGCTGTCGTATGGTGAATATTAGAGAAAAGTGTAATTGATATACAGTATACTGCATATAGTAAAGATATGTATTCATGAAGATGAAGCCACTCTCACTCGTGTACGCAAAGATAGCTCTTAATTTTTATTTTTGCATTATAAACTTTATATTTTAAATATTTTTAACATATTTCTTTATGTATTTATAAAATGTTACAAATAAATTATGCTAAAGAACCATGTAAACATAAATTAAAATACAAAGCACCATTATACCTTTACAATTTTGGGGTTAAAAATAAATTGTGTAATGTGCAAATGTTTTTTTTTTAACATTAAAATCAAGTTTTGCTTGGTACCACATTTATTGAAAATCTGTGAATAGAATGTATCTTTTCAGAGCATAATACCAAGAGGAAATGCAGTTAATATTAAATTACAGACCTTTTGTACTAGCATCATCCACAAGAATGACCTCCAGAAGGAGGGAGTCTGGCGAGCGGTTGATAGCAGAAATAGCAGTCCGTAATAAGGTTGTCCAGTGTTCATTGTGAAAAGGCACCACTACTGATGCTGTTGGAAGAGTTTCTAAATATAGCTTTTCTTTGCACCTGAAAATTTTAAAATGCATATTAAGACATGTAAATAAAAAGCAGCACTCTTTATTCATAAACCTTTTATAATAAAGAGGAAAACTAACATGACTTATATACAGCACAGTACTGTATACAGTATATACTAGTACATAAACATACATAGTATAGCTTTTTGGGACAGCTCCCTTCAGTTGCTCCTTGAGCTATCTGCCTTGATAGCTCCAAACCTAAAGTACCCCTCCAAGGTATATGAGTCCCAAGTGCCCACTAGGGTGCAGGACCAGAATCAACCCCCCCCCCCCCACAACTCACATCCCTAAAAAGAGGTTATGTGATTCTACAAATACAAGAAACTGTACTGGTATTTGATCTGATTTAGTTAAGGAATGAGTTTTGTTGCTTTGAGTTAAACTTTTTCCAAAGCAGGAATAGTATATACTCTTGAAGGGAACAGTCATCAGATGGGGGACAAACTAGATACAGTACTGGCAACAGCTGAATAATCATTTATGTCTGTCATGCATGTTCACATGTTGGCTGTAACTTTGTATATTTCTCTTTATTAATTTTCTTATAAAATAATGCAAATTACAAATCCTTAATGGCTTACAATTACCGGGTGACTTCACACATGTTTAGACCAGCAGCATCTCTTTTTACCCCCACCACCCCACTCCCAGGCTTCAGGTTAGTGGAGGTGCACGTCCACACATGCTTGATGTGATAACTTGAGGAATTCCCTCTTAAAGACTTTTTCTTTTATTCTGGCAATGTTTATTTTATTTGTTGGTACTGTAGACACCCACTAACCCAGAATCCACCTATCTGGAAAATGCCCTAATCAGGCCTAAATCGTGGCCGGATAAAGTTATCTACCCCATCCGGCCAAAATGCCCACGGAAGCCGGACTAGCCGATGTTCGGCCTGATAAGAAATCTAAACTGGTTAGCTTGCTGCCGATGTTACCCAATCCGGACAGTAAGCCGAACAAGCGGCTAATTGTCCGGATCAGAAAGCCAGGCGTCGGGCCGTATGGTATTAATCCCATACGGCTGTGGCTCTAGGCGCGTGGTGTAGGAAGGGGTGGGGTGGGTGGTTGGTGTCGGGAGAGAGGGAAGCGTTGAGAGAAACAGCCCTGGGGGATAAGGGGGATGTGGAGGGGCCTATACACTACAGGAATTACCATTAATTTTAGAACAATTCATCACAGTCAAAACAAAAGAAATAAATATATAATAACAAATATACTAGTTTTCTAAAAACAATTTGCACAGGCTCAAATTTGCTCCAAAAATATTTTGAGTTTTTTTTCCGCCTGGTGGCCTACGTAACGTGCCTGCCAGCCTCAAGTGGACCCGTCCAGGCCTGGTCAAGCCAAACAGCCCATGTGCTCCCATCCCTCGCAGTATACCATAGTGCCGCGCCATTAGTGAAATATTTTTTTTAAATAACTTTTTTGTTTTCATAGTAATTTTGAACATTTTTGGCCAAGACATCTGGTAGCGGCATCAATCATTCTGGAAGTGGTAAGAGGAAAAAGGTTACCCTAACAATTAAAGACAAGATGTGTGTTTTACAACTTTTTGAAAGTGGCCGGTCGACTTCAAGTGTTGGCAAGGATTTTAATATAGGCACTAGTACTGTTTCTGATATAAGGAAACAAAAAGAGCAATACCTGAAATACATTTCAACCAGTGAGGCATCACAGGCAAGCCAAACACCTTTAACCAGTGAGGCTTCACAGGCAAGCCAAGCGCCTTCAACCAGTGAGCTTTAGCAGCTGGCAGTCAAAACTAACTTTGCCTCATGAACTGTACAGTAATTTTAAGTGGTAATTTTAGTGTTGTGTTAGAATAGGTTACATAAATTGTCAAGAATTCTTAACTTCAAGATGTGTACCATCAATCAAGAAAACAAACTACAAGGTAAGGTGAAGTGTCTAGTTGAATATTTTATAATTATATGTGGCAAAGCAATTCAAATTATGTTGTTTGTGGTATAAAAATAGTTGGAAATAGTCACTTTTGGACTTTCACGGTGAAAAAGTATGTTAATACGGAAAACGTGATAATCTGGCTGGGGGTCCTTCCCATATGGTCTGGATTAGCGAGCTGATACAGTAGAAGATTAACCCTTAAACTGCACAACACATCATATGATGTGTTGAGTAACTTACCCAAAATTGCACATCACGTCATATGACGTGATGGAGTACCGTGCAAGATTTGAATGGCCAGCAGGGTAGGAGGGGGGCCCCCATACGTTGCCCAGGGGCTACAGTAAACAGCCGCCATTTTGTAAAAAAAATCCTGCTCTCGCTACCAACGCGTGGGAGGCCTCAGTTACCCAACGGTCACCATGGAGAACACACGGCCAAACGCCTCCCGAGAACGCACCACGCAATCACTTACTCAAGAGCAAATAACAAGTGAATTATTTTCTGATGGTGAGGAAAGTGATTTTGATGACTCTGACATTGATAAGGACTACACACAATTGACCGATGATAGTAGCACAGACAGTGAATATGAGATACAGCCTCCTTCCATGGCGAGGTCTACATGTTAACCAGTGCCTGCTCGCCCAGTGTCTACTCCAATTCACCCACGACCACACAGTTCTTGTGCTTATTTAGAGTATGAGGATATTTTGGGCAATGAGTCAGAGGAAGGTGACTTTTTCTGGTCTTAGTGAAGTGGATTCAGAGCATAGTGTTATCACGCCTGTCGCTAGTATTAGTGGTGTTACCACGCGAAATTCTGTCGCGTCAGCAGCGTCTCGCCCAGCCAAGCGCCGCCGCATGGCACCACTCAGGCATGGCACCACTCAGGCATGGCATCACCACTTCCCGAGGAAATCAGGAAGAGCAGGGTAGAATTGAAAGGAGAAATAACTAGGCTTACAAATGAATTTGGCAGGAATAAGGGAAGCATGGCAGGGGAAGGGGGAGTAGTGGGGATGGAGTAGCGAGTGTGAGAAATGTGGGGGGTCAGCCAGGGGGAGGCAACCAGCATGACCCTGCACTGAGAAAGAGGTCAATCATAATCCATGGATTACTTGAAGCCAAGGTGCCATCGAGGCAGGAAAGGATGGAGAATGAAGATTTGGAGCTACAGGGGATCTTGAGAGACATGAGAGCCCAGATGGCAGGGAATGAGGTGCAAGTCCACTGACGCATTGGGCCATACAACTGTAACAAGAAACGACCTGTCCTGGTACAGTTCACTAACGAAGAGGCAGTGGATTACATACTGCATCACAAACACTTACTCAGAGGTAGCAAAAACTACTACAACATGTATATTGACAGATACATGACAAAAGAGGAACAGATAACCCACAGGGCGAGCAAACCTCCATGATACAACTCTTCCCATTTGAGCGTAGCTACACACCCCAGTGCTAACGCACCCCGTGCTAACCAGCTCACACCTGCTTCCCAGGTCACTCCCTCCCAAAATCAGCCCTCCCTGCCCCTGCTTATCTCCCCAACACCTCCCTTGACCCCCTCTGACCCCACTGCACTCAAATCCATCTGCTTCATCCCACATTCCAAGGACCGCTCATCCCTTCCACCCCCAAAACCCACCCAGCCCTCATCCCCTCAACTCCCAAAACTCACCCAGCCCTCATCCCTCAACCCCCAAAACCCACCCAGCCCTCACCCTTCCTCATCCCCTCTCCTTCCATGTGACCCCCCACCCTTGTGAGGGGGGCACATGGACCCCCCCATTGGGGAAGGAGGGACCCCCCACACCTCTTCCTCCATTTCCCTCTTCCCCCCTTCTGCCCCAATGCTCACACCTACCCCTGAGTTCCCCCTGACTAATACAACCTCCCTCCAATTCTCACTTTCCATGTTCCATCTGCTCCTCTTCCCCCACCCCCTCTATTTTTCTCCCCTCAACTTCTGAACCTCTATCTGACTCCCAACCTTATGCAACCTATCAATCCCTCTATGCCTATCAGACCCTCCCTAATCTTCAGACCCAATATGCCCTTCCTATTCCAGACCTACCTACCCAGGCCCTACCCCAGACCTTCCTACCTACCTTGCTAGATGCCCAGACCTTCCTACTTACCTTCCTGGATGCCCAGTCCCCATTCGCCCCCCAAGCACCCCTCCCGGCCCCTTTCACCCCCAGACACCCTCCAGATCCCCCAGCCCCCATTCACCCCCGGATCCCCAGAGAAAGGGCGAACTCTGGTACCAGAGTTTCCATGAAGAATCTAAAGGTTAGATACACCAATGCTGATGGGGTATCTAATAAAGCAGAAGAGATAAAAGAGTGAGTGAGGCAGATCCTGACATAGTTGCAATTGTGTAAACTAAAATAAATGACATGATCTCGGATGCAATCTTTCCAGAGGGCTACCAGGTGATAAGAAAAGAGAGGACACAGGGAGGGGGAGTGGCATTCCTAATAAAGCGGAAATGGAAGTTTGAAGACCTGGGAAATTGGGTTACCAATGAGAGCACAAGCTTCATACATGAAACTCTGACAGCAGATAGGAGGAAGATTGTGATCTTGGTAATCTACAATCCCCCTCCAAACAGCAGAAGACCCAGGCAGGAGTACGAAGACAACAACAAGGCATGCATAGATGAACTGCAGAAGGCAGTAACATTAGCTCACAGAATGAGAGCGAAGCTGCTGGTCATGGGGGACCTAAATCATAGAGATAAATTGGGAATCAAGGAATCCCCATGGAGAGGACAAAACGTGGGGAGCAAAGTTAGTAGATGTTATAGATAGGAATTTCCTAACACAACATGTGAAGGAAGACACATGGGAAAGAGGAGGAGATGCACCGAGCCTATTAGACCTGATTTTCACCCAGAACGTAGAAGGCATCCAGAATTTGGAGCATGAAATACCTCTAGGGGCCAGCGACCATTGTGTCCTAGTCTTTGACTACATGATGGCATTCAAACTTGTGACCATGGGACAAGAGGTCTGGGAAAGGAGAGTTGACTACAGGAAAGGGGACTATAGGAGGATAAGGGACTATCTGGGAGAAGTGCAGTGGGAGGAAGAAATTAGAGGAAAAACAGTCCAAGAAATGATGGACCTAGTCATACGGAAATGCCAGGAGGCCGAAGAGAGATTTATACCAACAGTAAAGGGAAAAAATAAGAGGGAATATAATAACCCATGGTTTAATAGACAGTGTCAGGAAGCAAAAATGGCCAGCAGGCAGGAGTGGAGGAAGTACAGAAGACAAAGGACAGAGGACAACAGGATCAGATGCAACAGAACTAGGAACGATTACATTAACATAAGACGTACATCAGAAAGGGACTATGAGAACGATATTGCGATCAAAGCGAAAAAGCAATCTAAATTACTACACAGCCATATAAGAAGAAAAATGTCGGTGAACGACCAAGTGACAAGACTAAGGAAAACAGAGGGGGCATATACTGAAAGTGACAAGGAAATCTGCGAGGCACTGAATGCCAGTTTCCATGGAGTGTTCACTACCGAGCCTGAGCAGCTCCCATTGTTAGAAGGGATTACCCTAGATGAAAGACTATCAGATATAGAGGTGACAGCACGGGAGGTAATGAAACAGTTGACAACACTGGATTCAAATAAAGCAGTTGGACCAGACAAAGTATCACTGTGGATACTAAAAGAGGCAGCGCAGGCCCTCAGCGTGACTCTGGCAGTGATCTTTAATGACTCACTTATGTCGGGAGAATTGCCCAGTTGCTGGAAGAAGGCAAATGTCGTACCAATTTTCAAGAAAGGTGATAGGGAGGAGGCACTTAACTATAGACCTGTATCACTGACAAGCATCCCCTGTAAAATACTGGAAAGAATAATTAGGCTACAACTGGTTGCACACCTGGAGAACATTGGTTTGTGAACAAATATCAACATGGGTTCTGGAAAGGGAAATCGTGGCTAACAAACCTTTTGGAATTCTATGATAAAATAACGAGGACATGACAGGACAGAGATGGTTGGGCAGACTGCATATTTCTGGACTGCCAAAAAGCCTTTGATACATTACCGGACATGAGACTGCTGTTCAAACTCGAGAGGCAGGCGGGGGTGGGAGGAAAGGTCCTAGCATGGATAAGGAACTACTAGTACCTAACAGGAAGGAGCCAAAGAGTTACGGTAAGGGGCAAGAAGTCGGACTGACGAACAGTAACGAATAAAAGGATCGGTGCTGGGACCAATTCTATTTCTAATATATGTTAACGACATGTTCACAGGAGTAGAGTCCTACAAGTCGATGTTCGCAGATGACGCAAAGTTGATGAGAAGAGTTGTGACAGATGAGGATTGCAGGATCCTCCAAGAGGACCTGAACAGGTTGCAGAGATGGTCAGAGAAATGGCTACTGGAGTTCAACACAAGCAAATGTAAAGTTATGGAAATGGGACTAGGTGATAGGAGACCAAAGGGACAGTACACAATGAAGGGAAACTGCCTAGCTGTGACGACGCGAGAAAGAGACCTGGGCGTGGACGTAACACCTAATCTATCTCCTGAAGCACATATAAATAGGATAATGACAGCAGCGTACTCTACACTGGCAAAAGTTAGAACATCATTCAGAAACCTAAGTAAAGAGGCACTTAGGGCGCTTTACACTGCCTACGTGAGGCCAGTCTTAGAGTATGCTGCCTCATCATGGAGTCCCCATCTGAAGAAGCATATAAGGAAACTGGAAAAGGTTC
Organism: Procambarus virginalis; assembly: GCA_020271785.1. NCBI lineage: Eukaryota > Metazoa > Arthropoda > Malacostraca > Decapoda > Cambaridae > Procambarus > Procambarus virginalis. Next base: position 6,121,945 of record WNGS01164858.1, on the reverse strand, counting down.
AGAGGTTTGCAACGAGACTCGTCCCAGAGTTACGAGGGATGGGGTCTGAGGAGCGCCTGAAGGAACTGTGCCTTACGACACTAGAAAGAAGAAGGGAGAGGGGGGACATGATAGGAACGTATAAAATACTCAGGGGATTGACAGAGTGGACATAGACGAAATGTTCACACGGAATAGTAACAGAACGAGGGGACATGGGTGGAAGCTGGAAACTCAGATGAGTCACAGATAGATGTTAGGAAGTTTTCTTTTAGCGTGAGAGTAGTGGGAAAATGGAATGCACTCAAGGAACAGGTTGTGGAAGCAAATACTAATTATAATTTACATCTAGGTATGATAGGGAAATAGGACCATAGTCATTGCTATAAACAACCGATGCTCGAAAGGCGGGATCCAAGAGTCAATGCTCAATCCTGCAGACACAAATAGGTGAGTACATGAGGAATCAAGACCCTCGTGTTCACGTGATTTCACCTCACATTCACGTAGGGCCCATACTTTGCGTAGACGGGCTTCAGCTCCTGGTTCACAGTGTGCAACGCTTCCTCGCTGTCATGCCGCTGTTGCGTCTCGCAGGACACCAGATGTACTTTGTGGAGTGAAGGTGACTATTTTATTCCTCTAATTCTGCCTTTGACAATAAAGTCATTGGGATTACAGACCTTTTCCTTGATAATGGTGAGGACATGTGTGAAATGGATTATTTACAGCATTTTATGATGAGCCCCTCATGGAATATATTGTACACCAAACGAACCTTCATGCGGCTCATCTCATTGGAAAGGAGATAACAGAATATTCATGATTGCAGCATTGGAAAAACACTACTATAGGTGAAATGTATGTATTTTTGGCAGTATGTATGTTGATGAAGCATTGTGTCAAACACGCTATCACAGATTATTGGAGAAAAGACCAGACTATTCCAACACCTTTCTTTGGGAAATATATGTCCTGAGACAGGTACTCCTCTGGTGTCTTCATTTTGCAAGTAATGAGGACCGGACAGAGGATGATAGACTTTGAAGAGTGAGACACATTATGAATGAAGTGATTGGAATGTACAGAGATTTCTAAGTACCAGCACAGAAGCTGGTGATTGATGAAACCCTTGTGCTTTCAAACGACGTGTTGCCTTCAAGCAGTATATTCCCTCCAAATACAACAGATTTGGATTGAAATTCTTTGTTCTTTGTGACTGTGAAACAGGATACGTGTTACACATGATTCTGTATCCTGCTAGCGATGTAGACATTCCCGGTAACGACCAACATGTTTTCTCAGGTAGTGTGGTGAAGTCACTGATGGCACCATGGATGATCAAGGGGCCACATTTTATACACGGATAACTACTATACAAGTCCTTTGCTAGCTAGGTTCTTGATTGAAAATAGAACTGGAATGGTTGGCACAGTAAAGCCAAGAAGAAGGGAAATGCCAGTGTTTGACAATAAACTTGAAGTTGGTGACTGCCAGCTAAGAAAAAGTGATCAAATACTCTCAGTTTGATGGAAAGACAAGAGAGAAGTGAACTTGCTGACAACCATTCATAATGGTACAATGGTGAACAGTGGCAAGGTGAACCGAGTAACGCAAGAACCGGTACGTAATCCAGATTGTGTTATTGACTTAACATGCGTTTAACATTATCAACATGCGTTTGGTTGATAAATCTGACATGATGGTGGGCAATGTCGAGTGTGTGCGGAAAACATTGAAGTGGACGAAAAAGTCTTTTTCCATCTTGTTGACATAAGGATGCTGAACAGCTACAATATGTATCTGGTAAAAACTGAACGTAAACCAAGTTTCCGGTCGTTTGTTTTTACACTTGGGACACAGTTATAAGCAAAGTTTGGCAAAGATATCCTGGCATACAAACACCCATCATGAACCTAGTGTTGCAGCATGCTGCTACACCCAGGCTCGTTCACATGGAGGGCTTTCAAGCACACAAACTAAAACATTTGCCACCAGCTGGATATTGTGCAATAGGCCAACGTGATTGCTTAGTTTGTAGAACAACAACAAAAGAGAGATCAGAGCAATGATCTACTCATTAACCACAAGGGTTAATGAGTAAAGGTCCCTGGATGTTAACAGCAGTTTCAGGGTACTGATACTTAATTTTCATGGGGTTCACTTTACACCTACAATATCTGTTGCTCCATCAAATTGTTATTTGAATGTTTAGCACGAGAAAAACTTTAAATTCAATCTTCTTTTCTGTGGAGAGCCCCTCCGACTCCCTGGAGCTTACCGAGCTGATATGTATGTATTAGACTGTGGCATCAGTCAATTCAATAGAGTGCTAGCCTACCGGGGACCACGAGCCAGAACTTGGCCCCCCTCAGAGAGGCACAGGAGCAATGGCCTATAGAAACCCCCATGTGATTGGAAGCATTCTATGTCTGCCATCTACCAGGTTAGGCACCCAGGAAGGTAGGCATCCCAAAACAAACCACATTGGTTAAAAATTGCAACCAAAAGCCTAACTAGCAAGCAGAACTCCCCAAACCAAAACAACCAAATAAGCATGACGTCACCACCACTGCCGCACAGGTGTTTGCGCAGCTTGCAGCTCCCCCCTCCCTGGGAGGGGAAGGGAGCCCCAGACCCCACGTGCCGGCTATCCAACCCCAGTTCGAGGCTGAATGTCAAAAATATGAAAAAAAATGCGACCGGAGAGAGGGAGGGTTGCAGGGGAACCTCCAGGACTCGCCCAGAAAATAGCGTTCATTACATTGAACACTGGTTTTCTGTGGAGAGCCCCTCCAGCTCCCATGAGCTTCCTAACCAAAGACAAGAAAAGAGGGACTTACCCGGGACGCGGTCTCCACTCACTCCTTAACTTGAAGTCGAGACAACTGGCTGGAACCTGCAACCCAAGACTACACCCGCCAGAGCAGGGCCTGGAACATTAACAAGGCAACTTGCAGCCAGGACCCTGTTAAAACTGCCAAAAACCCTGTGCCCGAATGTCAGCCCAGGACATGTTACCAAAAATAGCAGCCAAAGCCACAAACTTATGAACGTTGTGGGCACGGGGATAGAACACACAAGGCTGGATTGAATAACCCTGCAGATGACATGGGAGACCTGCCCCCCCCCCCCCCTGGAATAGGAAAGAAGGGAAACCAGGTCCACCCAAAGGCGTTCCTAGCCATTAAGGCCATGGCGTGCAAGTAATGCCGAAGAGCCACAACCGGATACAAGACATGATGCACCCCCCCCCCCCCCCCCCGGCCAAACCAACCAAGCATCAACAACCCAAGAATCCCTCCGGAAAGCAGCAGTCTTATTCTTGGCCAGAAAAAAGGAGACGGCTGCAAACGAACAAACCGGCCATCAGGACCGCATCGAACCCCTGCAGTTCAGGCAATGAACCACTGGGAGCAGTCCGAATGGATCCAGATCATCGATCCGCGAACCCTCTGAAGTGAAAACCACACCACAGAGAACTCCGCTGTGCTGTGAGCCCAACGGAAGAACAGACCCCACCGACCCTGGCCAGCCTGGTGAGCACTGGTCACAAAGCCCCAGCCTAGAGACAACGCATCCGTGAACACATCAAGCGAGGGCTCTGGTAGGTGCCACAACACTGAACTCCGAAAAACCTGAATAGTAAGCCGACAACGCAGCACCCAACACAAGGCCCCCAGGGTCTGAAAGCAGAGATCGCAAGAGCGGCGGAAGGAACTTCCCTGAAGGAATCAGAACAGCCGTCAAAGCCAGATACGACCCAACGGATACACTAGCACAGCGAAGTTCAGACTTCTGCACAGCTGTTCAAACAACTGATGAGTGACCCAGGTGCCCTGCAAAAACATTCGAAGCAAAGCTGCAGGAGGGAGAGACAAGGAAGCGGCCCGAGAATCCCACACAAGACCCAGTCAAGTCCAAACTGAGAGGGAACCAAATGGGACTTTCTCCAGTTCACCAAGAGCCTGAATCAAGCAAGCTGGGGAAAAACCAAATCCCTGACGAGCAGACACGCGGACCTGCTGAAGGCCAAAACTAGCCAGCTGTCGAGGTAGGCCAGAACCCGAACCCCTAGCAGACGCAAACGGGCTACCATGACCCAGGTAAGGCATGTGAAAATGCGAGGAGCAAGATTGAAGTCAAATGGAATGCAACAAAAGTGGTAAGAGTGTGCCCCCCATGACAAAACCGAGCCAGCCCCTGAATCCCAGATGAATCGGGACGTGCCAATATGCGTCTCGGAGGTCCAGAGACACCATACAAGCATCCGTCTCCAAAAGAAACTGAACCTGGGACAGAGTGGTTATCCGAAAGGAGGGGCAAAAGACCCAGGAGTTCAGCTGGGACAAGTCTAGACCAACCCGAACCCCCCGAAAGGGGAGAAGCCACCCAATGCCACCGGAGGCTGGAAGAAATTAACCGAAACACCAACGATTCATGGGACCAGGCATAACAAACAGGGCAAGTCTCTCCCCCATCACCCCTGTCAATGGGGCGAACCACGGAAAGGCCTACAACCCTTACAAGAAGCCAAACGACACGCAGGCGATTACTGCGCCCACCACAACCAAAGGAACCCCGAACACTGGCATAATCCTTCAGGGCAGAATTCTCGTTGGTTCTCCAGGGGGGGGGGGGGGGGGGGAGGGGGCATAAGTCCAACAGCAACTCTCCTTCAACTCCCAGCAACTCTCCTGCTTCAGAGCAGGAGAGATTGCTGAAATAGAGGGAATACAGAGAACATATACGGCACGCATAGGTGAGATAAAACACCTAAATTATTGGGATCGTCTCAAAGCTCTCCAAATGTACTCTCTCTAGAAAGGAGACGAGAGAATACCAAATAATATACACGTGGAAAATACTGGAGGGCCAGGTCCCAAATCTACACAGTAAAATAACAACGTACTGGAGTGAACGATATGGAAGAAAATGCAAGATTGAACCAGTGAAGAGCAGAGGTGCCATAGGCACAATCAGAGAACACTGTATAAACATCAGAGGTCCGCGGTTGTTCAACGTCCTCCCAGCGACTATAAGAAATATTGCCGGAACAACCGTGATCATCTTCAAGAGAAAACTGGAAAGTTTCCTAAGAGAAGTCCCAGATCAGCCGGGCTGTGGTGGGTATGTGGCTCTGCGGGCCGCTCCAAGTAACAACCTGGTGGATCAAACTCTCACAAGTCGAGCCTGGCCTCGGGCCGGGCTTGGGGAGTAGAAGAACTCCCAGAACCCCATCAACCAGGTATCAACCAGGTAACATGGGGATAGCAATTAAGACGAAGCCGCCTGCAGATACTGCACTACCGCAGACTCTGCAAACAGCAAAACAGTAAAAAAACCAGCGTTGAATGTAATGAAATGCCATTTTCTGGGTGAGCCCCAGAGGCTCCCTGGAGCTTATTGGGCTAATGTATGTTACATTAGACCAGGACATTAGCTAAGGAGTTCAGACCTACCAGAGACCAGCGCCAGAACCTGGCCCCTTCAGAGAGGTTTCAGGGAGCAATGGCCCTGGAAAACTCCCTTGTGGTTGGGGTTTTCCTTATCTGCCATCGACCTGAGTTAGGCACCCAGAAAGGTAGGCATAACAAAACAAACCCCACATGGTAAAAAACAAACAAAAAAACCGAACAGAGGTAGAAATTCCCTACAATCCCAAGGAAATAAGTAAACAAGCAAACATCACACTTTACTGCCGCGCCAATCGTCCGAAAGGCCCTCCCCGGCCCGAGAGGGGGAGGGGAACCCCGAACCTACTGCACCAGCTGCCTAGCATCAGTTCGGAAGCTAAGCTTCAACCAACGCGAAAAAAAACGCCGACGGTGGGAGGGAGGGTTGCCAGGGAGCCTCCGGAGCTCACCCAGAAAATGGCGTTTCATTACATTCAATGCTGTTTTCTGGGGGAGCTCCCTACGGCTCCTGGAGCTCATACCCAAAGAGAAGGAAAAGAAAGGGCTGACCCGGGGGGCGGCCGCCACAAATCCGCAACGAAGCCGAGACAACAGGCTGCAACCTGCGACCCAAGGCAACAAGAACGCACAGGAGCAGACGCGCATAAAGAATGGGCGCCAAGAAACCTGTGCGACCCTCAAATCCCTGCGCCGAAATGAGCCCTAGACGTCACCAACACAGCAGCAAAAGCTGCAAACGTCCGAACAGCACGGGCGCAAGGACAGACCGCAGGCTGGAAGACTTAAAAACTCTGCGGACGACCTGGGAGACCCGAGCCCTGAAACAGGGAATGAGGAGAACGGATCAACCCAAAGCGCATCCCCAGACACGGTACGCAGGTAATGGCAAAAAGCGCAACCGGACAACACAGGACGCACCCCCGGCCGAACCAATCAAGCATCAATAACCCAAGAACCCCTCCGGAAAGCAGCCGTCTCGACCGTCGCCAGAAGGACAGAGAAAGGCTGCAAACGTACAAACCTACCACCAGTACCAAAGAGCAGAAACCTGAACCGAAGGGGCTACCACAAACTGAGAAGATGATAAGAAGACACCCCTGATCAAGGACCAGGACGGCTCAGGCAATGCATGAGCAGGCCGGAGGTGAAACAAAACACGAGAAAGCGTACTAAACGGGGCAGATATGACGTCCACCCTGAACGCAAGCCGGAGCAGCTCCGCCAGCGCCGCACAAAACAAGGCGACAGTAAGAATCATCAATTAACTGTAGTCCTGAAAACCCAAGAAATGACAAGACAACCCAATGCGAAAGAGAAGACAACCTACAAAGAGCAAGAAAAAATGCATAGAAACACCAGGAACATCATACTGTCGCCAAGACGAAGCTCGCAGGTAGGACACCGTCAACAAAGCCACCTGATCACCACAGAGATGGTGATACCCGCATCAAAATATCAGACACGAAGAGCCAAGGAGAAGGCCTAATCAGTCACATACAGGACCTGCCGAAAAAGGCGGAGCCATGGGAAAACGCCCCGGATTCGAACACCTATCAAGCAGCATCTGAAAATAAAGCTGGGCTGGCCACCAAAGTACCATAAGGACTACTCTCGTGGGAATGGGCTCCAACCGAGCCAGAACCTGAAGCAACAGCTGGACTGGAAGAAGAGGACCAGGTACCCCCCACCTCGACCAGTCCTGCCGAAATGCATCCACCGTGAACGCCTCATAGGCGGGTAAGGGCGCCACATAGAATGGGTGATGCCTAGACCACGCCGACTCGAAGACGTCCATGGCCAGGAGTCCATACGTTCAGCAGAGCCAACGAAACGAGTCGGCGACGACTGGCCAATCCGCGAACAGAGGAATGAACCGAGACAGCTGTCCGCCAGGATGCAGGACACACCCCCGGACATGAACCTCACGGTTAGCCAAACCCCAAGAATTAAGCAAACAAGCAAATCTAAGGGACCAACCCCAAAGGTCAAACACCTAAGAGAAACCCTGTGGTTCCGGCAAAGAACCGCCAGAGAACAGTCCGAATGGAGCTGAATGGTAGGGCACCGAGTGACCCAAACCCTCCGAAGCACAAACCAGACAGCCATGAACTCCCGAACTGTGCTGTAAGTGCGATAGATGGACAGACCCCACCATCCCCGGCCGACCTGGTGAGCACTGGTCACAAAGCCCCAGCCAAGAGATGACCCGTCCGTGAACACATCGAGCGAAGGCTCGGGGAGGTGCCAAGGCACGGAACCCCGAAAACCCCAAAGAGGAAGCTGGTGACGCAGCACCAACACAAGAATCCCGGAGGAACGAACCCAACGATTGCAAGAGAGGTGGAAGGGGAGTCTCCGAAGGAACCAAACAGACGCCGAAGCCAAACCTGACCCCGCGGGCAGACCAGCACGTTGAAGTTCAGACTCCCACACAACTGCTCGAGCAACCGCCGAGCAACCCGTGACCCCCTCATGAACAGCCGAAGGCGGGACCACAGCCGCAGCAACACTTCTGGAGGGAAAGACAAGGAGCGGCCCAAGAGCCCTAAACAAGACCCAGCCAGGTTCGAACCCAAGACGGAAACAGATGGAACGGCCTCCAGATCACCAGGAAACTAAACCCGGTGATCTGGAAAGAACCACACCCCTGGCGAGCAGACAAGCGAACCGACTGGGAGCCCACACCAGTCAGTCGTCAAGGTAGGCCAGACACCGAATCCCAAGCAGACTCAGAAGGGCACCAACATCTGGTAAAGATCCGTAAATACACCCAGTGGCAATTACAAAATAAGGAAGGCAACAAAAGTGGTGGTGGTGGTGCCTGTAGCTCCACCACCAACTGTGTCAGTATCGGAAAACTGGAGAGGAACATGCAGAGAATTGACCTGGAGGTCCAGGGCCACCTTCCAGGCAACCGGCCCCAACAGAAGCCGGAGAGGAGACAACAGTCCTCCGATGAGGGCATAGAATCCAGGGTGCAGACTGAAGACGTCCAGAAGAACTGCAGATTCAACAAGCCCATGTCTGCATAGAGCAGACGGGAACCTCAGAAAGATGGGGTGGAACGACCACGTCCAGATGACATGACGAAGCGCAGGGGAAGAAGCCCACCCCGCAAGCCCTGAACTCCCCAAAGGGGGAGAAGCCGTCCACCGCTGCCATCAGAGGCCGGAAGACAACCAAAAGCGCCCACTAACAGCGGGACCATGCGAGAGCCAACAGAGCAAGCTGCCCCCCCCAGCGCCCCATCAACAGAGAAGGGAACAGAACCCCTTCCGAAAGAAAAAGTATACACACACATATACACACATATTATGTATATGCACATACACATACCTATACATATACACACACACACAAGGTATGTTATATGCACATACACATGTAGACGGTTGGAACAAGTTAGGGGAGAAGGTGGTGGAGGCAAAGACCGTCAGTAGTTTCAAAGCGTTATATGACAAAGAGTGCTGGGAAGACGGGACACCACGAGCGTAGCTCTCATCCTGTAACTACACTTAGGTAATTACACTTAGGTAATTACATGTGCACACGCACAGTGTACACATGCACATGCACATGCACACACATACACGTGAGAAGAAAATTACAAGCCACCGACCAGTGGGCAGAGAGCACCACGCCAGCCAGGCGAAGAAGGCACAAAACTGCACCAAAAGGCCCACCTCGACAACAAAACCCCAAAGTCCCAGCACAACCACAACACGTGCCAAGACCCAAAAGATCAGTCTGCAAGCCAGGAAGACCCCGGAACTCCAAAAGGCAGAACCGGGTCACACACGAGGAAACAAAGCCCCCTGAACCCACAAAGGGGGCCCAAGAGGAAGAAACCTCCGGAACGAAACCAAAGAACTCAAAGGAACCCGGAATCGAACCAGGGAAGCCCAAACCACCACATTTGCTGGCGGAGATACACTACAGAAAGGCAAAGCACAGCCCCCAGACAGAACCTCCAGGGAAACGGTTAAAACAGACCGAAAACCGAAGTACAAGGTGTGGGAGCAAGCGTAACAGACAGGGACACTGAGCCCAAACCCAAGGGCCCAGACCCAAAACAGACAAAACGGAAAACTCGGTGTAAAATCAACACTCAAACTTTCCCAGAGGAACAGGAAACGGGCAGAAAACATCAGAAGAGCAAAGAAACGACAACAGGAGAATAAAACCCCTGAAAAAAGGTGAAAAACTCACCCAAGAACGCTCGCTCGCACACCCAGGCGCATGTAAACAAACCTCAACGCCGCCCTGGTGGCCACGCCGGGAAACCAGCAGAAGAAAATGGCCACCAGAACAGAGGGCTGTGGCCGACACAAAACATACGAAAACAAGCCAGCAAAAGTGTGAAGCAAGCAGACTGGATGGGCGAAAAACTCCGCCCAGAAGCAGAAAACCCAGATAGGGGCAAACTGTCCCAGAACTGCTAGCAGGCATTCCCCACAGCCCCGGGAACCCGCAACAGAGGCCCCGGGGCAGAGCCGTCCTCCAAGCCCTCCGCCCTTAAAGAAAAGCAAGAGTCCATGGGAAAGGCAGCAAGAAAGGGCCGCTGGTAAGATCCAGCAGCCTTGGTAGGAGGAACAGGCTCAAAAATCTCCGTCCCCAACCCAAACGGGGCAGCCCCCAAAAATCACCTAAGTCTTGGCCCCAACTAAACCCCGCCCCGACCCCGAAACCCGCAGATGGTCCGGAACCGGGAACAGGGAGGGAAAGGGGCGAACAGCACCTAACCAAAACGGGGCGGCCTCGGGGCATCAGAGTGGGAAACCAACCTAGCGTGTTGCAGGAATCTAACCTAGCTTGCAACACGGATGTCGCCTGTACTCTGAACAGTAATAACATCAGGAGAGTACTGGAGAACAAGCAGAGAATCTCTCTCGCAAGACTCCAGGTCAAGGTGTTAGTGACCCAACAGGCAGCATGAGGGAGGTAAAAGTGGCGGCTGTCACCCGGAGACACGGGCACAGCAACCAATGAACCCGTACAAGACGGGTTGGAACCCGGAAGACACATTCAATGGTCCACTGAGCCCAGACAGGGGTTTCCAGGGCCCGTAGGCTGACTGCTACGGGAAGCCTGGGCAAGGTGTTGCTAACTGGTTAAGAAACCCCCAAAAAAACAAGGGGGTAGAGGACAACAATGAAAACCCCTGCGACGTGTACAATCACAGGGGCCTAGCAGAGGGCCACCAAACACTACCAGTGGAACTATAGCCACACTAGGCAGACCCCCACCAGGCAAATGAAAATAAAAAAAAAAAAACGTGCAAAAGTACACCAATTCCAGAGGCAACAGGAACCAGTCGCCACATAGGTGGCAGGTCGCGCAACACCTTGACGCCCTAACCAGCACAATACCAGTCCCTTCCCAGGGCCAAACAAGGGCCCCAAGCCCCAGCTGGTCTCAAGTGAGAGGCAAATGCCGAGCAGCAAGAACCTCTACGGGAATGGTTCCCGAACATCCCAGGGAAGATAACCCTGTCATGCAGGGGCAGTACTCACAGGGCGCTTAGGGAAGGAAGCCCCTAACCGCATGCAGCCCCGGCACTGATGAGGAACTCCTGGCCACAGCACAACACAACACATGGCAGTGAACACCACACAAGGCAAACACCGCCTAGGAAACTGAGGCCAGAGAAGCGTCTATCCCGGGTGACATTAGCTTACAAACTGATGCTAGGCAGCCGGCGCGGTAGGTCGGGGCTCCCCCCTCCCCCTCTTGGGGTGGGGAGGGCTGTGCGGATGATCGGCGCGGCAGTAAAGTGTGATGTTTGCTTGTTTCCTTGGGATTGTAGGGAGTTTCTACCTCTCTGTTCGTTTTTTTTATTTAGTTTTTTACCATGTAGGGTTTGTTTTGTTATGCCTACCTTTCTGGGTGCCTAACCCCGGTCGATGGCAGATAAGGAAAAACCCCAACCACAAGGGGGTTTTCCAGGGCCATTGCTCCCTGAAACCTCTCTGAAGGGGCCAGGTTCTGGCACTGGTCCCTGGTAGGTCTGAACTCCTTAGCTAATGTCCCGGTCTAATATAACATACATTAGCCCAATAAGCTCCAGGGAGCCGTAGGGGCTCCCCACAGAAGGAAGCGTTGACAGAGCAGTCGGCAGACAAGGTCTGCTCCGCCCGAGCTGTCAGGTGAGGGATGCCACAAAGATATTATTACCTAATTATTTCAATGTCTCTGATTTTTTCTGTGTTTTTTGAAGTAATATTATTCAATAGTGTGTATTGTAATATATTTATATAATAAAATGTGTGAACCATCCCTGTACTCAAAATTAGTGTGTTCATGTTATTGATTCAATTATTATGTTCATAAAACAATAAACAAATAGTTTTGCTGTTATTCCACTATATACACACAATATATATACGTATCTGCATGTTTTGTTCACCAAATCAAACCACTAAGATGGTATTGTGAGTCAAAAAGCAACGAAGAGTGGCCTTCACTCACCAGCCAGCCAGCCACTCGCCACCACTTCCTCACTCACCTCCTCACTCGCCAACATACTCCTCCAACCATACTGTTTTTGCTTTTATTCACAATACACAGATGTTAAATATAAGTATCTACATGTTTCTTCACCATAACTGTACATCTAAGCTTGTATGCTGAGTTCAAGCAATAAGAGACGTAGCTACACACACAGTCGGATGGCGGCTGCTGCCGTCACGGGTTCAAGGCCAGACGCACTAATATTTCTCCTCCAACAATACTGTTTGTGGTGTTAATACACTATATATACACACATTATGTATAAGTATCTACATCTTTTATTCACCATACCTGTACAAATAAGCTGGTATGGTGCCCAAAGATCATAGTGGCCACCAGTAAACAACATGACTTGTCATACAGACGACGCACCTCCCTCACAAAAATGGCGGCTCCCAACATACTCCTATTGCTGTTATTACACTCTATACACGATATATATAAGTATCTACATTTGTGTTCACTATAGCGAACCACTAAGCTAGTATGGTGAGTCCAGTCAACAAAAGGTGGCCACACACAGTCAGAAGACGACGCTACCACCCTCCCTCCCTCAGCATTACTCCTCCCACCATGAAGCAGAGCACTAAATATCACTACACTCCTGCTATTATCAGAATCCTGGTAAGTTTTATCATAGTCAAGGGTCTTCTGTAATACTATCATCGCTGAATAATAGAAGTTACATATATATTTTGCCATTTTTAGGCGATGCTGTGGTCACAAGCTGAACAGCTGTGCTGTGAGCTCATGCTGTGTGTGCCAGCCTTGGTGGCTCGCTCAGTACTGACGTTCTCACACCCAGGAATGTTGGCCACGATTTTTTTTCTAGGTGGCGTCTGCCAACTATCGGTAGTGGCTGCACTATAGCTGCCCCTATCCCACGCGGGGTGTTTAAATTAAAGCGCTAGACACTAAAACAGCTATTATGTATTGCGCACTTCCAGTTTTGTTACTTAAATCATCTATATATGTATTGCACGGTCTAAGGGTTAATTGTGGCAACACAGTCATGTATATGCTTACTCCTTTCTCACTTCCTACAACCCTTTGTCCAGTAATCAGACACACTATCTCCTGATCACTATCTCCAACTTCTGTACTTTCACTTGGCACATTCTCTTTGTATATAAGCCTCCCAATTTTATATTAACACATCTAAGTAGCCCCACCAATTTTCATTCACTATATGGGTACCTCCACAATATTTACAGCTTACAGAACATAACTTTCATAGCAATGTAATTAATTTAATACAGAATACTGTACTGGTAATGATTATTCTTTTGTCAACTACTAGTGTGATTAAAGAAAAAATTGAACTGATAGAGATTTGACAAGGTTATATTAACACAGAATAAACACTGAAATAATACATGGGATCCCTTACTTTGGATGGCGTATGTCTTGTAAGGAGCGGTTCAGAGCAATATCATCCGACGCCCGAGCATTGAATCCATTAACTTTATACAGCTGGTCCCTCTCTTGCTGATATTTGTGTGGTAGATTATAAGCCTGGCCCTGCTCTCCAGGACCCACCTGAGCACTCTCTGCTAACAACCGAGCATGGTCATGCCAGTCCTTGTATCCTTTTGGTACTGTAAGTTCATCTGTGTAGTGCGAGAGAAACCATTAACTCTAAAGCTTGACATGTACATTGGTAAAGCATTCACTAAAAAAATTAAATGGATAGAATACATCTGACAATCCTCCATTATGGTAAAAACTAAGCAGAGGATATAAACTATTTTGACGATTAGCAAATTAAAGATTGTTGAATTGTAGAAATGAAGAACAAGGATGAGAGCATGATCAAATGTGTAGAGAAGAGCAAAGATGAGAGAATGATCAAATGTGTAGAGAAGAGCAAAGATGAGAGAATGATCAAATGTGTAGAGAAGAGCAAAGATGAGAGAATGATCAAATGTGTAGAGAAGAGCAAAGATGAGAGAATGATCAAATGTGTAGAGAAGAGCAAAGATGAGAGAATGATCAAATGTGTAAAGAAGAGCAAAGATGAGAGAATGATCAAATGTGTAGAGAAGAGCAAAGATGAGAGAATGATCAAATGTGTAGAGAAGAGCAAAGATGAGAGAATGATCAAATGTGTAGAGAAGAGCAAAGATGAGAGAATGATCAAATGTGTAGAGAAGAGCAAAGATGAGAGAATGATCAAATGTGTAGAGAAGAGCAAAGATGAGAGAATGATCAAATGTGTAGAGAAGAGCAAAGATGAGAGCATGATCAAATGTGTAAAGAAGAGCAAAGATGAGACCATGATCAAATGTGTAGAGAAAAGATGAGAGCATGATCAAATGTGTAGAGAAAAGATGAGAGCATGATCAAATGTGTAGAGAAAAGAGCAAAGCTGAGAGCATGATCAAATGTGTAGAGAAAAGAGCAAAGCTGAGAGCATGATCAAATGTGTCGAGAAGAGCAAAGCTGAGAGCATGATTAAATGTGTCAAGAGCAAAGCTGAGAGCATGATCAAATGTGTCGAAAAGAGCAAAGCAGAGAGCATGATTAAATGTGTCGAAAAGAGCAAAGCTGAGAGCATGATCAAATGTGTCGAGAAGAGCAAAGCTGAGAGCATGATCAAATGTGTCGAAAAGAGCAAAGATGAAAGCATGATCAAATGTGTCGAAAAGAGCAAAGCTGAGAGCATGATTAAATGTGTAGAGAAGAGCAAAGATGAGATCATGATCAAATGTGTAGAGAAGAGCAAAGATGAGAGCATGATCAGATGTGTAGAGAAGAGCAAAGATGAGACCATGATCAAATGTGTCAAGAAGAGCAAAGATGAGAGCATGATCAAACGTGTAGAGAAGAGCAAAGATGAGAGCATGATCAAATTTTTTTTTTTTTTGAGATATATACAAGAGTTGTTACATTCTTGTACAGCCACTAGTACGCGTAGCGTTTCGGGCAGGTCCCTGGAATACGATCCCCGCCGCGAAGAATCGTTTTTTCATCCAAGTACACATTTTACTGTTGCGTTAAACAGAGGCTACAGTTAAGGAATTGCGCCCAGTAAATCCTCCCCGGCCAGGATACGAACCCATGACATAGTGCTCGCGGAACGCCAGGCGAGTGTCTTACCACTACACCACGGAGACTGTTACGGAGAGGCAATCACGGAGACTGAAATGTGTAGAGGCAAGTCTTACAAGTGCATCATGATACAAAGGACATTATAGGCTTTCACCAATGCAACAATGATGTTTGACCAGCTCTACTACACTAGTAATGGACAACTTTGGTTTCCTCTATCACTCGACACAAGATGATATGGAATACTGTATATCTTATATTTATAATATTATAGTCATCCAGTTTCTTACTTATATTGGGTGAGGAGGCCTTTATCCAGAGGAGACAAGAATAATACAGTGGTACCTTGGTGTACAACAGCCCTCCTCAATAGAAGTAAGTTATATATACTTTACTGTTCTGTGGTACAAAATGAGTGGTATTCAGTACAAAATATATTTTTAAGTTAATATATTTTTCTGGAGGTGGGGGTGGAATGGATTAATTCAATTTACATTATTTCTTATGGGAAAATTTGGTTTGGTTTACGAATATTTGGTGTACAATGCATCTCTGGGAATGGATTAGGATCATAAACGAAGGTACCACTATATTAGAAAATAAGATTTTCAACATATTGAAGATCCTCAAATTAACATTAATTCATTAACAGCAACATAGTAGAATACTGCCACCACTCAACACCATCACCAAGGCCACCAGATCATCTACAGTAGTACATTATTTTCAATGCTTCATAGATTGGCTTCAAAGTTCATACACTATCTAGCTACGCACACTACCATTGTGCAAAAAAACGGTGTTGAATGTAATAAAACACCATTTCCTGGGTGAAACCCAGAGGCTCCCCGGAGCTATTCGGGCTTATATGAATGAATTAGACCCCTGGCATCAGCCAAAGCGAATGGAGTTCTTAGGTCTACTGGGTACCACGAGCCAGAACCTGGCCCCCTCAGAGAAGCTTGAGGAGCCATGGTCTATAGAAACCCCAGTGAGGTTGGAAGCATTCTATGTCTGCCATCGACTGGATCAGGCACCTAGAAAGGTAGGCCCCCCCAAAACAAACCCTATCTGATTAAAACATTGCTACTAAAAGCCAAACTGTTGGACTAAACTCCCCCAAACGACAAACGAGCAAATGAGCATGACGTAACAACCATCACCATGCTGCTGTCTGTGCAGCTCCCCCCTCCTCGAGAGGGAGAAGGGGGAGCCACAGACCCCGCACCGGCTATCCACACCCACAGTTCTAAGGCTGGATGTCAAAACTCGCAAAAACCACCGACTGGAGGGAGGAAGGGTTGCCAAGGAACCTCCGGGTCTCACGCAGAAAATGGCATTTCATTACACTCAATGCTGGGTTTTCTGGGGGAAGCTCCTTCAGCTCCCCGGAACTACTTAAAGATAAAACAAGAGGGACTTATACGGGAGGTGGTCGTCACTTGCTCCTCAACTCGAAGTTGAGACAACTGGCTGCAACCGCCGATCCGATGATACACAAACCCAACTAAGGCCAAGAACATTGACTAGGTAGCAAGCAGCCAGAATATTGTTTGACCTCCAAAAACCACATGCCCGAATGCCCAAGACATGTTACCAAAGACGGCAGCCAACGCAGCAAACTTACGAATGTTATGGGCACGAGGACAGACTGCAGGCTAGCTGGACTGAATAATCCTGTGGACAACCTAGGAGACCCGAGCCCTGGAACATGGAAGAAGGGAAACCGGGTCAATTCAAAACGCATGCCATCAAGGATGTGGCACTCAGGGAATGGTGAAGGACCGCAACTGGACAACACATGATGCACCCCGCGATGAATCAATCAAGCATCAACAACCCAAGGACCCCTCTGGAAAGCAGCAGATTTATTGATTGCCAGAAAAGTAGGAGATGGCTGCAAATGAACAAACCTACCACCAGGCCCGAAAGAGCAGAAACCCCAGCGCCGGAGGAGAGCATAAAACTCACCAAACTGACCCACAGAGGTCAAAACATACAGGAAAAAGAGCCTTCGCAAAACAATCCTGAACCGAAGGGGCCACAACAAACTGAGGAGGAGAGATAAAATTGAGCACCCAGCCCAACGATCAGAATGGTTCAGCTGGCGCATGAACAGGCCGAAGATGAAACAACGCATGAGACAGCTTGCGGAACGGAGCAGAAGTTACATTCACCCCAAATGCAAGCTGAAGCGACTCCACCAGTGCCGCACGATACAAAGCGACAGTATTCGGCATAAGATGACGGCCCTGAAGCAACCACAAAAGGAAGGACAAGACAACCCGATCTGAAACAGAAGAAAACCTACTGAGGGACAAGAAATAACAGAAGGACCACCAGGAAACTTCATACTGCCACTGAGACAAAGCACGCAGGTGGGACACCGTCAATGAAGCCACCTGATCACCATACAATTGGCGATAGACCCACGTCAGAAAGACCAGACGCAAAGACTTGAGGAGAAGATCAAACCAGCTACGTAACAGATTGGCCCGATCTGCTGAAAGAGGTGGAGCCGCAGGAAGACCCCTGGGTTCGGACACAGAGCAAGAAGTGCCTGAAACCAAGGCTGGGCCAACCACCAAGGGGCCAACAGGACTACTCTCTTCCAAGCAAGCTAGGACTTGGAGCAATAGCAAAACTGGGGGGGGGGGGGGGGGAAGAGGTACAGGTAACTCCACCATGATAAGTCTTGCCTGAAGGCATCGACCCTGACAGCCTCGCAGTCGGGGAAGGGCGCCACATAATTCGGGAGACGCCTCGACCACAAGGTCAAAATTGTTGCGGGGCCTGCAACAACAAACCCGTGAAGAGGGCACTAACACCCAAGCTGGGTCAAAGGGGACCCAGGCCCCCACTTTGACTCCTCCCCAGCCCCGGGATCCCCCAAGTCAGGACCCAGGGCAGAGCAGTCCTCCATACCCTCTACCCTGAAGAACAGGCAGAGTCCAGGAGAAAGGCCGAAAAGAAGGGGGCATGCTGGTGGGACCCAGAAGCCTCGGCAGGAGGAACCAGCTCGAATGCCTCCATCCCCAACCTAAATGACATAGCCCCCAAAGCTGCCCGAGTCTCATTACCAACTAAACCCTGCCTGGATTTCGAAGCCCTCAGACATTTGGGAGCCAGAAGCAGGAAGGAGGGGAAGCAGGGTGAACAACAGGGAAAGGACAAGGAAGCGTGGACTGAACCAAAGTCGAAGCAACTAACGCCCCCCAGGTCCGGGTCCTATAACCAAAGCCGGGCAGCCGTGGGGCATCCGGGTGGGAAACCAACCTAGCAAGTTGCAGCATTTTGAACCTAACATGCAATGCGGATGCTGCCTGTACCCTAACAGCAATGTCATCAGAATAGTACTGGAGAACAAGCAGAGAACACGGCTTGCAAGTCGTCTCCAGGTCAAAGGTGTCGTTGACCCATCAGGCAGCAAAACTGAGGCAAAGGAGAGGACTGACACCCTGAGACAAGGGCACACAGCAACCTTCGAAGCCACACAAGGCGGGCTGGAATTGGAAGACACATCTATAGGTCCACAGAGCCCTGACAAGGTTTTCCAGGGCCCATAGGCTGACTGCTATGGGAAGCCCAGACAAGGTGTTGTTTGTTAGTTAAGACCCAAAGCTAACAAGGGGGGATATCAAAACACAAACTCGTGTGATGTGTACAATCACGGAGACCTAGCAGAGGGCCACCAAAACAATGGAAGTGGAACACCAGGCAGACCCCCACCAAGCAAGAAAACAAAAAACAAAAGAAAAACCCTGCAAACGTACAATGTCCCCAGAGGAAACAAGGAACTGGCCACCACATAGGTAGGCAGGCTGCACAAAACCTTGACACCCCAACCAACATGATACCACCTCCTACCTAAGGCCAAACAAGGACTACAAAACCCCAGCTGGCCCCATGGGCGGGGTAAATGCCGAGCAGCAAAAACCCCTTTGGAAGGGATGTTATAGAAGGGAACCATAACATGCAAGAGCAGTACTCACAGGGCACATAGGGAAGAATACCCCTAAGCACATGCAGCCCCGGCACTGATGAGGACACCTGGCCACCACACACAACAACACTGCAGAGGTCGCCACGAAGGCAAAACACCGCCTATGGAAATCGAGGCCAGGGAAGACGTCCGCCCCGGACCACATTAGCTAATGACTGGAGTGCTGGATATCTGGCACAGGGAGGCTTGGGGCTCCCTGCTCCCCCTCTTGGGGAGGGGAGGGCTGTGCAGATGAGCGGCGCAGCAGTGGAGTGTGATGTTTGCTTGTTTCCTTGGGATTGGAGGGAGTTCTACCTCTCATTTCATTTTTTTTTTTTTTGCACTTTCCTACCTATGAGGGTTTGTTTTGTTATGCCTATCTTTCTGGGGTACCTAACCCCAGTCAATGGCAGATATGGAAATCCCCCAACAACAGAGGAGGGGGTCCAGGGTCATTGCACCCTGCAACCTCTCTGAGAAGGCCAGGTTCTGGCTCGTGGTCCCGGTAGGTCAAACTCCTTAGACTAATGCTACGGTCTAATATCACACATTAGCCCAATAGCTCCAGGGAACCGAAGGAGCTCCCTCACAGAAAAGGGGCATATGCACCGCCACCAGGACCAGTCCAGTTGAAAGGCATTCACTGTGAAAGCCTTGGGGAGCCAAAACATCTTGCAAATCCAAAGAAAGGACACATCATTGACAGTCCACTACATGGAGATGTAGTGGACTGGGTCTTGCCCTGAAAATAAGACAACCTAGCATGATTGTTAGCATGATTGACATACAGTTAGCATGATTGACATACCCCACACATATACTATGTAGAGAACAAAATCCCAAGATGCCAAGCTACACAGTGTCCTGCTCCACAAGAAAATGAACCAAAGAGACTCCCATCCCCTTCGTTCAGGCAATGAACCACCAAGGAGTATTTGGAGTGGAGCACGAGCACCGAGCCTAGAGGAAGCCAAATCCTCCTAAAGGCGTGCTACACAGCTGCAAACTCACGCACCATGCTGTGCGCCCAACAGAACAGACCCAACCACCGACTCTGGGTGGCTTGGCGAGTACTGCTCATGAGGCTCCATCCTAGAGAAGAAGCGTTCATAAATATGTCGCACGACAAGAAGAATCGTGCCACAGAACCAAACTTCAAAAAACCCAAAGGAAAATTGTGGCTCTTCCTTCGGTGAAGCAAGAGCCAACCAAATGCAGGAGAGGTCCGAACTGCTGGTTCCAGGAATGGCAGAATGGGTGGAACTGGAGAAATGAGAACAACGCACAGAGCCAAACCCTACCTAAGAGGAAGACCAGACAGGCAAAATTCAGGTTCCCGCACAACCACTCCACCAACTGGTAAATCACCAAGGGCCAATCAAACACCAGATGGTGACAAAGCTGCAGGCAAGCAAAGCCATCAGAGGCAGGGAAATACACACTGACAGAGTGACTCATTTGGATACCAGTATGCATCCTTGAGGTTTAGGAACACTATCCAATAGCAGGTGAACCTGTGCCAAAGTGGTCATGCAGAAGGTTGGCAGGGAATAAAGGCAATCAGACCCGAGTAATCAAGGATTTACTGGAGGTCTGCTGATGATTATGAGTGGCTTTTTGTTTTCTTTTGAGGGGAGTTCTTTGGCTCTGTTTGACGTAGGTTGCAATTTTCACCAACCTTTGTATTAGTTCGCCTATCTTTCTGG
>WNGS01164858.1:6066630-6096144 GCA_020271785.1 Procambarus virginalis | reverse complement strand
ACAAGTGTAGTTACAGGATGAGAGCTACGCTCGTTGTGTCCCGTCTTCCCAGCACTCTTGTCATATAACGCTTTGAAACTACTGACGGTCTTGGCCTCCACCATCTTCTCACCTAACTTGTTCCAACCGTCTACCACTGTTTGTGAAAGTGGATTTTCTTATATTTCTTCGGCATCTGTGTTTAGCTAGTTTAAATCTTGACCTCTTGTCTTAAAGTTCCAGGTCTCAAGTAATCTTCCCTATCAATTTTATCAATTCCTGTTACTATTTTGTATGTAGTGATCATATCACCTCTTTTTCTTCTGTCTTCTAGTTTTGGCATATTTAATGCCTCTAACCTCTCCTCGTAGCTCTTGCCCTTCAGTTCTGGGAGCCACTTAGTAGCATGTCTTTTGCACCTTTTCCAGTTTGTTGATGAGCTTCTTAAGATATGGGCACCACACAACCGCTGCATATTCTAGCTTTGGCCTAACAAAAGTCGTGAACAATTTCTTTACTATATCTCCATCCATGTAGTTAAAAGCAATTCTGAAGTTAGAAAGCGTGGCATAGGCTCCTCGCACAATATTCTTTATGTGGTCCTCAAGTGATAGTTTTCTATCTAGAACCACCCCTAGATCTCTTTCTTTATCAGAATTCTTTAAAGATTTCTCACATAATATATAGGTTGAGTGGGGTCTATGTTCTCCTATTCCACATTCCATAACATGGCATTTATTAACATTAAATTCCATTTGCCAAGTGGTGCTCCATATACTTATTTTGTCCAGGTCATCTTGAAGGGCATGACAATCATCTAAGTTTCTTATCCTTCCTATTATCTTAGCATCATCAGCAAACATGTTCATATAATTCTGTATACCAACTGGTAGATCACTTATGTAGACAATAAACATCACTGGTGCAAGAATTGAACCCTGTGGTACTCCACTTGTGACATTTCTCCAGTCCGATACATTGCCTCTGATCACTGCCCTCATTTTTCTATCAGTCAGAAAATTTTCATCCATGTTAGAAGCTTACCTGTCACCCCTCCAATATTTTCCAGTTTCCAGAACAACTCTTATGTGGAACTCTGTCGAAAGCCTTTTTTAGGTCCAGATAGATGCAGTCAACCCAACCATCTCTTTCCTGTAAAATCTCTGTGGCTCGATCATAGAAACTGAGTAAGTTCGCTACACAGGATCTTCCAGTTCGAAAACCATACTCTGTCTGATATTACAGTGGCACCTTGATTAACAAGTTTAATCCGTTCTGGCACCGAGCTCGTTATGTGGAAAACTCGTCTTAAGAAACAAATTTCCCCATTTAAAATAATGGAAATAAATTTAATCCGTTCCACTCCCAAAAACATCCATACTTGTATGACATTTTATAATGTAAATATAATAC
Source organism: Procambarus virginalis (assembly GCA_020271785.1). Classification (NCBI taxonomy): domain Eukaryota; kingdom Metazoa; phylum Arthropoda; class Malacostraca; order Decapoda; family Cambaridae; genus Procambarus; species Procambarus virginalis. The sequence goes on along the minus strand of WNGS01164858.1, from coordinate 6,094,752 downwards.
TGCACATGTAATTATAAATGTTTTGTTGTACTGTTTTCATGTTTACTTTACCTTATGAAGAGTCGTTGCTGGCTTGAGGGAGACGATGGGGAGGTGGGAAGGAGGAGAGGGGTTATGGTGTGGAAGGAGAATCTACCTCTGAATCAGACGGGCTCTCTCTTCTTGGGAATTTCACTCCACTGGAACCTTGTTGTGGTTCACTATCACTGGCTCTTCTTTTCTCTACTTTTGCAAAGAACGTATCTATTGACAATAGTTTTGTCTTTGTTTTAAGATGTTCCTAAAACGAGACAGCAAATTGTCATTAAACATGTTCACACACCGGGTTGTTACTGCTTTATCAGGGCAACTTTTCCAAGAATGCAGTCACCTTTTCAAACATTTCCAACACTACCCTGATCTCACTGGAAGAGGCAGCATCCTCCCTTACCTCCTCCTCCCCTTACTAATGGTGCAAATTGTTGATGAGGACCTGCCATACTCCCTTGTGAGATCAGTCACACAGACACCACGCTCATGCTTTGCTATAATTTCCTTCTTCAAATCCACAGTAATTGTGTCTTTCTTCATCTTGACAACACTATCTTCAGCAAGCAGCTTCTTTGGCGACATCGTGCGTTACAAATTGTAGTCACAAAACCACAAAAAACAAAGAAAAGCCCAAATAAATGCAGAGGGATGCTTGTCGTGTGCGATACAACAACAACACTGGCGTCAGAGGCGTCCGAGAATTTGCGAGAACCAGCGAGACGCTAGGAAGCACCATGTGGTTTTGCTCGTTAATAGAGGTGAAGCTCGTCAATAGAGAGAAATTTGCTGCGAGTGGCTCGCTCGTTACTCGAAATGCTCGTAAATAGAGCTGCTCGTTAATCGAGGTGCCACTGTATATCATTTTTCTCCAGGTTTTCAACCCATTTAGTTTTAATTATTTTTTCCAATATTTTGACTGACACTTGTCAATGATACAGATCTATAATTAAGGGGGTCTTCCCTGCTGCCACTTTTGTAGATTGGAACTATGTTAGCCTTTTTCCACACATCAGCTAAAACTCCTGTAAACAGGGATGCCTGAAAAATCAGTTGAAGTGGAATGCTAACAAATAACAGTTTTAATAACAATAGTTATTCTGTTATAATAGTTATTCTGCTATGTTATTTATTGAAGTGTGCACAGCTGTCTGTTCTACAAATCCTCTAGAATGGATTTTTCATAAACCCTAAACGTTTGGAGTTATAAATTTTTTGGTCTAAATTTGATGCATATTTCAAATGCCATATTGATGATTTTTTTACAGTAAACTATACTGAAAACTTATATTCTAAATCTATGAAAATGAATTTCATATGCAATTCTGAAAGCATAACACCACCAAATGAACAATTGGTGATATTTTATATTTTTGTGGCTGATTTCAAAATCTGAAGTTTTCAATATTCAATTTTAGAATTATTTTTTTTATTTTCTTGTTTTTCAAGTTAAGTTGGTGATCATTTACACAAAGTTGGAGCATTTGCTAGTACATTATGCACAAAAACTTTGAAAGCGTTTGAGAAAGTTTGAGAAACTTAACTCTTAGTCCATACATACATGTATGTATTTTGCCCTTTAAGGGTTAATAGTACTGTATTATTAAAAAAAAGTATTCATTCTCTAAAGAACTGCACCATTGTGTAATAAAATGCAAGGTTAATTATGTAGCTTCAAAGTCAGTAATCTTAGGACTAAAAGGCTTTATTCAAAACTGTTATTTACATATAAAAATCTTGTTCTCTGTTGTGAGGGAGAGAAAAATGGCAGTGGCAAGTTAGCCACCACATTCATTTAAAACTAAGCACACCTAACTTAACCTGTCATTAACCTCAGACAGAGCAAGAGCCACAGAAAACAAATATTCATTAGTATATGGCACTGGAGACTACTGATTTTTTTTATGTATACTTTGAGAGTTGTATAGCCTACACTATAAAAATATAATGCAAATAGTTCCTAAAGTGTGCCATTACCCACAACAACTCCCTAAAGCCAGGCTCCTCCCATGCCCTGACCCCAAAGCCAGACTCCTCCCATGCCCTGACCCTAGAACCAGACTCCTTCCATGCCCTGACCCCAGAGCCAGGCTCCTTCCATGCCCTGACCTCAGAGCCAGGCTCCTTCCATGCCCTGACCCGAGCCAGCCTCCTTCCATGCCGACCCCCAGAGCCAAGGCTCCTTCCATGCCCTGACCCCAGAGCCAGGCTCCTTCCATGCCCTGACCACAGAGCCAGGCTCTTTCCATGCCCTGACCCCAGAGCCAGGCTCCTTCCATGCCCTGACCCCAGAGCCAGGCTCTTCCTATGCCCTGACCCCAGAGCCAGGCTCTTCCTATGCCCTGACCCCAGAGCCAGGTTTCTTTCATGCCCTGAACCCAGATTAGACAGACCTCTACTTTGACCCGAATATGGGTCCCAGTGTACCTTTACACCAGATATATACACCAGAGGCCTAACGGCTGAGTGGACAGTGCTCAGAGTTTGTAGTCCTAAGGGTCCGGGTTCAATCCCAGCGGTGGTGGAAATAAATGGGCAGTTTCTTCCACCCTGATGCCCTTGTTTGCCTAGCAGTAAATAGGTACCTGGGAGTTAGATAGCTGCTACAAGCTGCTTAATGGGAATGTGTGTGAGTGAAAATTAGGATTAAGGACTTGCCTGAAATGCTATGCATGCTAGTAGTTGTACAAGAATGTAAGAACTCTTGTATAAATAAATAAATAAATAAATAAATAAATAAATAAATAAATAAATAAATAAATAAAAATAGTACCTCCCCTTAGCCTACCATATTTCTAGCCATGGGTCTATCCTCGTTGCTGGCTCAGAGATGAGGAAATCACACAAAGATGTTTCGACAAAACTAATATTCAATTCTATAACCAATGTTCCGGAGATGTGTAAATATTTCATTCAAAATGATCTGCTACCAGAAATTTTAGCCAAATATCCCCAGTTTGCTAACTGTAGGTAGTAATTAAGTGACTGTAACCTATCCACCGCTGCCCACTGGATGGGAGGCGGTGTGCAGGACAAACATATAAATTGTGACACTAGCTCTCCACATATGTCAGTTGCTTAATTTAGAAATTGTACTTGTAGTCGATCTCGAACCCATTGTTGACGTAACGACAATGAATTTTGTAACTAGCTCATCAATATTGTAACTTGCTTAGCTAAATGAACTGTGGGGTTCAGTCCCTGAGCCCATTATGTGCCTCAGTAACCCTTTCCACTACCGCCAACAAGATGGGTATGGGGTGCATAATAAATGAACTAAAAAAAACTATTAGTTTTGCCGAATAGTGTTCTAATATTTTTTTTTTTTTTTTTTTTTTTTTTTTTGAGATATATACAAGAGTTGTTACATTCTTGTACAGCCACTAGTACGCGTAGCGTTTCGGGCAGGTCCCTGGAATACGATCCCCAGCCGCGAAGAATCGTTTTTCATCCAAGTACACATTTTACTGTTGCGTTAAACAGAGGCTACAGTTAAGGAATTGCGCCCAGTAAATCCTCCCCGGCCAGGATACGAACCCATGACATAGCGCTCGCGGAACGCCAGGCGAGTGTCTTACCACTACACCACGGAGACTGTATTTACAAATTGTATAGTATATGTCATTAGCTTTAGCTGGCTTGGGCTTTTTAGTAAGCTTAACTTGGATTGCATTGGGTTTGTTAGTGAGGTCAGGCTGGGTTAGGGAGGCTTGAGAACCTTGTAGCAAACTACCTTGGGTATGAAGGTACAGGTCCAGGATCCCCTAACACGTCCCTCAAGAGATCGATCCCTATCCTGAATACAATTGTCCCCACAGAAGATTACATCCATACCCTGATCCCCATAGATGGTGCCCTGCTATTCCCTAACCCCTGAGATAAGACACCCCTTACGTGCCCTAACCCGAGAGACAGGCCTTACCCCAAGCCTTACCCCAATCCTTGCCCCATCCTCCCCCCCCCCCGACCTCTCTCTCACACGGGCCCGTGACAACTGTCTACCCCAGACACCCCCAACCTCACCTGCACCTTGGGGGAGAGTGACCATGAGACGGGGATGGCTTTACGCCCCCGTGTACAGGTGAACGTGGCGCCCTCACTACCTCCTTGACAGCACTTGTCACCCTCAGGCAGGTGTTACCTGAGCAGCATATGCGCCGCCCTCAACACACGTACACACACACCTGCTGCAGCTGCTGTCACACTCTTGTGTAAACTGTTGCCAGATGTGCCCAGCTGACCGAGAGACCGGGCCGGGTCCTGGGCTCCCACGGCTCCACTATGTTTACCTTCCTGGGAATTAAGAACGATGATTGAATTTCCATTTTTTTTAACTTGCTTAGCTAAATGACTTTTGGGATTGAGGTAAAGCCTGAGCCCATTATATGCTTCTGTAACCCTTTCCACAACCGCCCATAGGGTGGGTATGGGATGCATAATAAATGAACTAAACTAACTCGGTTGCAGAACAAATTGTTGTTAGCAGTTAGTTAAATTACTAATATTGCTATACATACATATATATATATATATATATATATATATATATATATATATATATATATATATATATATATATATATATATATATATATATATATATATATACATATATATATATATATACATACATATATTATTAAATATGACCGAAAAAGTAAGATTAATAATTCTAACACGAATTTTCTCTATGTTTCTTTTCACTGTCGATGGTAATTGAAAAATCAGTTCTCCAAAATTCAATTTTATTTCTAGTCTGACGCAACGCTAGAACGCGTTTCGTAATAACTTATTACATTTTCAAAGCCTTTAGGTTACACACACACAACTAACACTAAACAGAGTTGATTGATGATTGATAAAGATTAAGCCACCCAAGAGGTGGCACGGGCATGAATAGCCCGTAAGTGGTGGCCCTTATGAGCCATTAACAGTATCGAGAGATGATACTGGAGATCTGTGGAGGTGCGACTGCACCCTGCGTGACGGGAGATGTCTCCCGAACCAAATGGTGACCAAATGGTCCGAAACAGAGTTTAAACAGCTTTCATTTTATACCTGCATTTCGGTGAGGTGATATGTTACAATAGTTTTGGATGAGGTGAAAACAAACTTTCAACACAAGCCAGAACACGAAACAATGGGGTATAAGCTAAAGGGAAGAATGGAAGTAACTGCAGAGGGCCTATTGGCCCATATTTCTTGATGCTTCTATATTGGAGCGGAGTCTTGAAGTGGGGGCGGATGGGCTCGGGCACCAGGACATTAGGAGGTAATGTAGGCACGTAGATATGACAACGAGGGAATCACTGCTAGAGCTGAATTGTCCTGGAGGCGACGAAGAGTCGGAAACGCAAGCTGTAAGTCCTGTACTGCGCAAGGTACTTGAGTCGGCAGAGTATCAGGATGCAGTGAACGTGTAGATGAATCTGATGACAGAGCAGTTGTCGTGGGAGTCCCTGTAGAACAAGCAGTGCCCTGGCAGCGACGGAGAGTCGGCAGGACAGGCTGTAGATCCCACATGATGATGTTGCTGATTAAACTGTCAGATGAGTAAGTAACGCTCGCGGTGCAGCAAGCTGTAGTTGATGAAAATGCAGAGATGATCGTGGTGAAAATACACCCTTTCCAGTTTTAATCCCTCCCTTTCCACCCAAGAAGCAAATTAGAGATAAGCCCAAGCTTCGTCTTGAGGCAAAGCTCAACGCCTTAAGCCATATTGATGCTCTGTCCACAGAGCATTCTCTCTCTCAAATCATATACACTGATGGTTCCCTACACCGCACCACGGGTGCAGCTGGAAGTGCAGTTGTTCTGACAATGGGCGATGGCTTGTACTTTGAGTGGGGAGTTCGTATAAACAATTGGGCCTCTACCCTTCAGACTGAACTATTTGCCTTGATCCTTGCACTGAAATGTGTACAAGTCTCCAAACTTGATACATTAATTGTAAGTGACTCCTTATCATCCTTAAATGCTCTCAACTCTTTAAGACACAACTGTAACATGCTCGTGTCCGAAGCTAGACACAAATACAACAAAATTATTAAGGATGGTAACAGAGTCCATTTCATGTGGTCTCCATCTCATGTTGGCCTCCGAATGCATGATAGAGCTGATAAGTTAGCCAAAGAATCTGCCTTTAAAGGAGCCGTTGAGTGTAACCTTGGATTGTCAATGAGCAATCTGAGAGCAGCAGTACACCGAGAACTTCAACAAGATCTTGTAGATCTGAGGCAAAGTGAAATTGACACCAGTAATTCCATCTATCATCATACTATCATGCAAGAGGAGCCACACATCTATGGATCATCCAATAAAATCAGCAGACTTCTAGATGTTACTGCTGCTCGGCTTAGACTCGGTTACAAGTATCTCTGGGAATTCTCATTATCTGCCGATGTAGACCTGACCAAATGTAAACTGTGTCAACAAAATTATTCGCACACCCTCCGTCACTATGTGATGGAGTGCGAAAAGATACGTGAATTTAGAGACAATTCTATAACCAATGTTCCAGCGATGTGTAAATATTTCATTCAAAATGATCTGCTACCAGAAATTTTAGCCAATATCCCCAGTTTGCTAACTGTAGGTAGTAACTGAGTGATTGTAACCTATCCACCGCTGCCCACTGGATGGGGGGCGGTGTGCAGGACAAACATAAATTGTGACACTAGCTCTCCACATATGTCAGTTGCTTAATTTAGAACCTGTATTTGAGGTCGATCTCGAACCCATTGTTGATGTGACGACTTATATTGAATTTTGTAACTAGCTCATCAAGATTGTAACTTGCTTAGCTAAATGAATTGTGGGGTTCAGTCCCTGAGCCCATTATGTGCCTCTGTAACCCTTTCCACTACCGCCCACAAGATGGGTATGGGGTGCATAATAAATGAACTAAAACTAAAAAATCATAGCTGTAGTGAGGTTGTTGGGAGCGTTCCATGACAGGCGACAACGGTCCACACCATGCAGCAGTAGCAGTAAAGGTCCAGTGATAGTCCATGTTGTAGTCAGTCGTGGCTGGGTATCGTCGCAACACTCTAGGGTCACCAATGTAACGTACGGTTATGTTACGTTGTTGGGTTGATTAGATACACAGTGTTTAGTGAGTTTCATATTTATTTAGTAGTCCTGGATACAGCAGTGTCGTAGACGTTGAGACGAAGCCTGGAGCAGAGCAGAGAGCTGAGTGTGGCCGGGGTCGCGGAGCTCTATGTGGGAGAGCGTTGTAGCTGGATGAGGTCGTAGTCTGCTGTCTGCTCTGTGTCGAAGCAGTAGCGTCTTGGGTCGACTAGAACTGCCCAGCCGAGTACTACATTCTTGACTGGAGATTGTACTGTTCGCTGTTCTCGCCTCGCTGGGTTATATGGTGATTACACCTCAGCTCCCTCCAACAAGGTGAGAAGAGTATTACCTGTAATTGGGGAAAGGATTGTAGCTTGTGTGATTAGTAATGCATTAAGATAATGAGATAATGGAGCGAGTATAAGGATTACTCGCTACATGTGCATTAATTGGCTGTTGATTGCTGGTGTTGACTTCTTATAATGTGTAGTGCCTCGCAGATATCAAGCCGCCTGCTATCGCGTATCTATCGATGATTCCGTGTTTTTTGTTAAGACTTCTCTGGTGATGGTCTGGTTGTGGGAAGAGATTATATGTTCCTTGATAGAGCCCTTTGCTTATGCATCGTTAATTGCTTGGAAAGAGATGCTGTTGTCTTGCCTATATATTGAGTTCTTTGAGGCTTACAGTCCCCAAGTGGGCATTTGAAGGCATACACGACATTGGTCTCTTTCAAAGCGTTCTGCTTTGTGTCTGGAGAGTTTNTATGCCTATCTTTCTGGGGTACCTAACCCCAGTCAATGGCAGATATGGAAATCCCCCAACAACAGAGGGAGGGGTCCAGGGTCATTGCACCCCTGCAACCTCTCTGAGAAGGCCAGGTTCTGGCTCGTGGTCCCCGGTAGGTCAAACTCCTTAGACTAATGCTACGGTCTAATATCACACATTAGCCCAATAGCTCCAGGGAACCGAAGGAGCTCCCTCACAGAAAAGGGGCATATGCACCGCCACCAGGACCAGTCCAGTTGAAAGGCATTCACTGTGAAAGCCTTGGGAGCCAAAACATCTTGCAAATCCAAAGAAAGGACACATCATTGACAGTCCACTACATGGAGATGTAGTGGACTGGGTCTTGCCCTGAAATAAGACAACCTAGCACGATTGTTAGCATGATTGACATACAGTTAGCATGATTGACATACCCCACACATATACTATGTAGAGAACAAAATCCCAAGATGCCAAGCTACACAGTGTCCTGCTCCACAAGAAAATGAACCAAAGAGACTCCCATCCCCTTCGTTCAGGCAATGAACCACCAAGGAGTATTTGGAGTGGAGCACGAGCACCGAGCCTAGAGGAAGCCAAATCCTCCTAAAGGCGTGCTACACAGCTGCAAACTCACGCACCATGCTGTGCGCCCAACAGAACAGACCCAACCACCGACTCTGGGTGGCTTGGCGAGTACTGCTCATGAGGCTCCATCCTAGAGAAGAAGCGTTCATAAATATGTCGCGCGACAAAGAAGAATCGTGCCACAGAACCAAACTTCAAAAAACCCAAAGGAAAATTGTGGCTCTTCCTTCGGTGAAGCAAGAGCCAACCAAATGCAGGAGAGGTCCGAACTGCTGGTTCCAGGAATGGCAGAATGGGTGGAACTGGAGAAATGAGAACAACGCACAGAGCCAAACCCTACCTAAGAGGAAGACCAGACAGGCAAAATTCAGGTTCCCGCACAACCACTCCACCAACTGGTAAATCACCAAGGGCCAATCAAACACCAGATGGTGACAAAGCTGCAGGCAAAGCAAAGCCATCAGAGGCAGGGAAATACACACTGACAGAGTGACTCATTTGGATACCAGTATGCATCCTTGAGGTTTAGGAACACTATCCAATAGCAGGTGAACCTGTGCCAAAGTGGTCATGCAGAAGGTTGGGCAGGGAATAAAGGCAATCAGACCCGAGTAATCAAGGATTTACTGGAGGTCTGCTGATGGATGATGAGTGGCTTGTTTGTTTTCTTTTGAGGGGAGTTCTTTGGCTCTGTTTGGACGTAGGTTGCAATTTTCACCAACCCTTTGTATTAGTTCGCCTATCTTTCTGGGTACTTTCCCCGGTCAATGGCAGACATGACATACTCTAAATGTAGAGTGCTCATACTAGTACAACCTTAAGAAGGGTTCTAGTAGGGTTGTTCTAGAACCCTAGAACAACTAGGGTTCTAGCACAATCTTAGAAGGTTGCAATAGAACCCATGGGACACCAAACCAGAAACAAATACCTATTTGATATTCCAAGACTTAATCAAACTAGAAATACTCTACAAATCAAGGTACCCAGAATGTGGAATGACCTTCACAATCATGTCAAAGGCTGTACCTCTCTCAACCAGTTCAAGAGAAAAATTATGTACTACCTAATTAACTCCATGTAACCTTTTTTGCAGTGTGAAAATATGAGCAAACATAAAGTAACTCCATGTAACCTTCCTTACCCCCAAAATGCCAACCCATGTCTTGCTATTTTAAACAATGCTTTTTGTTAACCAACTTGTACAATTGCTGATTTCAGTCATGTTCCCCTCCCCCCTTATTTTTATTATTTTTTTTTTCAACACAATTTATACTTTAATCTCAATTACTATTAAGTTTTAGTCTAAGTGTCTTTTTTTTTCCTCCCACACCTTGCCTGAAACGCTATGCGTATTAGTGCCTTTAGGTATTTTATGTACTAGCTCTATCTATAAATTCAACATGTTTGTAACTCTTCATCAATGTGTGTACTTTTACCTGAATAAAAAACCAGCGTTGAATGTAATGAAACGCCATTTTCTGGGTGAGTCCCGGAGGCTCCCGGAGCTATCCCAGGCTGATATGCTAATGTCAGACTTTGGCATCAGTCATGTGTATGGAGTTCTTAGGCCTACCGGGGACCACGGCCAGAACCAGGCCCCCTCAGAGAGGCAAGGGGAGCAATGGCCTATAGAAGCCCCCGTGTGATTGGAAGCATTCTATGTCTGCCATCGACCGGGACAGGCACCCAGAAAGGTAAGCGCCCCAAAACAAACCCCTATTCTGGTTAAAATTGCTACCAAAAGCCAAACTAGTGGATAGAACTCCCCAACAGAAAAACAAGCAAACTAGTATGACGTCACACGTCACCGCGCCGCTGTCTGCGCAGCTCCCCCCTCCCCGGGAGGGGGAAGGGGGAGCCCCAGACCTCCCACGCCGGCTATCCACCCATCAGTTCTGAGGCTGGATGTCAAGACACGCGAAAAAAACGCCGACCGGAGGGAGGGAGGGTTGCCGGGGAGCCTCCGGGACTCGCCCAGAAAATGGCGTTTCATTACATTCAACGCTGGTTTTCTGGGGGGAGCCCCGTCGGCTCCCCGGAGCTAACTACCCACAGAGGAAGATCAAAAGGGACGGAACCGGAAGGCGGACACCACGCACCCCTCCCCCTGGAAGCGAGACAACCGGCAGCAACGCCAACCCAAGGCGCCACAGCCCCGGAAAGTCCTGGGAACAACACAAGAACAACGAGCAGCAAGGCCCCCGAACGAACACCAAAGAACCATGCCCGAAAGACTGCTCGAACACGTCATCCAGACGGCAGCGAGAGCAGCAAAGCCACGAACATCACGGGCAGGAGTGAAGAACACAGGCAGCCGAGCCGCAAGAACACGGCTGACAACCCGGGACACCATCACAGGCGAACCGGGAAGAACAGAACCGGATCAACGCAAAACGCGCTCCGGACACAGACGCCATGGCACACAACAGCGGAGACCAGGATGGTGCAAGCGGCGCACGAACAGGCCGGAGGGGAAACGACGCACAAGACAGCGTACTAACGGTGTAGAAACAACACCAAGACCGAAAGCAAGCCAAAGCGGCCCCGCCAGCGCCGCACAAAAGAGAGGCGACAGTATGTGGCACGACGACGGCCCCCAACCCCCACCAAAAACCAAGCCGACACTAACAAGAGGAACCACCTAAGAAGGGACAGGAAAAGGAAGGACCGCCAAAACACCCCATACTGCCGCCAAGAGAAACACACAGGTGGGACACCGACCACCAGCTGGAGGCGAGACCACGAGGCAGACGGAAGCAGCCCCGACAAGGCCCCTCCAAGCCCAGGAAAAGGCGGAGCCGCAAGAAGATCTCGGGCGCTGTAACACTGTAAAGGTGTTTGGTTTAATTGTATTTAATACATACATGGAGATATATGAGTCACAGACAAGGATTTGACAGACGCCAGCTTGTCTGGCCTGGATCTCACACCTCTAAGTGTTAATTGACAACCAAGTGACCTGAGGTCAGCCAGGCGAATCTCACCTGGCTCTCGCTAATCTTATAATTGAGCCGGGTAGCCTTCAAACATGCCGACGTTTAAGGAGTGGTTTGGTAGAGTGCCCCAGGCTATCTAACTTGTGGGCGGAGTTAGCTACCAGGTTTCCCAATATATACTCGGAGAGCTATCGATTCAGGATCAGAGGAGAAGGACAGCAGAAGCAGAGCCAGAGACAGAAGGACAGACAGCAGCGGCCAGCCGTCCAGACAGGCGGTCTGCCGGCGGGGGCGGGACAGTCTCTGTCAACTACAGACCCCCCCCCCTTTCTCTATTCCACGGAGACTCTTAAGACTCGGAGACACTTGGTGAGTTGAACATTGAGGGACTTTGTCGTGTTCACTAAACAGGTGTTGTGTGATGATCAGGGGCAGTCGAGTTGTAGGGTTCTCGAATTCTTGGATGATGACTCACTTTGAATATTAACATTTTAGTTGAATTGCTTAAATTGATACTTAGTATGTGAAATATAATTGAAAGTTATTATTTAAAGTGTGTTTAACTTTGTTCCCTAGAGAGTTTGGAGTTGAGATAAGAAAGTCTCTGCGGTTACTGGTTCCATGATTTTAATGAATACATGATAAAGATGGAACATACTAATAATGACCTAACAATAATATCCTTGAGTATATTATGTTGATACGGACAAGTTCCATTCCTTGTCTTGTATGTAATGATCTAGAATGGATGGTGGCAGCATTTTTCTATTTTCTATCTTCTATTTTCTACTTCTACTATCTATTTTCTACTTCTACTATCTACTTTCCTACTTCTACCTATCTACCCTTCTACCTCTTCTACTTCTCATACTCACTTCTTAGTTACTCATTCTCTCCCCCCCCCGTTACAATGATGGCAGCGGTGTTGAACAATGTTAATGTGGCAGGTGTTAATTTAACATTGTTCAGTCCCACGTGTCCTTTTGCCGCTCAGGCGCTATCAGGGATATGGACAGGTGTTTAAGATTCGCGAGTTAGCGAGTTTTTTTTTCAGGTTAGGAGATAGTGATTTTCTGGCGATGTGTTCTTGTGATTTTGTGAGTTTTGTGGAGTTCAGGGAATGTTCACCAGAACTTGCGTGTGTAGTGATTTATGTTAGTGATAAGATTTGGTGAGTTGGGAACTTAGCGGTTGGTGGTGTGCAGGTCAGCTGAGTGTGACAGGTGACCCGCATGTCCCACGGGGACACCCAACCCCCGCTGGTCCCCAGGTCAGTTGGGGAGTGGCAGGTGTATTTCTTAAGTAGTTTTAAGTGGTGGTTCTGCTCAGATTATTGCGATCAACTGTTTTTACTCCATTTGAACGCAATAACCCGAGGTGTACTGGTATTGTACAGCATGCTAGTGGGGACTAGTATGTCAGTAGACTCACGTCTAGGGACGCCTAGCGTTTGAAGTCTGGTCACAGGGTGTGGCAAAAGTTTTGAGTTGTGGACCCGCAGAGAAGCGAGGGAAACACTCGAGTCACGTAGGTGACTGTAGGATAAAGGTGGGAGTAACGGTTAATTAAGTACTTAAAATTAAGAGCGGTACAGTTAAGTTAGGCTAGTGTTTGGTCTCTATCAGTTTTGATATTTTTTGTAGAGATTCGTTTAGTGACAAGTTTAAGTAGTGACGATCTTATTCTCTCTTCTCTAACTTTACTCTGTTACTGTTTTTATTCCACCAAGTCAACATCATTCAGTGTTAATTGGATTATTTTAAAAATTTAAGTGTAATTGTTGCCAGGAGGAGAACCTTATGTCTAGACTGTGTGAACCCTATGTTAACTACAGGGTCACACAACATTTGGTGGTACACGGTATTGTCGCCTTTATGTTCATTCCCAGGTTGTCGCCAGAGGAGAGAGGCGCGCACACCCAGGAGAGGGAGACGGCTGCCTTTGTACACTCAGGGGCTTATCACCACCACGACGACCTGCCCCTTACCTGGAGGTCATTGCTCCACCACCACCATCACCCCGGGGGACCCCCAAGATGCAGCCACTCGGTCGGTCAACATTGGACTCCAGGGGACCCCAGGACGGACGGCCCCCAGTGGACCCCAGGACGGACGGACCCCCAGTGGACCCCAGGTCGTTCTGCAGACGACCCCAGACGACCCAGTAAAAATGGAAGAGGAGCAACAATGACTCCAGTCTGTCCCACCAACATCGGTCTACCCAGGATGGACCCCAGGACGGACAGACCCCAATGGACCCCAGGTCGCTTGTCAAATAGGAGAAGAAAGAAGAAAGAAGAGAGAAGAAAGAAGAAAGAAGAGAGAAGAGAGAAGAAAGAAGAGTAGAAGATAAGACCAAGTTGAGTGAGACACGATGCCTAGTGTCCCTTGCTGATGTCAGCATCATTGCNTATAGTACATTGAATCAAGGTTGTACTGTACTTATCTCCCTCCTTGAAGGTGTTAACACATTGTGAAGATGTGTAGGAAATTAATCAAAAGAACTGAATAATAACAATAATAGCTACTTAATATACTTGAGTACTAAATGGCACTCACTTGAATGGCTCTGGCATGTTCTTCTTATCTTCTTCTAAGAGTGGTAATCGTTTATAGAATAACTCCCAATCAAATGCACCACGTGCTCCTTCATCTTGGGCTCGATATGCAAATGTCTCGAAGTCAATTACGTCAATAAATGGGCAAACACAAGTCCGATAGTCCTTTGCAATAGGATCTGTTGATAATATATGATATTATTGCATTTATAATATAGGCATACTAAACTTGCACTGTATTTAGCACAAATAGAAAACTTGAAAAACAGAAAACTTGCACTGTATTTAGCAATGCAAAAGCATTGAAATCTAGGAATGGCACCATATAAACAATAAACACGTGGTTTCACATACAAGAGTACAGATTAAGCCAAAGAATGCAGAATGTCTTGCATATCCAAAGAAAGTATGCCTTATTCAGGTCCCACTCCTTCTACTGGATGAAGCAGAGAGCATCAGTGAAAAACATTGAACATCTGGAAATTGTTGACTGCTTCAAGGACTAAAACCCAGAAAGTCAGAAGAGCATCTAAGGCAAGAGAGACCTAGAAGAGCCTCTTCAGAGAGGACAAATTTTTGTGTCCCTAGCTAGTGGATTATTTTTGGCCTCGGCAATGGCATTTATGAATTTACCTTAAGCCCAGTACGATCTCTACATAATGTTTAGTCAGAGATTGACAAGACAGGTAGATTGAGCAAGTGAAATGCTTTTAATAATGTAAGAAGCCAGGATGGTTGCCAGGCAGGAGGATATATTTCTTGTATATTTTCCAAGAAAGCCAGAAAGTAGTGGGAAAAAGAAGAACTAGGCCTACAACAAGAAACTAACCATTAAGATGATGTTAGCGATGCTAAACCTCTTGTCTTTTTGTAAGGGAATCCAAACAGAGAATTCTTACAGCTCTACATAATTATAATATGTAGAGCTGTAAGAATACAAACTTGTGGAAATGTGAAGCCACACTGAAACTATGTTCATCATTAATGGCGGGTATGTGAAGCTCATCTTACCTAACAAAGGAGGCAGCCAGTTGGTGGTACATTCAGTGTGAGAGTCCAGGAATATCAGGACGTCTCCTTTAGCTACTTTTGCACCTGCCAGACGAGCTCGAATGAGTCCAGACCTTTTTGCCAGATGAACAACCTTTACTTTGGGCAGATTTTCTCGTACATAGTTGTCGAGCTTGTCTTTAAGAAACCCTGTTAAAGCAAGAGTATCGTGCATACAAAATTAATAATTAGTGAGGTATAAATTTTTTTTTTAAATAAATATATGAGAAAATTACATCAATATGCAGTAGTATACATATAAATATAAAGATGGTAAATCTGCAAACTGTGAAATCTGCTTATTTTAACCTGAAATTGTCCATGCCAGATGCAAATATGTAAATACAATAGATATAATCAGTCCATAGTATGTAGCCTTATATGTTGAAGTTAACAGTATTTTGTCAATGGTAATCTCAACAACGAATAAAAAAAAATTGTCAGCTTCTTTAGCCAGCCATTTTACAAAAATATCTAGTCACAACATTCAGTAAAACTAACACTTCATAGAAATTGGTTTCATTCAAATGTGAGTTCAGCATACAGTACAGTGGCACCTCCAAAATCTGGGTTTCCAAGAAAATCTGGATTTCAGAGTACAGTGGCACCTCGACTTACGACTGCGCCTACTTACAAATTTTCCGAATTACTGTATGACGTAAATTGTCGGAAAATGTGACCCAACTTATGATCTTTGCCTTGACTAGCGACTTTTGTTGATACAGGTATGGGTTGACCGATTGCGTGGTTCCTGGTGGTGCAGCCAACCCCACCTCAGTTTACCAGAGTCACTCATTTAGTGACGCTTGTGCTTGTAAAGAATTTCATTATTTTTGTGATTTTTTGCTTTTTGAACATAAAAGTAATTATTATATGTCACACCATGGGTCCCAAGAAAGTCAGTGGTAAGGTTCAACCTAAGAAAACACATGTGAGGATGACCATAGAGGAAAAAGAAGAGATCATTTGTAAACATTAAAATGGTATGAATGTTGTTGATGTGGAATAGAGGATGTCCTCATCTATTAAGAAAATGTGTGCACTATGGGAAGAATTCCAAAGATTTGCTGAAAAGTGTCACGAAATCAAGCTGTAGCAGGCTGTTGTGTTAACCTTTTTAATTACAATGTGATGTCTCACTTCAGACAAGTGTTACAACATAGGGGGAAAACAAGTGTTGCTAGACAGGTTTTTAGTGAGAAAACAAGCACTGAACCACAACCAGGTCCTAGCAGTATGCAGGCAAAACGTAGGAGAGAGAGAGTACCCCAAAAAAGTCATCACTGCCTGATGTTATAATGGAAGGGGGACTCTCCTTCCAAACACTAACATATGGAAGACGGTGAAGAGGAGAGTTGTCAACAAGAGTCCTCATTCAAGGTAAGATATACAGTGCATCCTCACTCTAACGAACCTCGCTGTATCGAATTCCCGAACGATCCGAACAAATTATATTCAGTACTTAACGTTCAGTAGAACATACAGATGTTCGATTAAGTGAGGATTGTTTGTTTAAGCGGTTACCGAGACAGTGTCAGAGGTGGCTGTCATTAACTATGATTCACCAAAGTGTACACAGTTATGTAGTGTTTTATTTTATTAAGGCATTGTTTCCAGGGAGAAATGGTTGAAGGATGATAAAATGGTGTCAGGGGAGGCACGTGGTGTCATTGGTGAAGGATGGTGTCATCGGTGAGAGTTGATGTCAGGAGGGGCAAGTGGTGTCAGTAGTTGGGATTTAGTGTCAGGGGGCAGGTGATGGAAGTTATTCTCATTGGAGGCAGATGGAGTTAGTGTTGTCAGAAATGACTGGTGGTGACAGTGGTGGAATCTGTAGTCAAGGGAGGCAGATAGTGGAAGTTGTTGTCAGAAGAGGCGAATAGTGGAAGTTGTTGTCAGGGAAGGCAAGTGGTGTCAGTGGTGCAAGCTGTTGTCAAGGGAGACAAGTGGTGTCAGTGATGCAAGCTGTTGTCAGGGGAAGCAAGTGGTGTCAGTGATGCAAGCTGTTGTCAGGGGAAGCAAGTGGTGTCATTGATGCAAGCTGTTGTCAGGGGAGGCAAGTGGTGTCAGTGATGCAAGCTGTTGTCAGGGGAGGCAAGTGGTGTCAGTGATGCAAGCTGTTGTCAGGGGAAGCAAGTGGTGTCAGTGATGCAAGCTGTTGTCAGGGGAGGCAAGTGGTGTCAGTGATGCAAGCTGTTGTCAGGAGAGGCAAGTGGTATCAGTGATGGAAGCTGTTGTCAGGGGAAGCAAGTGGTATCAGTGATGGAAGCTGTTGTCAGGGGAAGCAAGTGGTGTCAGTGATGCAAGTTGTTGTCAGAGGAGGGAAGTGGTGTCAGTGATGCAAGCTGTTGTCAGGGGAGGCAAGTGGTGTCAGTGATGCAAGCTGTTGTCAGGGGAGGCAAGTGGTGTCAGTGATGCAAGTTGTTGTCAGAGGAGGGAAGTGGTGTCAGTGATGCAAGCTGTTGTCAGGGGAGGCAAGTGGTATCAGTGATGGAAGCTGTTGTCAGGGGAGGCAAGTGGTGTCAGTGATGGAAGCTGTTGTCAGGGGAGGCAAGTGGTGTCAGTGATGCAAGCTGTTGTCAGGGGAGGCAAGTGGTGTCAGTGATGCAAGCTGTTGTCAGGGGAGGCAAGTGGTGTCAGTGATGCAAGCTGTTGTCAGGAGAGGCAAGTGGTATCAGTGATGGAAGCTGTTGTCAGGGGAGGCAAGTGGTGTCAGTGATGCAAGCTGTTGTCAGGAGAGGCAAGTGGTGTCAGTGATGGAAGCTGTTATCAGGGGAGGCAAGTGGTGTCAGTGATGCAAGTTGTTGTCAGAGGAGGGAAGTGGTGTCAGTGGTGGAAGCTGTTGTCAGGGGAGGGAAGTGGTGTCAGTGGTGGAAGCTGTTGTCAGGGGAGGGAAGTGGTGTCAGTGGTGGAAGCTGTTAAGTGAGGCAAGTGATGGAAGTGATTATCAAGGGAGGCAAGTGGTGTCAGTGGTGGAAGTGATTATCAGGGGAGGCAAGTGGTGTCAGTGGTGGAAGTTGTTGTCAGGGAAGGCAAGTGGTGTCAGTGGTAGAAGTTGTTGTCAAGGGAGGCAGGTGGGTGTCAGTGGTGGTGAAATCTCAGCTACAGTAATTGGCAACACATGGTTGGCGCCAGCTGCCGCCACCTCAGTGTTTCACTCACTGTCTGCTTTTTTCAATAAATTAGCTGAGAAAATATTACCATTTCAGTTGTTTGTAACACCATTTTATCTTATTCCATAGTCAAAATGAAGAATTCGTAATAAATGGGTGTGTAAGTGGTGAGGGGGATGTATTAGGGAGGTTGGGAAGTCAGCTAGCCTCTATGGGAGTGTCAGGCGTGTTGAATGAGACGCCTCAAGTCTGGCCTGAGTGACCAGCTGACTGCTGCCCTACATGGCTCCCCGCTGCTGCCTCAGTACACCACGTACTAAACGTGAGAATATTTAACATTTCAGTTGCTTGTAAAATTGCTTTATTATATTATGTAGTCAAAATGAAGAATTCATAATGAATGGTGGTGTCAGTGGTGGGGGTGGTTTCAGAGAAGTCTAGTGGTTGGGGATGGTGTCTTTGGTGTGGGGTGGTGTCAGAGAAGTCTGGTGGTGGGGGATGGTGTCAGTGGTGGGGGATGGTGTTAGAGAAGTCTTGTGGTGTTAGTGGTGGGGGATGGTGTCAAGAGAAGTTTGGTAGTGGGGGATGGTGTCAGTGGAGGGGGATGGTGTCAGATAAGTGACTGATGATGAAGAGCTGGCAGATTATTATCGACATCTAAAGAGCATGAAAGATATTACAGTGTATAATAAAGCAGCGCACAATGAAGAAACAAACTAAAATTCAAAAGTTTTTGGTATGGTTTCACAGTAGGCCTACAGGACTAGCACCCAGCACTAGTAAGGACAAGTGAGTCCGGTGCAGTTTGTCCTAATGCAAATGTGTCCTGGAATATGATTTAAAAAAAAATTTGAAGAGGTTGTTGTGGCCGGATGGATGGAACGAATTCCGCACTGGAACAAATCGGCTTCACCCCATATAGTTCGTTCAAGTGAGGACACACTGTACATACAGTACTGTATTGTAGCTAGTACAAAATGAGTGTTATTCAGTATAAAATGTATTTTTAAGTTAATATTTTTGGGGATGTGGAATGGATTAATTCAATTTACATTATTTCTTATGGGAAATTTGTTTCGACTTACGACCCGTTTCTGGGAATGGATTAAATTCGTAAGTCGAGACCCCACAGTAAATGCCAATTTCCAAGTAAATGCGTATTTCAAAGTAAATGAGGATTTCCAAGGAAATGAGGATTTCCAAGGAAATGAGGATTTCCAAGGAAATGAGGATTTCCAAGGAAATGAGGATTTCCGAGCAAATGAGGATTTTTCAGTAAATGTGCATTTTCAGGTAGTCTGGCACTATATCATTATAGTAGCTTAAGGGAGCTACAATGGGCTTCCCCTAGAAAAAACAGCATTAAATGCAATAAAACACCTCTTACTAGAAGAGCTCCAGTGGCTCCCTAAAGCTAGCTGAGCTTGCTTCTAACTACTGTACTGTACTAGGTCACATTAGCAGCAGACTTTTGTTTGGCCTACTGGGGACCAGACACAGAACCTGGCTCCCAAATAGAAATGTAGAGGGCGTGTGCAATTCCACCACTCCACTGGGAAAGCATCCATAAAGTCAATGAAGCATTACAAACCACTACTGGATTCAAAGAAAGCAAAGTCACAAAAACTGCCAAATGCACTTCCCAAATAATGTAAACAAATGATAAAATCTTTACAAACTAGTTCAGATTCGTTAGAACCAAACCACTGCCATCATGGGACATGGAGCCCCAGCCCCTCCCCATCCCTTCAAAGTCAGTTCTGTAGTAGGTGTGAAACCCATCACCATCAACCGACTATCTTGGTAGGGAGGGAGTTGGGGAGCTACCAGGGCTCATCTAGAAGAGGTATTTCAATTCATTCAATGCTGGTTTTCTGAGGGAACCCATTGTAGCTTCCTGAAGCTAGCTAACTACAGAGAAGAAACCCAAGAGACTTACCAGGGAGGAGGACAGACAGCAGGTACCATGGCAAAGGAGAGACAACAAGGCAAGAAACACTGCCCAAGGCAACACAGGCATGATGAAGCCCAGGGTAACTGATCAAATACTGGGCTGCCACGACCCAGTTAAACCTCCAAAACCCCATGCCCGAATATCAGCACAGGTAATGTTGGAAAAAAGCAACTGCAAGAGCAGCATATATCCAAACATCATAGGCATGAAGGTAGATTGCAGGTGGACTAGACTTAATAATATTGCGGATTACCTGAGCAATGTGAACCATGCAACATGAGACCAAGGAGAAAGGATCAACCCAAAAATTATCCAACAAGGCAGAATCGGTGGCACAAAGATATCTGTGAAGAACTGCCACCAGATGCAACAAATGGAGTACTTCTGGCTGAAGCAAACAAACATCAGTAATCAAAAGACCCTTCAAGAAGCATGCCAACTCATTCTTCGGCAGAAAAGGACAGGGCTGCAAACAAACAAAAATGCACCAGCCAAAGGAAAAACCCATGCCTCTGCAGAAGAGCATGAAGCTTCCCCACCCAACAACTGAAGGCAAGAGGTAATAGGAACACTGCTTTGACAAATGAATCCTGGACCAAAGGGGGAACTCATAAACCGAGAAGAGGACAGAAAAGCATGGCCACCATTCAGAGACCAGAATGGTTCAGGAGCATGAGCATGCTAGAAGTGAAATAAAGCACAAGACAACCTGTTGAATGGTGTCAAAGCAATACTGAATTGATGCTGAATTCAAGCAACAGAGGCTCTGCCATCAGCAAACAATAAGAGGTGACAGTACTGTATGTTCATTTTTTAACTTTCCCAGTAAGAATTCATGCTTTTCTGGATGTATGGCTTATTCAGTGAGGGATGAGCTCTGTATAATCCAAATAAATGAGAGTAGACAGCATAAGGCATGTCTACTGGGGTACTGGGGAGCAATCTGAATGAAGCTGGAGCCTGGAG
Organism: Procambarus virginalis; assembly: GCA_020271785.1. NCBI lineage: Eukaryota > Metazoa > Arthropoda > Malacostraca > Decapoda > Cambaridae > Procambarus > Procambarus virginalis. The sequence goes on along the minus strand of WNGS01164858.1, from coordinate 6,073,719 downwards.
GAATCTGAATCCTCCCCAGGGCCTGCAACACAGCTGCAAACTTGCGCACCATACTATGTGCCTGATGGAACAGACTCGACCAATCCCCTGGGCAGTCTGACAAGTGCCCCAGTTGGTAAAACAATAGCCAATGAAGGGCAAATGGGGCCTGAACCCAGTGGTCACAACAGTGGCAAAATGGGTGAAACGGGAGAAACCAGTACAATGCCTGGAGCCACACCCTGACCAACAGGAAACTCATGCAAATTTCAGGCTTTCACTAAGCCACTAGAGTAACTGCCAAGTCAACCAGGGTGGATCTAACACTAGATGGCTGCAGAGCTACAGACGGAGCAAGACCACTGGAGAAAGGGAAAATGAAGTCAACCGAGAATCCCAAACAAGGCCCAGCAAAGTCTGAACATAGAATGGAATCCACTGGGACTTCTGCCAGTTCACAAGGAACCTGAACCTGGCAAGGTGATAAAGAACCAGATCCCTCACCAGCTGACACGCAGATTGAATGGGGGCAAAAAGCAGCCAGTCATCGAGGCAGGCCAACACACGAACCCCTAACAACTGTAGCCAGACCATAACAACCCACAATAACCTAGTGAAGGCACAGGGAAACTGATTCAGGCCAAAGGGAAGAACCTGAAGAAGCATGCTTGATGCCCCACCACAAAGCCTAACCAATCTCTGAACCTTGTATGTATAGGAACGTGTTAATGAGTGTCCTTGAAGCAACCCGTCCTCGCAAATTCGTATAGTCAATATTGACTTATTAAATATGTGCATAGGTGACATACTTAACATAATAGTTTCCCTTGAAAAGCTTCATAGAAAACACCGACCTAACCTAACCTACTTAGTATGTTAAGATAAGCATCTTATTGCTTCGTAATTACAATTATTACCTAACCTATACCTATAATAGGTTAAGTAACAATTGTAATTACGAAGCTATAAGATGCTTATTTTAACATACTAAGTAGGTTAGGTAAGGTCGGTGTTTTCTATGAAGCTTTTCAAGGGAAACTATTATGTTTAGTATGTCACCTATGCACGTAACTATTAAGTCAATATTGACTATACGAATTTGTGAGGACGGGTTGCTTGAAGATCCACAGAAATCCAAGACCCAGCCTCTAAGACCTGGCACACCTTTGCAAAAGTAATCATGCAGAAGGTTGGACAGGGAATGAACTTGCTCAAGCCCAAGAGATAAGAGGATGAATTGGAGAGCCATTGAGTCCCATTTTGGAACTTGGAAGAAACAGGACATCCAATGAAGAGAAGCAGTCATTTTGACTATGCCATTAGCCAAACATTCCACAATGACCTGATGGAGAAGAAGGGAAGATACCTAATCTTAAAGCCCCCAACCTCCCATAAGGGGATGGAGGGGAACAACCAACTTCACCAAAGGTCATGGAAAACAAGCCAATACACCCACAAATCTTGGGACTGGGAGTCTGCAAACCAAGTCAGGTACCCCTCCATGGTCCTGTCAAAGGGGCAAACTACAAAAAGGTCAATGAAAACCACAAGTAGCAGCATCTTTAACCCTAAAGTTACGCAACACATCATATGATGGGTTGAGTGACTTGCTATAAATTGTGCATCCCATCATATGATGTATTGGATGTTGTTGTTGTTGTCATAGATTCAGCTACTCGGAACAAGTTCCAAGTAGCACAGGCTATGGTGAGCCCGTAACTTACCTGACACAGGAACGGGGAAAGTAGCACGGGCTATGGTGAGCCTGTAGTTGACTTACCTGGCACAGGAACGGTGCTGTGTTGACTGCTTTGAGCCTCGAGATGTTGTTGTTGTTGTTTCAGATTTAGCTACTCAGAACGAAGTATCCATGTAGCACAGGCTATGGCGAGCCCGTAGTTGAGTTCGGTTATTCGCAATAACCTTGTTTCTGTGATATTTGGGTCTAAGTTTAAAATGGAGGAGGGGATTCCTCCTTTTCCATGTTTATTTATCGCTTCTGTCCTAGTGCACTGGTTTTAGTCTTGTTTTATTAACATTATCTTGGAGGCGGATGTAGATGCAGAATGCTCACTAGTGAGTCCCATTCCTCAACGGCTTTTCTAATCATTGTAGTTGCGGTGGAATATGCATCTAATGGATGTATTGGAGTAATACACAAGATTTAAATGGCCCGCGGATACACAGAGTTCACCTCACCTTCATCAGGGCTCTTGTAAACAGACGCCATTTTTTTTTTTAAATCGTGGGCCAAATTCCCGGGTGTGAGGGGCCTCAGTATTGAGTGAGCCACAAAGCCTGATGCACGCAGCATGAGCTCACAGCACTGCTGTTCAGCTTGTGACCACAGCATCGCCTAAAAATGCCATAATATACATATTCATGCTATTCATGCCCATAGTAGGAAAACAGCATGTAAAGGATTTGGGAATAATGATGTCTGACGACCTAACGTTTAGGGAGCATAACCAAGCAAATATTGCGACAGCCAGAAAAATGATAGGATGGATTACGAGAACTTTCAAATCCAGGGATCCCATCACAATGCTTGTACTCTTCAAGTCACTTGTGCTGTCCCGTCTTGAGTACTGTTCAGTACTCACTTCCCCCTTCAGAGCAGGAGAGATTGCTGAAATAGAGGGAATACAGAGAACATATACAGCACGTATAGACGCGATAAAGCACCTAAATTATTGGGATCGTCTCAAAGCTCTCCAAATGTACTCACTAGAAAGAAGACGAGAGAGATATCAAATAATATACACCTGGAAGATACTGGAGGGCCAGGTCCCAAATCTACACAGTAAAATAACAACGTACTGGAGTGAACGATATGGAAGAAAATGCAGAATAGAACCAGTGAAGAGCAGGGGTGCCATAGGCACAATCAGAGAACACTGTATAAACATCAGAGGTCCGCGGTTGTTCAACGTCCTCCCAGCAAGCATAAGAAATATTGCCGGAACAACCGTGGACATCTTCAAGAGGAAACTAGATTTATTCCTCCAAGGAGTTCCGGACCAGCCGGGCTGTGGTGGGTATGTGGGCCTGCGGGCCGCTCCAAGCAACAGCCTAGTGGACCAAACTCTCACAAGTCAAGCCTGGCCTCGGGCCGGGCTTGGGGAGTAGAAGAACTCCCAGAACCCCATCAACCAGGTATCAACCAGGTATTATTTAGCGATGATATTATTACAGAAGACCCCTGACTGTGATAAAAATGACCAGGATTCTGATAATAGCAAGATTGTTGTGATAACTAGCGCTGTAGTGGGAGGAGTAATCTTGGTGGGGGAGGGAGGTAGCATTGTCTGCGGACTATGTGACCACCTTTTACTGTCTGCACTCACTATACAGTACCAGCTTAGTTGTTCGCTATGGTATACAAAACATGCAGATACTTATATATAACATCTGTATATAAAAGCAAAAACAGTATAGTGGGAGGAGAATGGTGAGGAGTCAGGTGAGATGAGGGAGGGAGGGAGGGAGTGCCCGCCAAACACACACTGAAACTACGACGTTGGTACAACGTTCGACCAAGTTTTAACACCTCCTAACCAGTTATAACAACCAATATATTAAGTTGTAACAACGTTCTAATATGTCAAAAACACGTTGAGCCAAGATGTAACAACTTTATTACAAGTTGTAACAAGCGGAAAATAGAGACAGTTTTGGTTTGTGTTTCCAGGGCGGCAGCCAGTGGCGGGCTACCACTGGCTGCCGCTGCCACTGCCAATGCCACTCAGCATACTAACTTAGTGATTCATTATGGTGAACACGAATGTAGATACTTATATATAACGTGTATATACAGTGTAATTACAGCAAAAGGGGTGTGGGGGAGAAGCCATTTTGGTGATGGGTGTGGCAACATCTGCATGATTTGTCATGTTGGTAGGGGTGGCCACTATGCTCTTTGGGCATTATACTGGCTTAGTTGAACAGTTATGGTGAACAAAACATATAGATACTTATATATAACATCTGTATATAGGAAAATAACACCACAAACAGTATTGTTGGGGGTAAAATTTTAGTGCGTCTGACCTTGAATGTGTGAGGGAAGCAGCTGCCAGCTGACTGTGTGTGTATCGACGTCTCTTAGTGCCTGAACTAACTATATCAACTTAATTGTACAGTTGTGGTGAACAATACATGTAGATACTTATATATAATGTCTGTATATAGTGAATTGAAAGCAAAAACAGTATTGTGGGAGGAGAATGTGGGCGAGTCAGGTGAGGTGAGGAAGGGAGGAAGTAGCAGCCAGTGGCGGGCTGTCACTAGCTGCCGCTGCCACTCAGCATGCCAACTCAGTGGTTCGTTATGGTGAACACGAATGTAGATACCTATATATAACGTCTGCATATAGTAAATAAAAGCAAAAACAGTATGGTGGGAGGAGAATGTGGGCGAGTGAGGTGTTGAGGGAGTGAGTAGCAGTGAGTGGCTGGCTGGTGTGTGGCAGTCACTCCTCGTTGCTTTATGACTCATAATACCAACTTAGTGGTTTGTTATGGTGAACAAAACATGCAGATACTTATATATAACCTGTGTATATAGTGTAATAACCGACAAAGTATTTGTTCACTGTTTGATGAACATAATAATTGAATCAACAATATGCACACCACATTTTTAACACTTTCGCATGCCAATGTCTTAAAAGCGCGTCATGTTTCGTCTACCCGCTCATGCACACAGGACACAAATTTATGTCTTCGTAAAAAATATTTGTATAAAATTCAATTTTTATCCGATTTACTTCTGGTTTGTTTCAAACTGAGCGCCATGAAGTTCTCTTTCTCACTGCTAGGGCGCATGGCACGTCGGCCTACCCGGTCACGTGACAGGCCCAATGTTTTCTCGTCACGTTTCGTGAGTCGATCACGTTTCCCTCGCGCGCCAAACTCGAACGGTTTTCTGCATTTATACCCGTTTCCGTGTGTTTTATACCCAATACATTCATCAACAATGGATCCAGGTCAAGGCCCAAGCCGTTCTACGTCCAAGGAAGTGTCCAAGTCCTCGAAAGAGGACAGAATAACTATGATTTATCAAAAGTTCAAGGGAATGAAACTCACACCCACGAAAATTCCTGAAGTTGTGGCAGCTTTATCAGAAGCTGAGTATGATGCAGGTGATGTTGAAGGACTTGAAGATGATTTGGATGACTACAACGATTATAGTGGTGTCCAAAGAGCGAATGATACAGCAACGAGTGATGAGGAGACCGAGCACCTCACAGAGGAGGATGAGGCACCGCTACTCCCTCCTCCTCCTCCATCTAGGCGCACACGTGGTGCATGTAAACCACCTAGAAAACTAACTTGGGGTGTACACATGTGGCACAATTAGACTGCTATGCGGCGCCCCAAAGGAATTGCAAACTATAGCCAAGGCTAAATTTCCACTGGATACCACCATATACCGCCGCAAAGATAACACCTTCATTCTACTGTGGAAAGACAAGCGAGTGGTCTCGATCATTACAAACATCCACAATGCAGACACTCAGCAATGTCAGCGAAGGAAACGATTGCGCAATCGCGACGGAACAACTCGACTACAACAGGTAACAGTGAACAAGCCTACTGCAATTTGCGAATACAACAAGTTCATGAAAGGTGTGGACCACTTCGATCAAATGGTGAAGTATTACCATTTTACCAGGAAAACTCACAAGTGGACCAAAAAGATCACGTTTTATTTCCTGCAAATGGCATTGCATAATGCCTTTGTTTTGTACAAATACTACACAACTGATCGAAAAAAGCTAACATTGCTACAATTCCACGAGGTGGCAATTTGGGCCCTATTGCACTGGGACACGGAAGATTGGCCTGAAATAGCAACAGTATCTCATCACTTGCAGCACGCTCCAGACATAAATGATGACACAGGTCCTGCCTATGCTGACGCCGTGCAAACTCCTGGACCATCTGGTGTGAGGCGGCCTTTATTTACTTCAACACCTCAAGCTGACGCAGGAACGGACTCAGAACCCGAGATGTCTGGCACACTGCCATTTGACGAGTCGGTTTTGTCAGATGACTCTGACTCAAATGCTCAACCAACACCGAGAAGACGTGGCCCTATTGTTGATTCTGAACATCGCCTGAACTACAAACTGAAACATGAACTTTACAAACTGCCAAAACGTCTCAAGTGTCATGTCTGTGCACGGTCCGGTAAAAGGAAGGACACCAACATAGGATGCAAGACCTGTAACGTTGCACTCTGTGTTATTCCCTGCTACACCAGTTACCACCGGAAAAGAGTGTATTGGGTGGTGAAGAAGTAACCACCCGCAACAGCTTCACTCCACCTACAAAACATCTGTTGAGCAACTTCAGGAATGTTGACCTGAAGAAGGTGGAGTGAAGAAAAGATGCTCAACTTACTCTTCCACAACCAGTTTTTTCTTGGTAAGTACACCTATTTTGTCCAATTTCTTGTAGTATAACTTATTGGGAGTATTTTGATACCAGAATGAACACTGTATCCCATAAACTGCCGTAAGTAGACTCGAAACTTCATAGATTTTTTTCGGGGTGTTGCGTGTCTGCAAGAGTGTCCCAAACGGGTTGCAGGTGGGTGACTTTAGCCGTTTATACTGGGCATGTTTACACCTTATCATTTATTATATGCATATGTCTGTTTAGGGAATTTTATTCCGATCCATGTACAACCAAAAATAACTGTGTGCAACAAGTATAAACTTGAAAAACATAACAATAGTATAAACATTTGTGTGTGTTTGACGCTCACTGATATGTTCCAGCGTTGTTTTATATTTGGCGCTATTCTAACTTACGCTTTGTTGATCTTTTTTACCTACGTGCTTATAGAACATTCTATTGCGAACACATTGACACAAAAATGAATGACGTACATACAAAAATAATGTCAGGACAGTCAAATAAGTATAAACTTTCGAAGCACCGTATCGCGCTTGTGTCGTTGCGTCACCGATACCGGGTAACAGTTCCACCACTTCCCACACTCTTGCGGGTGGGCCGCGACTATGATTCTACGTTTATATTCATATCACTGTGTTGGGAATTTCATTGCGAATCCATTGATACCAAAATTAACGCTGTAGGA
>WNGS01164858.1:6048840-6060729 GCA_020271785.1 Procambarus virginalis | reverse complement strand
AGTGTTCATAAGCCAATGCTGCCTGTGCCTCTCTGAGGAGGCCAGGTTCTGGCTCATGGTCCCAAGTAGGAATATAAAGAACTCTGTGGCTGATTACACTCGAGTAGTATGGTACTTGATCAGTAAGATAGCTTCAGGGAGCCGACGGAGCTTCCCACAGAAAACAGTTAGAACCAAATGGGTAGAACATCTGGAGAGTAATGACATAATAAAGCACAGACAGTATGGTTTTCGAACAGGCAGATCCTGTGTAACAAATCTACTTAGTTTTCATGATAGAGCCACAGAGATTCTACAGGAAAGAGATGGTTGATGGTTGGGTTAACTGTGTCTATCTAGACCTAAAAAAGTCTTCTGACAAGTCCCACAAAAGAGGTTGCTTTGGAAACTGGAATATGCTGAAGGGGGTGACAGGGAGACTTCTGACATGGATGAAACTTTTTCTAACTGACAGACAGATGAGTGCAGTAATCAGAGACAATGTATCTGACTGGAGGAGTGTTACTAGCATAGCACCACAGGGTTCAGTTCTTGCACCAGCAATGTTCATTATCTACATCAACCTACCAAAGGGAAAACAGAATTCATATGCAGGCGATGAGTCACAATAACGTGGCTAAAGTATATTGACCAGACCACACACTAGAAGGTGAAGGGACGACGACGTTTCAGTCGATCCTGGACCATTCTCAAGTCGATTGCGATGAAGTAGAGACAGGCAATAAATAGGCAAGAGAGAGGTGAGAAGCAAAGTAAGGTGTAGTAGAGAGGATAGAACTGCAGAGGGCCTATTGGCCCATACGAGGCAGCTCGTATTATAACCACCGAATGAGAAGGAGATAGTAATAGGAAAAAGAAGAGGAAAGGAAGGGAACGTAGGACGTAGGAGAAGACAATGCACAGTAAAAAAAGAGAGAAGAGAGAAAGAAAAGGAAAGAGAAAGAAAGATAAATGGAAGGATAAGCTTATGTTAGGTCACGTTTGTTAGAAAGATTAGAGCATTTGAGTATATACTGTGAAAGGGAAGAGTCCACAGCAACAAAGCCAGGACTCAAGTTCATGTTGGGTACATTGTGTATTAGAGCCGATTCAACAAGATGGCGTCTGTGTAGAGTAGAGGCAGGAAAGATTATTTTGGAGGAAGACCAATCAATGGGATGACTAGAATCCCTCACATGACAGAGGGATGTGTCATTTGTCCGGAAAACAGAATTATTTGAACATGTTTACAGATGATGCTAAGATGCTGGGGAAGATAGGAGACGAAGACGATTATCATGCCCCTGAAATTGATCTAAATAAAATAAATGCTTGGAGCGACATGTGGCAGATGGAATTCAATGTGAATAAATGCTATGTTATGGTGTGGAATCCGAGAAAATAGACCACACACAATTTACAAATTACTGTATGTGGTAAGGAATTAAAGAAGTCTAACAAAGAAAGAGATCTAAGGGATGGTTTTGGATAGTAGACATTCACCAGAGGAACACAAAGAACATTGTGAGAGGAGTGTATGTGTCGCTTTCCAACTTCTGATTTGCTTTTAATTATATGGATAGTGAAATACTAAAGTAACTGTTCATGACTTTTTGAGACCAAAATTGGAATATGCAGCAGTTATATGGTGCCCATATTTCAAGAAGTACATCAATAAACTGAAAAAGGTGCAAAGGCATGCTACAAAATGGCTTCTGGAACTGAAAAACAAGAGTTATGAAGCAAGAGGCGATAAATATGCCAAAGCTAGAATATAGAAGAAAAAGAGGTGATATGATCACCCCCTTTTAAAATAATAACAGGAATCTACCAAACTCACAAAGAAGAATTCCTGAAACTAGCAACTTCACAACCAAGAGGACACAGATTTAAGCTTAGGAAACAAAGGTGCTGAAAAAATATTAGAAAGTTTTCATTTGCAAAAAAAAAAAAGAGTGGTAGACGGTTGGAACAAGTTAAGTGAGAAGGTGGTGGAGGCCAAAACCAGCAGTAATTTCAAAGCATGACCATTTATGACAAAGAGTGCTGGGAAAACAGGACACGACAATCATAGCTCTCATCCTCTAACAACACTTGGGTAATTACATGTAGAGGCTGCATCCTCCTTTCTGGGGATTGGAAATGGCCACTCTATTTCTGCACCTCATGCCAACTAGGTTCTCCTCCTATGTTATTCTTCAAAATCAGGGCTTTAAAAGAACCATCCTTTTGCCTCCTTTGATTTATTCTGTTCTCAACCTGTCTTGCATAAAATCCTCTTTTAATCAATTAAGGAGCCAGGATATTTAAGTCATTTAAATTGATCAGCCACTTGTAGGATTCATCTATTTAACACTATTTAACTCAACATATTTTCCTGTCTTTCTACAACCACTGCTGAACTTTTGTACACATTCACTCTTATCAGTCATTTTTCACATACTTTGTACACATTCACTCTTTTTTTTCACAAACAGTACTAGTAGTACAAGAATTATGAAGCTAGAGGCATTAACAAAAACATCAACAAAACTTCAGCCAATGTACATACTGTACATCCCTACAATTAACTGTTACAGGAACTGCTCATCTGCAAATTTCAGGTTTGATGAACTCAACATATATTCTTATCATGTATAGGCTAGTGTCACTCTTTTTCTAGTATTCTTAACCTGACCTTCCTATTGATCCTATAAACATACAGTTAAATTCATAAACCTTCGTTTATGAATTTAATCTGTTTCCAAAGATGGCTCGTAACCCGAAACAAATTTTCCCATAAGAAATCATTTAAATTGAATTAATCCGTTCCACACTCCCAAAAAAACATCATTGAATGTAATGAAACGTCTTTTTCTGGGTGAGCCGTGGAGGCTCCCAGGAGCTATCGGGCTAATGTGTGATATATTAGACCAGTGCATTAGTCTAAGGAGTTCGACCTACCAGAAACCATGAGCCAGAACCTGGCCCCCTCAGAGAGGTTGCAGGGAGGAATGGTCCCTGGAAAACCCCCCTATGATTGAGTTTTTTTCCTTATCTACCATTGACTGAGGATAAATGCCCATAAAGGTAGGTATAACAAAACAAACCCAACATACGAAAATTACAACTAAAAAATCGAAAAGAATGGTAGAACGCCCTCCAACCCCAAGGAAACAAGCAAACATCACACTCCCCTGCCACTTGTCCGCACAGCCCTCCTCTCCCCGCACCGGCTACCCAGCGCTCCAGTTCGGAAGCTAAGCACCAAACAACATGAAAAATCACCGACCGGAGGGAGAGGGGGGTTGCCAGGGAGCCTCCGGGGTTCAGTCAGAAAATGGCGTTTCATTACATTCAATGCTGGTTTTCTGTATGGAGCCTCTTTGGCTCCCTGGAGCTACATTACCAAAGATAACGAAAAGAGGGACTTACAAGAGAGGCGGCTGCCGCAAACTCCTTAATGCGAAGTTGAGACAACTGGCTCCAACCTGCCACCCAAAACAACACAGAAACCCCCAGGAACAGGAACATTAACCAAATAACGGGCGGCCAGAACCTTGTTTGACCTCCAGAATCCTCATGCCCGAATATCAGCCCAAGACATGTTGCCAAACACAGCAGCCAATACAGCAAACTTCCAAATGTCATTGGCACGACGATAGACTGCAGGCTGGCTAGACTTAACACTTTAGTCCGGTAACGACACAGCAATGCGTCGTCCATTTAGTAGATGGACTTCCGGTAACGGTGCAGCATTGTGTCGGCGGCAAATTGGCAGAGGCTTTGGGAGGGGCACGCCGCGGTTTTGGACATTATATGCATATACTCCTGTAGGAAATTTCATTGCGAATACATTGATACCAAAGTGAAAGACCTAGGACCAGAATTGAGGTAACAAAGTTGAAAAGAGTATACCCATTTTATTAGCGCTCACTGGGGTTACTCTCCGTCACTTTCTCTGTTTGCTGTGGGTGGTACGCCGGGCTTTTGGACTTTATATTTGCATATACAGTGGCACCTCGATTAACGAGTTTAAACTGTTCCAGCACCGAGCTCGTCTTGTGGAAAACTCGTTTTGTGAAACAACAATAAAACTGTCGTAAAAGGTGTCCAAGATCCAGCGGAAACGTTCGTTAATCGAGGAAAAGCTCATTGGTAGAGACAAATGATATGTAAGTGGCTCGCTCGTTACTCAAAATGCTTGTAGATAGAGCCTCTCATTAATCGAGGTTCCACTGTACTCCTGTAAGGAATTCTATTGTGAACACAATGATACCAAAATGAAAGACCTAGGACGAGAATTGAGATGTCCAAAAGTGAAGAGTGTGTGCACATTTTATTGCTCTTGTGGGCTCCCGGGTAACACGCTCTCACTTTCTCACTTTCTCGTTGGGATTTTGGGTTTTATATGCATTTAGTCCTGTAAAGAATTCTATTGCGAACACATTGATACCAAATTGAAAAACCTAGGACAAGAATTGAGATGATAAAGTGGAAAAGAGTATAAACTTTTCAGTATTACCGCACTCTCTAATGTAATGAGAGGCACCTTGGGGTGGCGCAGTTCTCTCTTTCTGGTCCACTTTCATCTTGTCGGCGGGTGGAGCGTGCTGCGTTTTTTTATATTATATGCATATACTCCTGTTGGGAATTCTATTGCGAACACATTGATACCAAAATGAATGATCTAGGACGAGAATTGAGGTGACAAAGTGAAAAGAGTGTACAGTACACATTTTATCGCTCTTGCATGCTCCCGGGTAACACGCTCTCACTTTCTCTGTTTGTTGCGGATGGTACGCTAGGCTTTTGGACTTTATATGCCTTTAGACCCGTAGAGAATTCTTTGGTATCATTGCGAACACAATGATACTAATGCCAACAGAAACAGAGCCTTGGACAACCAATCTTGAACCAAAAAACCACCACAAACTGAGGAGAGGAAAGATAGGAGTACCCTGTCCAAGGACCAGGATGGCTCAGGGACGCACGAGCAAGCCGGAGATGAAACAAAGCAGGAGAAGGCTTATAGAATGGGGCAGAAGTGATATCCACCCCGAAGCAAGCTGGAGAGGCTTCGCCAGCGCCACACGATACGAGGAGACAGTATTAGGCATCAAATGACGGTCCTGAAAAAGCTAAGACAGAAAGGACAAGACAACCCGATCAGAAAGAGAAGACAACCTACGAAGAAAGAGAAAATGGCGGAAAGAACGTCAGGAAACTTCATACTGTTGCTGAGACAAAGCTCTAAGGTGGGACACCATCAACGAAGCCATCTGATCACCATACAAATGGTGATAAACAAGCGTCAAAAAGACCAGACACGAAGAGTAGAGGAGAAGACTGAACCAGTCGAGTACTGGACTGGTCCGACCTGCTGGAAGAGGCGGAGCCATGAAAAACGTCTCGGATTCGCACACCGACGAAACAATGCCTGGAACCAAAGTTGGGCTGGCCACCAAAGAGCCACCAGGACTACTCTACTTTGGTAGGACTAACCAAGCCAGAACCCGAAGCAACAGCTGGACCGGGATGAAGAGGTACAGGTAACCTCACCTCGGCCAGTCCTGCCAAAAGGTGTCCACTGCGAAAGCCTAGCAGTCAGGAAAGGGCACCGCATAGATTGGGAGATGCCGAGACCACACCGACGCGAAGAGGTCTACGTTCAGGAGTCCGTACGTCCGACAGAGCCAACAAAAGAAGTTGGCATCAACTGTCTATGCCGTGGACAGAGGAATGAACCGAGACAGGCCGTCCACCACGATGTTGGACACTCTGAATATGAATCGAACGGAGAGCCAAACCCCGAGAAGCCAGTAGACGAGCCACTCGAAGCGAGTGGGGGAGAACCCGCCCAAAAGAGGCAAGGATCGAAGAGAACCCCAGCAGTTTAGTAAATGAACCACCGGAGAATAGTCCGAATGGAGCCGGCGATGAGCAAATTTGCAAATGTTGCTACTCAAACCTGAATCGAAATCATTTACATATATTATTAATCAATGAACCTTGGATGAACAGGAATGTGCCAATGTGTGTCGCGGAGGTCCAGGGACACTATCTAAATGCCCGGCTCCAAAAAGCAGCCAGACCTGGGACAGAGTAGTCATCTGGAAGGAGGGGCAAAAGACCCAGGGGGTTTAGATGGGACAAGTCCAGAATGAACCTCAGATCAGCACAGCCTCGTTTCGGAACAGGAAACAGGTGGGAACCCACCTGAGGGTTTCATTTCATCATTTTAACCATGCTCAAGCGTATCCACTCCAAGATGACCTGACAGAGCACAGGGAAAGAGGCCTACCCCACTAGCCCCAAACCCCCGGAGGAAGAGTCCCCCAATGCCACTGCAGGCCGGAGGAAACGATTCGAAACGCCCACGAATGATAGGACTAGGCAAGAGCTTTCCCGTCCCCTCTCTTTCAAGAACCACAAAAGGGCTGACAACTCTTATGGGAGCCCGACCGATGCTCAAAGCGATCACTGCGCCAGACGCCGATGACTCTGTAGGAGAGGCTGGACCCGAATCTGGCACTACTGGCTTACAATGACCGAAGGAACCTCGAGTCCTTGCACAACCCTTCCAGATAGGCCACCCCCGGAGAACCAACAAATCCGACATAGGCCGGCAATAAGACGAAGCTGTCTGCAGAAAACGCACCACTGCAGACTCTGCAAAATGCAATGGACAAAAAGGGGATGAAAATCTAAGAGCCAGGGCCAAAGCAGATTCCAATGAGTGGAAAAGCACCACCTGTCAGCACACGAAGCTAGAAACAAAGAACAGAGAGACTGCTTCCCTCAGAATCAATGCAAACAACTTCAACAAGGCACCCGACACCCGAGCTGCCGAGGCAAGCGCACCAGACACTGGCCCGGAACCCAGCTCCTCCACATCATCCTTGAGCCAGTCTAAAGACAGCTCCAGCAGGGAAAAGAAGCGCAAGACATGTAAGGCATGTCTTACATTGGCCCTTTGACCAAATGCCCACTGACGCATAAATTCTCAGCTACCAGGGACACCGAAAGGGAGGGAACCTGCACGTGAAGCTGCACCTGGCCGACATCACAAGTACAAGGGCGAACAAGCATGCATTGAGGTGCTCCAACTCGTTCCCCAGATAAACCCAAACGACCATAATCAACTCCTGCCACTCAAGTGGTGGGTCCGACAGAACCCATAACATGCCCCCAATGAAAAGAAAGGACATTCTGCCAACCAGGAAGACTCTGGCACCTCATAATGCACCCAGTAAGGAAAAGAAGAGCCAAACTCAAAAGAAGGATCCATTATCGAGGCATAATCCGGGTCTCGCGGGAGGTAAATTGCAATGGACTCCAGCACCTCCCTAGGTGGGATGTGGGAAGCCAAAAATCTCCAAAAAGAGGGAACTGAGGAACCTAAGGGAACCCGGAACCGAACCCGGTGAGGAGTGGAACTCATATCAAACTCGTACAGGGAAGGGGAGATAGGAAAACCCCTCCTCCTGTAACAACAAGCCCCACACCGAGAGTACCAACACCCAGCCGGAGTCAAACAGGGCCCAAGCCACCCAAGTCAACTCCTCCCCAGTCCCAGGATCCTCCATGTCTGGACCTGGGGCAGAGCCATCCTCCAAACCCCCATGCCTCTGGAGAAAAGGCAGAGTCCACCGGAAAAGCAGGGAAGAAGGGGGGTCCGCTGAAACGACCCGAAAGCGCCAGCAGGAGCAACAGGCTCGAATGCCTCCGCCACAGTTCTGGAAGGGGCAGCCACTGAAGCCGCCCGAGTCGCAACACCATGAAAGCCCTGCCCCAACTCCGAAACCATCAGACATTTGGGAACATGGAGAACGGGGAAGAAGGGGGCAGGATGAACTACAGCATGGAAAGTACCAGGGGGCACGGACGAAACCCAAGTTGAAGAAACTAATGCCCTCAATTCTGGGTCCCTATAACCCAAGTGGGGCAGCCTCAGGGCATCCGGAACGGCATCCAACCTAATGCGTTGCAGCAACCTAAACCTCGCATGCACCCGAATACCAATACCGGTGTACTAGGTGAATTGGAGTACAAGCAAGGCACACCACTCGCAGGACTCCTGGTCAAAGGTGTCACTGACCCAACAGGCAGCATGACAGAGGCAAAAATGGTGAGTTTTTGCACAACACTCATTTCATAAGTAAACACATACAATACAACCTAAATTCAACGTACCCCGCTTCAAGGAATCTCTGGCTAGTTCGCACCCTTTTCAGGCCGGATTTACTCACCCTGTTCGACGAACAAAGGTTCGCCGAAGCGGGGATGTTAGGATTTGCTTGTTATGTCGAGACAGAGTTCACAGACTGGTGGAAAACTTTCCCATTCTATCATAGATTACAATTAATAATTCGCTCATATGACAAGTTTGATCACACAAGTGGACCACACAAATGGACCGCACAAGTGGACTGCACAAGTGGTCCACAAGTGGTCCACAAGTAGTCCACAAGGTTACGATGTTGGGACAAAGTGGTGGAAAACTTTCCCTTTCCATCACTGGTTACAATTAATAATTCCTTCATATGTCAAGTTGATCACACACGTGGACCACACATGTGGGCCACACAAGTGGACCACAAGTGGTCCACAAGCTTTACGATGTTGGGACAGAGTTCACAGAGTGGACTCATTCTGTCTACATTCTATCTACAATTAATAATTCCTTCATAAGACAAGTTGGATCACACAAATGGACCACACAAGTGAACCATATTAACCAAACACAAGCCAGAATGGTCCACACAAGTAAAGTATATTAACCAAACACCAGCCAGAGTGGTCCACACAAGTGAATGACTGAGTTTCAATAATTTTTATTCACTGATTTGCGGCACACATATCTTTGTAAATTAATTTAAAGGCTGAAGGGGTGAATAGCTAGCTAATGTGTTGAAATCTTCTTATATACATTATCTGTGATGAACCAAGATGAGTGAGGGTGGACAGATAAGGGAATACTGTACTGTAAACCTCACTTTACAGTGAGGTTTCACTCACTTTCATCTGTGTCGTCATAGTTCAGTAACCCATGACTTTGAACACTTCAGATTAATTAATCATTTCTAAAACTGGTGTTTTAATAACTCTTTATTATCCTAATTAAACTAAACTAAATAAAACCAAAAATATACTGTAATATGATAGATATCTGCTATTTATGAAATTATTCATGTTATAGGCAGCTCACAAGTCCAGCGCGAGTGGACAGGTCTAATCCGTGTAATTACCTAAGTGTAATTACCTAAATGTAGTTACAGGATGAGAGCTACGCTCGTGGTGTCCCGTCTTCCCAGCACTCTTTGTCATATAACGCTTTGAAACTACTGACGGTCTTGGCCTCCACCACCTTCTCCCCTAACTTGTTCCAACCGTCTACCACTCTGTTTGCGAAAGTGAATTTTCTTATATTTCTTCGGCATCTGTGTTTAGCTAGTTTATATCTATGACCTCTTGTTCTTAAAGTTCCAGGTCTCGGGAAATCTTCCCTATCGATTTAATAAATTCCTGTTACTATTTTGTATGTAGTGATCATATCACCTCTTTTTCTTCTGTCTTCTAGTTTTGGCATATTTAATGCCTCTAACCTCTCCTCGTAGCTCTTGCCCTTCAGTTCTGGGAGCCACTTAGTAGCATGTCTTTGCACCTTTTCCAGTTTGTTGATGTGCTTCTTAAGATATGGGCACCACACAACCGCTGCATATTCTAGCTTTGGCCTAACAAAAGTCGTGAACAATTTCTTTAGTATATCGCCATCCATGTATTTAAAAGCAATTCTGAAGTTAGAAAGCGTGGCATAGGCTCCTCGCACAATATTCTTTATGTGGTCCTCAGGTGATAGTTTTCTATCTAGAACCACCCCTAGATCTCTTTCTTTATCAGAATTCTTTAAAGATTTCTCACATAATATATAGGTTGTGTGGGGTCTATGTTCTCCTATTCCACATTCCATAACATGGCATTTATTAACATTAAATTCCATTTGCCAAGTGGCGCTCCATGTACTTATTTTGTCCAGGTCATCTTGAAGGGCATGACAATCATCTAAGTTTCTTATCCTTCCTATTATCTTAGCATCATCAGCAAACATGTTCATATAATTCTGTATACCAACTGGTAGATCATTTATGTAGACAATAAACATCACTGGTGCAAGAACTGAACCCTGTGGTACTCCACTTGTGACATTTCTCCAGTCCGATACATTGCCTCTGATCACTGCCCTCATTTTTCTATCAGTCAGAAATTTTTCATCCATGTTAGAAGCTTACCTGTCACCCCTCCAATATTTTCCAGTTTCCAGAACAACCTCTTATGTGGAACTCTGT
This sequence comes from Procambarus virginalis, assembly GCA_020271785.1. NCBI lineage: Eukaryota > Metazoa > Arthropoda > Malacostraca > Decapoda > Cambaridae > Procambarus > Procambarus virginalis. The sequence continues at coordinate 6,050,422 of WNGS01164858.1, read as the reverse complement.
CGAAAGCCTTTTTTAGGTCCAGATAGATGCAGTCAACCCAACCATCTCTTTCCTGTAATATCTCTGTTGCTCGATCATAGAAACTGAGTAAATTCGATACACAGGATCTTCCAGATCGAAAACCATACTGTCTGTCTGATATTATATCATTTCTCTCCAGGTGTTCTACCCATTTAGTTTTAATTATTTTTTCCAATATTTGACTATTACACTTGTCAATGATACCGGTCTATAATAAGGGGGTCTTCCCTGCTTCCACTTTGTAGATTGGAACTATGTTAGCCTTTTTCCACACATCAGCTACAACTCCTGTAAACAGGGATGCCTGAAAAATCAGTTGAAGAGGAATGCTGAGCTCAGGTGCACATTCTCTCAGAAACCATGGTGAAACTCCATCTGGACCAACTGCTTTGTTCTTATTTAGCTCCTTGAGCATTTTTCCACTTCGTCTCTAGACACCTCTATGTGCTCTATGGTTCTCTGGAATTCTTATTGTATCTGGTTCCCTGAAGATTTCATTTTGTACAAACACACTTTGGAACTTTTGTTTAATGTTTCACACATTTCCTTTCATTTTCGTGAATCTATTTCATTTTCAACCTCTGAATATTATCCTTTACCTGCAATTTGTTGTTTATGAATTTATAGAATAGACCTGGTTCTGTTTTACATTTGTCTGCAATCCCTTTTCAAAATTTCTTTCTGCCTCTCTCCTCACTGCCGTGTAGTTGTTTCTCGCATCTTGTATCGCTGGTATTTGGGGGTTTGGCCTCTTCCTGTATTGATTCCATTTTTGTGTCTTTTGGTCTCTGGCCCTCTCGCAATTTGTTGAACCAATCCTGTTTTCTAGTTCTGCTTCTGTTTTGGTATAAATTTTTTTGTGCCTTTATCATATATTTCACAAAACTTGACATACATCTCATTCACTTCCTTGCCTAGCAACAAGTCTGTCCAATTATACTCACTAAAAAATTTTCTAAGGTGCCATAATGTCCTCTCCTAAAGTCAGGTTTTTCAATTGCATCAACCTCTTTTTTCTTCCAGATTATAACGCATTGCATACTTTATTCCCAAAAGACATGGTCACTTTTACCCAGGGAGGAAGGTATGAATGTCAAATATTTCTTCCTCCTTCCTGGTAAATATCAAATCTAGCATGGAGGGAACGTCCCTTCCTCATCCTCGTAGCTTGTTTAACATGTTGATACAAGAATGTTTCCAGGATGAGGTCTACAAAATTACAGGTCCAAAAATCTTCTGTTTTAGCTTCATATGCTTCCCAGTCTATGGATTTCAAGTTGAAGTCACCGACTATCAACAGTCGTGACTATCGTTATCCGCTCTCGCATAATCTCTTCATTATTGTTATAAGACCTTCTCGTTTACTATCTAGCTCCTCCTTTGACCATGTGCTGCTTGGCGGTGGACTATATGCATTATGATCATTAGTTTATCATCCTCATGCAGATCTCTAGTGCTATTATGTCAACTTCTTGTGGATGGCAGTCATTATTTCGTCACTTTAGGTGTTCTTTTACCAGCACAGCAAGCCACCGCCTTCCTAATTTTTCTGTCCCGTCTA
>WNGS01164858.1:6025119-6047797 GCA_020271785.1 Procambarus virginalis | reverse complement strand
CAATGAGCCCAAGAAGTAACCAGGCCCCGCAGGAGTAATATTCCCGATGGGGAGCCCAGCCCTGGTGAAGCTGAAGCCGGTTAATCCCTTCTATACCGGGACACTGACCCAAAAAAGCTATGCGTGTAACCTCGAGGGCCAGGAGGAGGACCACCAAACACAACCTAGGGAACCTAATCAGAGCTAGGCAGACCGCCTCCAGGAAAATAAAAGAAAACTAGAAACCCTCAAAAATACACCACAAACAACGAGGACACAGAGAGAGATGGCTGCTGTGATTATACAAGCTGTGCAAAACACTGTGCATCCCAGCCAACAACAACACCACTCCCTACCAGGGCCAGATGGAGAGCCCTACAACCCCCGCTGAACCCCAAGGGGAGGTAATGCAAGCGACTCCAACCTCAACGGGAGTGAGTCCCGAATGTCCCAGGGAAGAAAACCCTGAATACACAGGAGTAATACCTACTGGGCGCCTAGGAAGGGGACCCTAGACGCATGCAGCCCGAGTACATTAAAAACACCTGGCCAATGCTCAATCCACACAGCAGGCACACCACAATCCAGACAGAAGAATTAGGCCAATGATGACGTCTCGTTTTATACGACCATCAGTCGACGAACTGCCAGTGTCAGCACTTGCCACCTCGGCGGGGCCCCCTCCACAGTCAGTGCTCCCCCCCCCCCCCCCCCCGAGTTGGATATTTGCTGTTTGTGTTGTTTTCTCTTGTGGGGAGTTCTTGGGCTCTGTTCAGTCTTGGGTTGCATTTTACCAGTTGTGGTTTGTAATGGCTCCTATACTTTCTGGGTGATACTCCCTGTCGATGGCAGACATGACAATACTCTCACAAACTGGAAAGGTAAGACATGCCACTAAGTGGCGCCCAGAATTGAAGGATAAGAGCTACGAGGAGAGGTTAGAGGCATTAAATATGCCAAAACTAGAAACAGACGGAAAAGAGGTGATATGATCACTACGTGCAAATAGTAACAGGATTGATAAAATTTATAGGGAAGATTTCTGAGACCTAGAACTTCAAGAACAAGAGGTCATAGATTTAAACTAACTCAATAAAGCTGCCGAAGAAATAAAAAAAAAACTCACTTTCGACAACAGTGGTGTAGACGGTTGGAACAAGTTAGGTGAGAAAGTGGAGGAGGCCAAGACCATCAGTAGTTTCAAAGCGTTATATGACAGAGTGCTGGGAAGACGGGACACCATAGCGTAGCTCTCATCCTGTAACTTACTTAGGTAATTACACTTAGGCAATTACAAAGTGGGGTGCTTCATAAGCTGTTGCTCTCTTTGCCTCTCTGAGGGAACCAGTTTCTGGCTCATGGTTCTGTAGGCAGAACTCCAATTAACTGATGCTCTAGACTAATATAATGGATATCAATCCATTAGCTTCAAGGAGCCGTAAGGGCTGTCCCCAGAAAGAGGTGATATGACCATTATGTACAAAAGAGTAACAGTAATGACAAAACGTCAACGACGAATTCTTGAAAACGGCAAATCCAAAAACATGAGGTCAACACATTCAAACTAAGAAAGAGAGTGATGAAAACAACATTAGAAAGTTCACTTTGCAAACAGTGGTAGATAGTTGGAACAAATTAAGAAAGAGGGTGGAGGAGGCCAAAACCATCAGTACATGTAGTTTCAAAATGACATATAACAATGATTACCGGGAAGAAAGAACACCACAAACATAGCTCTCATCCTGTAACTAAACTTAGGTAATTATACACAGAGGTACTCGCAGCTGAGGGGATAGTGTTCTGGAGTCGCAATCAGAAGGGCCCGAGTTCAATTCCAGGTTGAGGCAGAAATAAATGGGCAGAGTTTCTTTCACACAATGCGCCTGTTTACCTAGCAGTAAATAAGTACCAGTAAGTTAGACAGCTGGCATGGGCTGGATCTTGGGGATGTGTGTGTGAGAGTGAGAAATATGCAGATATGACAAAAGAAAAATAACTCTTGAGTAAGTACATTAGACAACCAATGGTTAATTCTTGGCAGGGTCCAAGAATTAACAGTTTGATCCTGCAGGTATAAATAGTAATTACAAATAGAGTACAAATAGTAAATACACACATACATACAAAACTAAAATCAGAGCACAGTATGCCTGTAATGCACAACTTTGAACTTTTATATAACATGCCATTTTCCAGAAATATTACTACCATATTATGAAGTGTCGACTGCACAGTACAATATTTCTACAAGATTTTTTTATAATCTCTCACCCTGCCAACAAAATCTCCAACTCCAGGATTTGGAAAAGGTGCAAATTTGCGGTAGATGTGACCAATACGTGAACAGGGTGCATCTACCATGGTTCCTCCACACTGCCATATCTAAAAAAAAAAAAAAAAAATAGAATGAAATATAAAGATAAAGACATTCACTGTGCATATAAATATCGTGACAATCAAAATCATAAAGTTATAATTGAATGTGTAATGCAACCCCCTTTTCTAGTGGGTGCTCAGTAGTTTCCAGAACCTTACTGCTGGTACTGTCAAGCACAAGCTAATCACATCAGAATCTAGCTTGCTCTACAAGCCAAGCGGTTGTTTTAAGATACGAAACTGAGAGGATACCAAACATAAAGTATTGCCTCAACAAAATAAGTGACTGCTGGAGGGAAATTATTCACCCCAAGGTAAACGATGCTACTTATTGACACCCAACACACACACATCTGAAAATAAAGAAGTGTGGATCTTAAATCGTGGGTTTTCTATGATATATTGCAAGCTAGAGTGGAGAGCATTCTGAAGTTTACTGGCTTAAGATTATGACAAAGATTCTTGGTTATACAAGTACATGCTTACAGTTGATACATGATAACATCAGATATTATTATTTGCAGACAAGTTCCATTCCTTGTCTTATATATATTTAACTTGGATGGATGGTGGCAGCAACCTTCTTTCTACTCTTCTACTTCTATCTCTCTACTATACTTCTACTTTTATTTCTACTCTTCTACTTTCCTCCTTTCTCTTGCATTCTTAATCTTTCCCTTTCCCCAAACCACCCTTTCACACTCCTCCCTCTCACCTCTCTAACTCCCACACCCACCCACACATATTTTTTAATTTCTTTTCTGTCCAATTTCTAATACAGTATCCACTCAATTTAACGGCCTCTTTTATACCGATCTGCCGGTATTAACGACCGGTTTGAGGGATCGGTATCTGGAGCCTTGTATACCGGTCTGGTGGTCGATATTACCGACGGTCGGTATTGGGTTTGTTTTGGCATCGGCAGCCCCTCACATGGCGACCAGGCGATCATCCAGAGTGGTATATTAAATCTTAACTTTCTTTCAAAATGATTCAGTTTCATGAAGAAAATTCTAAATTATTATTAATAAAATATTTTAAAACAATTGTTATTAAACAAAATTCTTTGTTTTCTTATTAAATACCTTTTATAGTATACGCAATAGGTATTTTTTTTCCCACGGACCTAGAACGTACTGCGCCTGGCCATGTGACCGCTTTGTTTACTGTTAACTCACGCGGCTGAGAGCAGTGTCTCAGAATATTAGCCAGAGAAAATCAGATTCAGACAAAAATAGATAAATTCATGATTTCAACAGTTCGTGAAAGTACCCACTGGGAATTCAACAAGTCATGCAGCATCCGCTGGCAACGAGTGCCCTACAAGCCATGCTGCACCCGCCGATGCTGAATTCCCATCATTAAGTTGTGCAGCCTCCGCCGGCAACGAATGCTCTGCAAGCTATGCTGAATTCCCATCAACATGACGTGCAGCCTCCACCAGCAACGAATGCTCTGCAAGCTATGCTGCACCCACCGATGCTGAATTCCCATCAACATGACGTGCAGCCTCCACCGGCAATGAATGCTCTGCAAGCTATGCTGCACCCGCCGATGCTGAATTCCCATCAACAAGTCGTGCAGCCTCCACCGGCAACGAATGCTCTGCAAGATATGCTGCACCCGCCGATGCTGAATTCCCATCAACATGTCGTGCAGCCTCCGCCGGCAACGAATGCTCTGCAAGATATGCTGCACCCGCCGATGCTGAATTCCCATCGACAAGTCATGGAGCATCCGCCGATGCTGAATTCCCATCGACAAGTCATGGAGCATCCGCCAGCAACGAATGGTCTGCAAGCCATGTTGCACCCGCTGATGCTGAATTCCCATCAAAAGTCGTGTAGCCTCCACTAACTATATAAAATATGATTGAAAGACATATAAATTAGTGTAAAAAGTGTTGATAGAGTACATTATTGTAAGTGTTAATGATTATTTAAGCCTTGACAAAAAGATACTGTACAGTGTAAATATACAGTAGAAATAATTTTCAATTGTGAATTAGAATTAGAACTCGTGTGAATTAGTAGTAAGGCTAGCTGTTGTGTGAAGTGAATGCCTGAAAATAAGTGTGCATACTGTATGTACCCTGTATGCAATATAAACAATATAAAACAAGCGCTGCAGAGGATGACGTAATCTTCAAAGCTTCGTAATCTTCAGCTTCAATAAAAGTAAGTCAATTTACCAATTTTATTATAGTATTACAAGATATTATTTTTTTTTCAACAAAAGCTACATATTAGTCTCTGCAAATGTATATTCTATCATTAGCAGAGAAAAGGTGAGCTCAAAATATTTCGTCTTGGCTAGCTCTCAGTGACAAGTCTCGATCGCCATTGTTATGGCCTGGCCGCCACGCCCTGTGTCATAACATTAAAAATACATTACCTGCACTGTTCAGGGTAAATCAAAACACATCTCTAAAATTTTATTGAGAAAATATTAACAATCACTGATTGATACATGAAATATTTTGCAATACAAAGGAATGAATCAATTTTTTTCCACCCATCTGGACTTGATCAGACCGTGTTCACATATCATCCATGCAGCAGCCAACAGCTGGTTTAATCGTCGGCGTGGCACTAAACTGGAATGCAATTACACAATGAACTTTATTTAATTTTAGTTATACAGTATAAAATATATCTTACCTGAATGTTACTTGAAAAATTACCCGACCCGACCTAACTTCGGAAATAACGGAGCTCCGGAAATAACGACTAGGGTACAGCCCCATATAGGCCGTTAAATTGAGTGGATACTGTACGTTACAACCAGTCCAGCCGAAAGGGATCGACCCCGACGGCCTCGCAGATGGGGAAGGGCGCCACATATACCAGAAGATGCCTCGACCAAGCTAACGTGAAGAGGTCCACCTCCGGGTGCCCAAACTTCCGGCAGAGCCAACGGAACGAGTCAGCGTCAACTGTCCATTCCATGAACAAGAGAGTGAGCCAGGACAGGCCATCCACCAGGACATTGGACACCCCCTCCCTGGACATGAACCGCCAGGAGAGACAAACCCCGAGAACTCAGCAAATGAGTCACCCGAAGGAACCAGCCCCAAAGAGCCAAGGACCGCATCAAACCTCCTCGGTTCAGGCAATGAACCACCAGGGAGCAGTCTGAAAGTAGCCAAATCGTGTTCCGCGAGCGACACGAACCATCCGAAGCGAAAAGCACACAGCTGCAAACTCCTGCACCGTGCTGTGAGCACGGTGCAGGAGTTTGGATACCTGGGAGTTTGGACATGCGAGAAGGATGGACACCAATGACCCTGGCCAGCCAGGTGAGCACTGTTCATAGAGCCCCAACCGAGAGACGATGCATCCGTTAACACATTGAGCGAGGGCTCAGCTAGGCGCCACAGCACTGAACCCAATAAACACAAAGAGGAAGCCGGCGACACAGCAGCCAACGCAAGGCCCCCCAGAGTCCAAACTCAGTGATCGCAAGAGCAGTGGAAGGGACGTTCCCGAAGGAACCAGAAGAGCCCCCGAGGCCAGGTTCGATCTGACAGTTAGACCAACATGGTAAAGTTCAGACTACCACACAGCTCATTGAACAACTGACAAGTGACCCAGGTGCCCCCCAAAAATGGCAGAAGGTGGGACTGCATCCGCAGCAATGCTGCTGAAAGGAGAGACAAGGAAGCGGTCCGAGAGTCCCACACAAGACCCAGCGAAGTCCAAACCCAAGAGGGAACCAAATGGGACTGCCACCAGTTCACCAAGAACCAAAATCCAGCGAGCTGGGAAAAAACCAAATCCCTGGCGAGCAGACACGTGGATCAGCTGGAAGCCCAGACCAGCCAGTCGTCGAGGTAAGCCAGAACCAAAACCAAGCCAGAACCCAAATCCCTAATAAACGCAAACGGGTCAGCATGACCCATGTAAGGCGTATGAACATATGAGGTACCAAATTCAAGCTGAATGGAAGGTAAGGAAAGCAGTAACTGGCTTGGTTTTGTCGTGGGCTGACAAAACCGAGTCAGTTCCTGAACCCCGGATCAATCGGGACGTGCCAATATGCTTCCCAGAGGTCAAGGGACACCAACCAAGCAGCCGGACCTAGGACAGAGTGGTCTTCCGAAAGGAGGGGCAAAAGACCCCGGGGTTTAGACCGGACAAGTCCAGAATGACCTGCAGGCCCGTTTCGGAACTGGAAATCGGCGGGAAACTCACCTGAGGGACGCCGTCAGTTGACCACGCCCAAGCCAACCCACTCCAGGATGACCCGACAGAGCAAAGGCGAAGAGGCCTGCCCTGCCGGCCCAGATCCCCCCGAAGGTCGGAGGAAACACCATGAAACGCCCACGAATTATGGGACTAGGCAAGAGCCCCGTCAACAGGCCGAACCAGGAAAGGGCCAATGACCCTTACAAGCGCCCGACAGACGCTCAGAGCGATCACTGCGCCGACCAGATGATGACGGCTCCGCAGGAGGGGCTGGCCCTGAATCTGGCACTACTGGCTTACGACGACCAAAAGAACCCCGAGCCCAGGCACGACGCTTCCGGAGAACCAACAAGTCCGACATAGGCCGGCAACTAGATGAGCCCGCCTGCAGAAAAAGTACCACCACAGACTCTGCAAACAGCAACCAAGCCAGCTCTTCTGTTGCTGTTTGCAACGGAAGCCAGCTCTAGCCTGGAAGTCAGCACTTCTACATCCTCCTCGAGCCAGTCCAAAGACTGCTCCAGCAGGGAAAAGAAGTGCAAGACCAAAGTCAAATGTCCACGGGCATGCAAATCTTCAGCGATCAGGGACGCCAAAAGGGAAGGGACCTGCACGTGGCTGAAGCTGTACCTGACAAATATCACAAGGAAGCACAGGGGCGAACAAGCACTCTTTGAGGTACTCAAACTCGAACCCCCCCCCCCCCAAGTAAACCTGAACAACGGTAGTCAACTACGTCAACGCCCAACAGAATGCATGCCTTGCCCCAAACAAAAAGAAAGAGCAGTCTGCCAGCCAGGAAGACTCTGGTACCTCGTAACACACCCAATAAGGAAAAGAGGAGTCAAACTCAAAAGAAGGATCCATTATCGAGGCATAATCTGGGTTTCGCAGGAAGTAAATCATAAGGGTCTCCTGCCCCTACCTAGGCAGAATGCAGAAAGCTGAAAACCTCCGGAAGAAAGGAACTGAAGAACCCAAGGGAACCCGGAACCGAACCCGGGGAAGAGTCGAACTCATATCAAACTCGTACAAGGAGGGGGGATAGGAAAACCCCTCTCCCTGTAGCAACATGTTCCGCTCTGAGGGTACCAACACTCAAGCGAGGTCAAACGAGGCCCAAGCCCCCCAACCCCAAGTCAACTCCTCCCCAGTCACGGGATCCCCCACATCAGGACCCGGGGCCGAACCATCTTCCAAACCCTCTGCCTCTGGAGAAAAGACAAGAGTCCACCGGAAAAGCAGGGATGAAGGGGGTCTGTTTGGGGGACCTGAAAGCCCCGGCAGGAGGAATAGGCTTGAATGCCAACGCCGCAAATCCAGAAGGGGCAGTCCCCGAAGCAGCCCGTGTCTCACCATTCAGAAAACCCTGCCCCGATTCCGAAACCTTCAGACATTTGGGAGCCGTGACCAACTGGCACTAGGCATTTGATAGAGGGGAAGCAGGATGATCCACAGTAGGGAAAGAAACAAGGGGGAGCTAATGAAACCAAAGTCGAGGTGACTAAAACCCCCAAGTCCGGGTCCCTATAACCCAAACAGGGCAGCTGAGGGGCATCCGGAAAGGCAACCAACATAGCGCATTGCAGCAACCTAAACCTCGCATGCAACGCGGAAGCTCCCTACATCTAAATATCAGTAACAGTGGACTGGGTGAACAAGAGTACAAGCAAGAAACACCAATTGCAAGACTCCGGATCAAAGGTGTCATAGACCCAACAGGCAGCATGGTGGAGACAAATGCGGTGAATGTCACTCTGAGACAAGGGGACAGAGCAACCTTCAAACTCGCATGAAGCAAGGTGAGACTCAAAGGTCTCCTCTATCGGACCAATGAACCCCAAAGGGGAGGATCCCAGGGCCCTTAGGCCGACTGCTAAGAGAAGCCCAGGCAAGATACTGGTAACCGTTTATCACAGAGCTACCAGGTAAACAAACTAAAAGCTGTACCCCAGCGCAACCCGTCCTCGCAAATTCGTATAGTCAATATTGACTTATTAAATAAGTGCATAGGTGACATACTTAACATAATAGTTTCCCTTGAAAATCTTCATAGAAAACACCGACCTTACCTAACCTACTTAGTATGTTAAGATAAACATCTTATTGCTTCCTAATTACAATTATTACCTAACCTATACCTATAATAGGTTAAGTAACAATTGTAATTACGAAGCTATAAGATGCTTATTTTAACATACTAAGTAGGTTAGGTAAGGTCGGTGTTTTCTATGAAGATTTTCAAGGGAAACTATTATGTTTAGTATGTCACCTATGCAGGTAACTAATAAGCCAATATTGACTATACGAATTTGCGAGGACGGGTTGCCCAGCGATGTATGCAATCACGGGGACCTAGCGGAGGGCCACCAAAATCATACAAGTGGTCCTACAGCCACACCAAGCAAAAGAAAATAAAAGAAAATAAACACCCTGCAAAAGCACAACGTCTCCAGGAGGAACGGAATCGGTCGCTATATGAATTACAAGACTGCTGCACAGTATAGTACTTTGTGCTCCTGCCAGCGACGATGCTACCTCCTACCCAAGGCCAAACAGGGATAGGAAAAAATCACAGCTACCCGAAGGGCGGGATATCACCAAGCAGCAAAAGAACCCTGCGGAAGTAGCCCCCGAACAGTTTGTGGAAGGTATTCCCAAATTGCAAGGTCAGTACTTACAGGGAACCTAGGGAAGGAAATCCTAGGCACATGCAACCCCAGTACTTCTGGAATAACACCTGGCTCGCACACCACCACACCGCAGCACAACATCACAAAGCACAGCACTGCTCAAGGATTGGAGCCAGAGTCGATCGACCACCACCTAATACAACAGCCTCAGAACTGGGGTTGGCTAGCCGGCACAGGAGATCTGGGACCCCCCCACCTTCCCCCTCCCAGGAAGGGGAAAGTTGCACAGACAGCGGCGTGGTGGCTGTGGTGATGTCATGCTTGTTTGCTTGTTTACTGATTGGGGAGTTCTGTTTGCTCGTTCGGCTTTTGGTTAGCAATTTTTCACCATCCGTAGTTTTTTTTGGGATTCCTACCTTTCTGGGTGCTTGGCCTAGTAGATGGCAGATTTAGACTTCTAACCACACGGGGGTGTCTATAGGCCATTGCTCCTTGTGCCTCTCTGAGGAGGCCAGGTTCTGGTGCTGGTCCCCCAGTAGGCTTAGAGTTCCGTCAATTGACTGTTGCCACGGTCTAATATTCACACATCAGCTCGGTATAACTCCGGGGAGCTGAAGGGGTGCTCCACATAAAAAATACTGTGCTAACCAGTATGATACATAGCACTTGGAGGGCGTATAAGAACAAGGAACTGGGATAGAATAGAGGGTAAGGAATGGTGCCCAACTACTTGGGCTGCTGGGAATCAAATGCTGACCTGCAAGAAGCGTGGCCAATTATAAACTATCATCATTATTTCCCATTACAATACTGTATTATTAAAGTGATACACAAGTTTTCTTCTTATGATAACTTGTTCACTGGCAACAGCATATTGAATAAAGATTATTTTGGCTTATGTTACATCTGACAAGACAGTACATACAAAGAGCAAACCATGACTAACCTTGAAGGAGAGTTCATATTGTTCACCTCCCCATATGTCTAGCCCAGGATCATAACCTCCAAGATCCCAGAAAAACTTACTGCTAATAGCAAACAGACCACCTGCCATAACTGGGCTCCTGAAAAACAAAAAATTTGAGCTAACTCAGAGCATAACTCAGAGTAATTTTTCTTAATTATATTTTCTACCATAGATTTGGCCATTCATCTTAAGTGTTAACCAGCATGTGTGTACATTTTTTCTGTCTTCTACAGACAGGGTTAGAAATGTGTTGTACATCATATAGTGTATTGAGTTATTGACCACTCGACCACAGCGGGTGATTGTAATGCTTTTACAATGCTAGTCAGCATACATAGATTGTCTGTCTTACACAGACAAAATCAGATTGATTGATTGATGAAAATTAAACAACCCAAAGGACAGCAAGAGAATAAATAGCCGAATGAACACACACACACATGCAATTACACACAATCAGAATAAGATTGAGGGCAGTAATCAGAGACAATGTATCTGACTGGAGGAGTGTTACTAGCGGAGTACCACAGGGTTCAGTTCTTGCACCAGTAATGTTCATCGTCTACATAAACGAGCTACCTGAGGGAATACAGAATTATATGAACATGTTTGAAGATGATGCTAAGATATTGGGGAAGATAGGAGGTGCAGATGATTGTCATGCCCTTCAAATTGATCTAAATAAAATAAGTGCTTAGAGCAACAATTGGCATATGTAATTCAATGTGAATAAATGCCGTGTTATGGAATGTAGAATCAGTGAAAATAGACCACATACAACTTACAAATTATGTGGAAAGGAATTACAGAACTCTAATAAAGAACGAGACTTAGGGGTGGTTTTGGATAGTAAGCTGTTGCCAGAGGAACACACAAAGAACACTGTGAGAAGAGCGTATCTGTCGCTTTCCAACTTCAGACTTGCTTTTAATTATATGGATGGTGAAATACTGAAGAAGCTGTTCATGACTTTATGAGTCAAAAATTGGAATATGCATCAGTTGTATGGTGCCCACATCTAAAGAAGCACATAAGGAAACTGGAAAAGGTGCAAAGCATGCTGCAAAATGACTTCTGGAACTGAGAAACACAAGTTACGAGGAGAGACTAGACGTGTTAAACATGCCAAAACTAGAATATAGAAGAAAAAGAGGTGATATGATCACCACCTACAAAATACTAACATGAATAGACCAAATTTATGCAGTCTCCGTGGTGTAGTGGTAAGACACTCGCCTGGCGTTCTGCGATCACTATGTCATGGGTTCGTATACTGACCGGGGAGGATTTACTGGGCGCAAATCCTTAACTGTAGCCTCTGTTTAACGCAACAGTAAAATGTGCACTTGGATGTAAAAACGATTCTTCGCGGCAGGGGATCGTATTCCAGGGACCTGCCCGAAACGCTATGCGTACTAGTGGCTGTACAAGAATGTAACAACTCTTGTATATATCTAAAAAAAAAAAGACCTTCTGAAAGCGAGCCTCATGCCTCCAGCAAACACTCTACATCTCATGACCAGTCATTTATTTATATTATTATTCACTGACCACACTTGCAAGCTATTTGTCAAATTAAAAAAAAAAAGGAATTCCTTAACCAGCAACTTAGTGAAGAAGAGGACACAGATTCAAGCTAAGGAAACAAAGGTGCCAAAAAAATATTAGAAAGTGTTTTTTTGCAAACAAGAGTGGTAGACAGTTGGACCAAGCTAAGTGAGAAGGTGGTGGAAGCCAAAACCATTGGTAGTTTCAAAGTGTTATACGACAAAGAGTACTGGGAAGATGGGACACCACGAGAGTAGCTCTCATCCTGTAACTACACTTAGGTAATTACACACAGAGATGTATTCTCCTTCATATAGTGCAGTGTGTTATTAAGCACTCAACCACAGGTGAACTGTGAGTAAATAAAAAGTAAATAACTTCAATGCAAAATTCATCAATATCACTACCCTGTTTCCACTTTCATAAGGTAGGGAGGCATCAAAAAAGAACTTGAAGCGCAAATAAAAAAAAAGGGCACACAAGAAAATGGACACCCCATCTATTCGTCTTTGACATTACAAAGTAAAGCATCACATCACACTTCAGCAACACATTCACAATAGTACATCATTGCTTCATACAACAAGTTATGAGGAGCTTCCTGCAAGTTTTCATCTAAAAATTCAGTAATTACCTAAGTGTAGTTACAGGATGAGAGCTATGCTCATGGTATCCTGTCTTCCCAGCACTATCATATAAGGCTTTGAAACTACCAATGGTTTTGGCTTCCACCACTACCTCACTTGACTTGTTCCAACTTTCTAGCACTCTGTTTGCAAAAATGAATTTTCTAATGTTCTTTTGGCAGCTTTGTTTAGTTAGCTTAAATCTATGACCTCTTGTTCTTGAAATTCCATGTCTCAAGAGTTCTACTTTATTAATTTTGTCGATTCCTGCTACAGTACTATTTTGTACACAGTTATCATACTGCCTGTTTTTCTTCTATCTTCTAGCTTTGGCACATTTAATGCCTCTAACCTCTCCTTGTGGCTCTTATCTTTCAGTTCCGGGAGCCATTTAATTGAACTTTTTTGCACCTCTTCCAGTTAGTTGATGTGCTATTTGAGATATTGGCTCCATACAACAATTGTGTATTACAACTTTGGTCTCATAAAGGTCATGAATAATTTCTTAAATAAATATTTTGGCATTCATGTACTGTATTTAAAAGCAATTATAAAATTGGAAAGTGTAGCATAGGCTCCTCGCACAATGTTCTTTGTGTGGTCCTCATTACGGTTTCTATGTAGGACCACCCCTAGATCTTTCTTTATAAGAATTTTTTAAAGTTTCCTCACATAATTTGTAAGTGGCCGATTTTCTCCTATTCTACATCCAATAATGTTGCTTTTATTCACATTAAATTCCATTTGCCAGGTATTGCTCCATAAACTTATTTTATCCAGGACTTCTTGAAGGGCATGACAGTCATCCAAGTTTCTTATCTTCCCTAGTACCTTAGTATTATGGTACTCCTCTAGTAACATTTCTCCAATCTGATCCATTGCCTCTGATTACTGTCCTCATTTTTTCTGCCAGTTAGTCTGACAGAAAACCTCTTTGTCACTATGTTTTACACATTTTAACATGTTTTACATGTTGAAACCTACAAATGTCAGTTCTTTATGCACTTTTATGTGCAGAAAAGTGGTATGTACACTTTTACTCATATCATGAGTAGAACACAAGTAAAAGAGTAAGGAGCAAAACAAGATGTATTTTCTTCTATGTTTCTGAGGGTTTTATGGGTATGTAGTCCTGGGTTTATAGATGATGAAATTAGTGTCATATAATCTAGGTTTAGATTTAAAATACCCTAAGTCATTCATTGATAAAAGTCATGTTGCTCATAAAACTTTCTTTAGTTTGAAAAAGAAAGAAGAATTTAATATTAAGAATACAATAGTTCTGCCATTTCATCATAACTTCAATGAAATTTCTAAATTACGTAAACAATTTAGAATCAATGTAGCATTTATGAATCTTGATATAAAGAAACAGATTTGAATGTAATGAAACGCCATTTTCTGGGTGAGTCCTGGACGCTCCCCGGAGCTATACCTTGCTGATATGCATATACTGTATAGTACTAGACCGTGACATCAATCAATTCGATTGGAGTTCTAGGGAAGTATCACGGTAGGCATCCCAAAACAGACTCCACCTGATTAAAATTGTTACTGAAAACCAAACTATCAAGCAGAACTTCACACTCTTCACACCAGGCTACCAGAGGCCTGGTAGCCTGGTAGACAGCGCGCGGAACTCGTAATTCTGTGGCGCGGTTTGATTCCCGCACCAGGCAGAAACAAATGGGCAAAGTTTCTTTCATCCTGAATGCCCCTGTTACCTAGCAGTAAATAGGTACCTGGGAGTTAGTCAGCTGTCACGGGCTGCTTCCTGGGGTGTGTGTGTGTGTATGTGTGTGGTGCGGTGTGGAGAAGAAAAAAAAATTAGTAGTTAGTAAACAGTTGATTGACAGTTGAGAGGCGGGCCGAAAGAGCAAAGCTCAACCCCCGCAAAAACACAACTAGGTGAACACTCTGAAAACAAGCAAAATAGCATGATGTCACAACCGCCACCGGGCCTGTGTCTGTGCAGCTTCCCCCTCCGCGGGAGGGGGAAAGGGGAGCCCCAGACCCCTCGCAACAGCTACCTAACTCCCAGTTCAGAGGATGAATATCAAAAAGCGAAAACCACCAAACGGAGGGAAGGAGGCTTACCAGGGAACACCTGGAACTCACCTAAAAAATGGTGTTTCAGTACATTCAATGCTGATTTTCTGTGGAGATCCCCTCCGGCTTTAGTAAAGAGGGACTTAACCGGGAGGCGGCCGCCACTCGCATCTCAACCCAAAGTTGAGACAACTGGCTGCAACCTGCAACCCAAAGCGACATACGCCCGACTATGACCAGGAACATTAACGAAGTAAGGGGTGACCAGGACCGTGTTCGACTTCTAAAAACCCCGCCCCCAAATGTCAGGCCAGGACATATTACCAAAAACAGCAGCTAAAGCAGCATATTTTTGAACATCATGGGCATGAGGATAGACCACAGGCTGGCTGAACCGAATAACCCTGTGGAAAACCTGGGAGACCCAAGCCCTAGAACAGTGAAGAAGGGAAACCGGGTCAACCCAAAATGCATCCCCAGTCACAGAGGCTGTGGGGTGCAAATAACGGTGAAGAGCCGCAACCGGACACAAAATATGATGCACCCCCGGCTGAACCAACCAAGCATCAACCACCCAAAGAACACTCTGGAAAGCAGCAGACTCATTCTTCTTCAAAAGGAGACAGTTGCAACCGAACAAATCTACCACCAGGACCAAAAGAGCAAAAACACCTGTGCCAGAGGAGAGCATGAAGCTCCCCGACCCGACCCCCCAGAGGCGAATGTCAACAAGGAAAGAGCCTTGTCAAAACAATTCTGAACCAAAGGGGCCACCACAAACCTAGGAGGAGAGAGAAGAGAGAGCACCTAGTCCAACAACCTGGATGGCTCAGGCGGGGCATGAGCAGGCCGTGGGCGAAACAATGCATGAGACAGCTTGTAAAACAGAGCTAAAGTGACATCCACCCCAAATGCAAGCAGGAGCGGGTCCGCCAGCACCGCATGATACGAGGCAACAGTATTCAGCATAAGACAACAATCCTGAAACAACCAAAAGAGAAAGGACAAGACAACCCGATCCGAAACCGAAGACAGCCTACAAAGAGACAAAAAATGGAAGGACCGCCAGGAGACTTTATACTGCTGCCGAGACAAAACTCGCAGGTGGGACACCATCAAAGAAGCCACCTGATCACCGTACTAATGGTGATAAACCCCGAGTCAGAAAGACCTGACGTGAAGATCAAAGAAGATCGAACCAGCCATGTACCGGACTAGACTGATCTGCTGAAAGAGGCGGAGCTGTGGAAAAGTCCCTGGGTTCGGACACTGAGCAAGCAGCACCAGAAACCAAGACTGGGTCGGCTACCAAGGGGCCAACAGGACTATTCTTCCCTGGTTAGTCTCCAAACGAGCCAGAACCCGAAGCAACAGCTGAACCGGCGGGAAGAGGTACAAGCTACCCCACCTTGACCAGTCCTGCCGAAACACGTCGACCCCGACTGCCTCGCAGTCACAGTACGGCACCACATATACAGGGAGACGCTTCGATCACACCGACGTGAAGAGGTCTACCTCCGGGCGCCCATACGTCAAGCAGAGCCAACTGAATGAGTCGGCGTTGACCATCCATTCCATGGACAGGGAAATGAACTGGAACAGGCTGTCTGCCAGGATGTTGGACACCCCCTGGATGTGAACTGCCATGAAAACCAAACCCTGAGAACTGAGCAGATGAGTCACCCGAAGCAATCATCCTCAAATAGCTAAGGACAGCATCAAACCCCCTTGGTTCAGGCAATAAACCACTATGGTGCAGTTCGAATGGAGCTGGATCATCAAACAGCGAGCGACACAAACTCTCTTAAGTGACATCCACACTGGAACAAACTCCCACACCGTGTTGTGAGCCCAACGGAAGGACGGACCCCACCGTCCCTTAGCCCCCTTGCCTGCTGGGTCGGTGACACCTTCGACCCGGAGTCCTGTGAGTGGTGTTCCTTACTGATTCTCTAATTCACGTAGTCCACAGTTCACCCATCCATTATTAGTGCAATGGATGGGTGTGTACCAGTGATGACACTACCTTCTACCCATGGTCAAACAGCGGAAATGAAAACACCAGCTGACCCCAAGGGCGGGCAATCACCGAGCAGCAAAAGATTCCTACGGAGGTAGTTCCTGAACGACTTGTAGAAGGCAACCCCAAGCCGCAAGGGCAGTATTTACAGGGCACCTAGGGAAGGTGGCCCTAGGCGCATGCACCCCCAGTACTTCGTGAATTACTCTTGGCTCGCACACCACCACACAGCAGAACAACACTGGAAAGGTACAGCTCTGCTCAGAGACAGGAGCCAGAGTTGAACGACCACCATTTAACACATCAGCCTCAGAACTGAGGTTAGGTAGCCTGTGCGAGGGGGTCTAGGGCTCCTCCTTCCCCCTTTCAGGGAGGGGGGGAGCTGCGCAGACAGCAGCACAGCGGCGGTTGTGATGTCATGCTTGTTTGCTTATTTTCCGAGTGTGGAATTCTGCTTGATAGTTCGGTTTTCAGTAGCAATTTTAACCAGGTGGAGTCTGTTGTGGGATGCCTACATTTCTGGGTGCCTAACCCAGTAGATGGCAGAAATAGAATGCTTCCAACCACATGGGGGTTTCTATAAGCCATTGATCATTGTGCTTCTCTGAGGGGGGCCAGGTTCTGGCTCGTGGTCCCCAGTAGGCTAGAACTCCAATCGAATTGACTGATGCCATGGTCTAATATATGCATATCAGCCCGGTATAGCTCTCGGGAGCTGGAAGGGCTCTCCACAGAAAACACTCACTATAAATTCCCCCCTAGCAGGTGCAATGGATAAGTGTATAAAATTCTGTGTAAAGATTGCAATAAATTCTATGATGGCCAAACAGGTAAACAAGTTAACCAGAGAATAAAAGAACACAAGTGTAGTATATGGACTGGTCAAGAGTACAATGCATTGTTTGTTCACTTAAATGAACTTAAGTGAACTTAAATTCACTTGTTCACGCAATTGATTTAATTAAGTTGGCTAATTCATGCAAAATTGTGTTGTGTAAATCAGTTACTGAAAGAAATGTTATTGAATCTTCATTTATAAAAAGTAGTGAATTAGATAATATTAATAAAAGTCCAGGATTATATAAATTAGATAGCATTATAATTGGTAATATTTGAGGTATAAAATTATGTAACGAATTATGTGGTATATTCCATGCACGAGGGAATACTCTGTGAACCATCCCACCTTCATGTCACTTCCATTATTCGATATTTTGTTTATGGATCTCCATGGATGTTTATTTTGTTTATGGATGGTCTATTCAGGTGTAGTGGGGTATATAATTCCAAGCCCTGATTTCTCTGTATTCCTTGATAATGTGTTGAAACACGAAACCGTTTAAATTTTCTTTTCATTTTCCTAAGTGGATACTTACACATGTTAATAAAGTACATTAATGATTCTAAGATGCATTCAAATTTGCCAGTCCAAAAGTCCTCTGTTCTTGATTCAGTCTTCCCAGTCTATTTTAATTTTAAGTCGCTAAGTATCAACAATCGTGATTTATCTTTATCTGCTTTACCAATAATTTCTCTCATGATTCTTATAAGGCCCTCTCTTTTGTCATCAAGCTCCTCCTTAGTCTTGCTAGTGAACTATATGCACTGATGATTATTTGTTTATCATTCTGACTGCAAATCTCCAACATCATTGTCTACTTCGAGGGTTGTCCAGTATTAATTCTCTTGCCTTTAGTCGTTCCTTTACTAGGACAGCAACACCACCTTTTCTAATTTTTCTGATACATTTCCAAATAGCATAGCCCCTCGGGAATACTGTACCACCTCTCTAAAATTTTATCTTCCAGTTTCGTCTTTGTTAGCAAGATAATATCTGGCATCTTAAGCTGTATTGTATAATTTAACTCCAATATATTTTACTTTACCCCATTTATACTGGTATAAACAATTTTCAGGAACATGTTTCTTCCTCCTTTTATCTTTGCTCTTCTTTCCTCTAATGATTTTGCTGGTTTGCTTTCATGTACCATCTCACATGTGGTGGGTCCCTGGATTTGAATGTTTTATCCATTCTATAATTTTTCCAGATGACACTATATTTGCTTGGTTAAACTCCCTAAATGTTAGGTTGTCAAACATCATTATTCCAAGATTCTTTACATGGTGCTTCCCTACTATGGATGTGTCTGATTGTGCCTTGTTCCCTGTATTTTCTTAATGATCTTCATTTTTTCATATTAAAGTACTGTACCTGGAATTTATCACTATTCAACATCATGTTATATTCTGTTGCCCAATTCAAAACATACTAATATCAGACTGTAGTTTTATAGTGTCTTCTGCACAAGTAATTTTCATGCTGATTTTTGTATCATCTGCAAAAGATGACATGAAGGTGTGATTTGTATTTTTGTCTATATCCAATATGAGAAAAAGTAATGGTTCAAGGACTGTGCCCTGAACTAGAGGCTTTTCACTGTGCTTGGACATGATTTTTGTTTGCTGTTACCCTTTGCATTTTGTTTGACAAGAAATTAAATATCCATTGCCCTACTTTACCTGTTATTTCAAATAATCTCATTTTATGTGCTGTTACTCCATGGTCCCATTTATCAAATGCCTTTTCAAAATAAGTGTATACCACATCTGTATTTTGTTGTTCAATTAACGCTTTCGTGATTTTGTTATAGTGGTTGAGTAACTGCCAAAGGCACGATCTTCCTTCTTTAAACCCGTGTTGACTTGGGTTGTGAAGGTCATTGTTTTCCATAAAACAGGTCTGGCTCCTGGTCACTTTCAAAAACTTTTATTGTGTGTGATGTTAGTGCAATTCCCAGTCTCAGCTTTAAAATTAATTTCCAAGATTGTTTGTTAGATAGGAGTGAGAGCACCATATTAGACAGAAATGACATTGTTGTTAGTAGGGAGCAAGCATTATCAAAGTGCCATCTAAGCTGGCCCCATTTTCCTTGATGGAGGAGATTACATGGATTTTGAAGAAAAGAGTTGATGCCAAATGGATCCTTTTGTTAATGCAGAGGTAAAGGAATTTGGAAATACTGTACAGCTACCTCTTACCACCAGAATCAGTTAGCAAGATGTCCATGTAACCCTTGGAGATTGCAGGGAGAATGCAGGCACGCCCCAGCTTACTCAGGAACTGATGGCAAAAGGAGAAGGACGTCACATCATGTGTTCAAGTTGGGGAGGCGCAGGAATGTTAATTGGCCTTCAGGAAAATCCAAGATGAGAAACTGGCGAGTCGTGTGAATGGCACAGATCAATCACTAGTGTTGAGAAGCACCAGCATGATCTACAATCTACAAGGAAGATTATTGGCCGAAAGAAGTTCCTGAATGCAAACAATCATTGATAATATTTATGGTATGCCTATCCAAGAGGGCAGAGAACCTTTGTAAATACCTGTTTATAAGTTATGCTCTGTGAGCTAACTACTGGATTTAAGTAGATAATAAGCTAATTAGCCTACTCAAGTAGGCATACAAGTAGTGTGTGTTCTGTGAATTTTATGGTGTTACACACTATCTTTTGAGCCTATGAAGCTTAACACTTTCGCGCTGTGGACACGTGAGCGCAAGACCACCCCAAGGTGGGCCGGGCATTCCACGGGAGCGTGCCATTTTCAATTTGGTTTTCACTCTTTTTCAATTTTGTCACCTCAATTCTTGTCCTAGGTTTTTCATTTTGGTATCAATGTGTTTGCAACAGAATTCCCTACAGGAATATATGCATATAAAGTTCAAAAGCCATGTGTATCACCTGCACCAAACCGAGAAATTGGCCGCGAGTTACCCCGTGAGTGCACAAGAGCAATAAAATGTGTATGCTCTTTTCACTTTGGTCACCTTAATTCTCGTCCTAGGTTGTTCATTTTGGTATCAATGTGGCCGCAATAGAATTTCCTTACAGGAGTATATGCATATAATGTCCAAAACCGTGGCGCACCCTACTCGCAGCCAAGACGAAAGCAGGACGAACTGTTTTAATTTTTGACGCACCGATGCGTCATTCCCGCACATTCGTCTAATAAGTTTTTGATGCCATGCTGCATTGACCCCGGGCGAAAGTGGGTGTTAAGTGGACAGTGACACTGTCAGCATGTACAAGAGGGAAGAATAAGTAGACTAACCCCCAAACTGCAGCAAAAATTTGTACCACCCCACCATGTGAATAATAATGGTAATTTATTTTAATTTCAAATGTGTAGAAATGCACGCCACATGCATATATGGCTGGGATGTTTGTGTTTGGTCTTTGTGGCATTTTACATATTTTATTACATCACCTAATTAAATGTAAGATGTGAAGTGAACATACTGTATACATAAATATTAGAAATGAGATAATAGAATTAGAATTAGTATTTGAAATTTGACAAAGACAAAATTACAGCACAGTATTGCTAAAGAAGCGAATAATAAGCAAATGTAACGAGAGGGTGAAAAGTGTTAAGTCAGTGATTTAACAAAAAATTGTTGAGCACAAATGAAATTGTGGGGCTACAACGTAGTATTATACAGGTAAAAGAAATTGTAATTCCTTAGAGTACATTTGATATAATGTCCAAGGAGCATCATGCAACTACAGGTATATCAGCAAAAGCAAGCCTATTGAATACTGCAAAGCATCATCATCATCTTTTTTAACCAATATATCAACTGAAAGCTCAATACTGTATTACCAAACCATCTCAATAAACCCTCCTAAGTCTTACAGGTTACCTGACTCGTTGTGGTGAGGAATTCATCGCAACTGAAGATGCCTTCAGGAGGCATTTATGTAATGCTTTATTTTTAATAATATATAACAAGAATTCATCGGTATATACATTACAGTACTACTAAACTGTACAGTAATGAATTATGCTCTATCTTTATATATATATATTAGAAAAGGCATACTGTATACAGAACATACAGTACTGTAATTTACTTCAATCCTCTTGAGCCTTCATATGTATTTATAAACACTTCAAGTGTGACTGTTACAAAGGATGCATCACCAACTGTAAACATACATTGTCATCCTCCCCCACTATACCTCCCCCAACTGTAAACATACATTGCCATCCATCCACCTGAGTGGGGGAGAGAGGGAGAGAGGCAGGCAGACAGGGAGGGAGGCAGTGAGGGAGAGAGACAATTAAGGAAGGAGGCAGTGAGGGAGAGACAATCAGGGAGGCAGTAAGGGAGGGTGAAAGGCAGTGAAGAGGGTAGAGGGGCAGTGAGGTGGCGAGAGGGGCAGTGAGGGAGGGAGAGAGGCAGTGAGGGAGGGAGAGAGGCAGTGAGGGAGGGAGAGAGGCAGTGAGGGAGGAAGAAAAGGGAAAGAGGCAGTGAGGAAGGAAGAAAAGGGGGAAGAGGCAGTGAGGGAGGGAGGGAAGCAGTGTGGTAGGAAGAGGCCTAACCCTCAAACATACCAGCACTACAAGCAAGCAAGAAACAAATACACAGCAGTGAGGAGAGAGGCAGAAAGGAACTTTGAGAAATGGATAGCGACCAAATGTAAAACAGATCCAGGCCTTTTCTATAACTTTATTAAAAGCAAGCTGCATGTAAAGGATAAAATCCAAAATTTGAGAATGGGAACAGGTTCACTGAGAATGAAAAAGAAATGTGTAATTAAGTAAGTGAGGAGGTAATTGTGAAACACTAAATGAAGATTTCCAAAGTATTTGTACAAAATAAGGTTTTCAGTCAGACACAATGCCAATTGCTGAAAACGCCATAGAGTACATAGAGGTATCTCAAGACAAAGTGGAAAATGTACTCAAGGAACTGGGAAGAAATAAAGCAAATGGACCAGATGGAGTTTCATTCTGGGTGCTGTGAGAATGTGAACTGAGCTGAGCATGCCACTCCAATTGATATTTCAGACATCTTTGTCCACAGGAATCTTAGCAGATATTTGGAAAAAAGGCAAACATAGTCCCAATCTACAAAAATGGTAGCCGAGAAGACCTTATAAATTATAGAACGTATCATTAACAAGCATGGTAGTTAAAACACTAGAAAAAATCATTGTTAATTGTAATGAAATGCCAGTTTCTGGGCAAGCTCTGGAGACTCCCTGACACCCTCCCTCCCTCTCTCCGTTCGCAATAGAATTCCCCATAGGAGTATATGCATATAATGTCCAAAACTGCAGCGCACCCCACCCACAGCCAAGCTGAAAGTTTTGACATTTTTACGCACCAATGCATCATTCCCACACAGTCGTCTAATAAATTTTTGACACCATACCGAGCCGTCCCCAAACGAAAGTGCTAATTGAATGAAGTTTTGCTTGTTTGTTTTCTTTGTGGGAGTTTTTTG
>WNGS01164858.1:5989534-6017444 GCA_020271785.1 Procambarus virginalis | reverse complement strand
GTTCAGTTTTCTTGTTGTGGAACGGCCCAGTGTTCCTGTGTAGCTTTACGTTCTTTCCTCTTCTCTTTTGTCACTACCAGCTTCTGTGTTGCATTGTCTACTGGTGTCTATTGCTTCCGATCACCCACTCCTGCCCCTGCAGCTGCTTTTGTTGGGGCAGGGGGTGTTTGGCTTCTAGCCCTGGCTACAGTTTTTTCTTTGTTGTTCCTTCCATGGTCCCGTGGGGGGTGTGCCTCCCGGACAGGGCGTGTCTGCTCGGACGGGTTGGTTGTTTCCCGGCTTGCCGGATTTTGTCGGGGTTCCTGGTTCCCTGGCGACGTTCCTTTTGGTTCTTTGGCAGCCTTGGTTCCGGCGCGGCTTACTCAGTGTCCGCACCCGAGGGTTTTCCTATGGCTCCGCCTCTCTTGCATGGTCTGTCCGCTCCATAACGTGGCTTGTTTGGTCTTCTTGAGTCTTCTAGTCTGGTCGTTTTGACTCGAATATTCACCATCTGTTTGGTGATCAGGTGGCTTCTTGAATGTGTCCCACCTGTGTACTTCGTCTCGGCGGCGGTATGGGGTTTTCTGGCGGTCCTTCCTTTTCTTTCTGTCTCTTCATAGGTGTACTGCGATCTTTCTTGTCGTGGTCTTGTTCTTTTCTCGTGGTGGTTTAGGGCTGTCATCTGGCCGTATACCGTCGCCCTGTCTCGTGCGGCATTGTTGGAACCGCTTCGGATTGCCTTGTTTTGTTGTTCCTTCTGCACCGTTCACGCGTTGTCTAGAGTGTTGTTCGCCTTTGGCCTGCTTCTGCTCCACTTGTGCCATCCTGCTCTTGGGCAGGGTGCTCTTTTCTTTCTTCCCCTCGGTATGTTGTGGCCCGTTTGATTCCGGTTTTTATCAGTGGTTCTCCTTCTTGGGGTTCTGGTGTTCGGTTTGTTCGTTTGCGGCCCTATCTTCTTTTCTGGTGGGGTTCCTGGGGTTGCTGCTGTTTGGTTGGCTGGCCGGGGTGTTGTTCTTGTGTCCGGTTGCGACTCTACGCTGTTCTTTGCACGCCGCGGCCTCTTTGGCCGGGGCTGCACTTTGGGTTGATCCGGTTTCCCTTCTTTCTGTCTAGCTTGCCTGCAGTCTCTCCCCATGCCCTTGACGTTTGTAGGCTTGCTGTACTTGCTGCCGTCTTGGTGGCATGTCTTGGACTGACATTCGGGCCCTAGTTTGTTTTGGCGGTCGCACTGGGTCCTGGCTGCGCGCTCCCTTGTGTATGTTCCTTGGCCTAGTTGGGCCTGTGTCGCCTTGGGTCGGTTGTTGCTGCTTGTTGTCTCGACTTCGTATTGTGGTGTGAGTGACGACCGCCTCCCGGATGCATCACTCTGTTTTCATTTTTGGTGAAGTAGCTCCAGGGAGCCGTAGAGGCTCCCCCCAGAAAACCAGTGTTGAATGTAATGAAACAACATTTTCTGGGCGAGTCCCAGAGGCTACCCGGCAACCCTCCCTCCCTCCGGTCGGCGTTTTTTTCGCGTTTTTTATATCTACCTTCAGAACTGAGGTGTGGATCGCCGGCACGAGGGTCTGGGGGCTCGTGTGACGTCATGCTTGTTTACTCGTTTTTCTTTTGGGGAAGTTCTGTCCACTCCATGGCAATTTTCGTTGTTTTAACCAGAATAGGGGTTTGTTTTGTGGCGCTTACCTTTCTGGGTGCCTGTCCTAGTCAATGGCAGATATAGAATGCTCCAAATCACATGTGCATTTCTATGGGCCATTGCTCCTGTGCCTCTGTGAGGGGGCCAGGTTCTGGCTCGTAGTCCCCCTGGTAGGCCTAGAACTTCACCCACATTGACTGATACAAAATAGTTAGGGTATCTATATCAGCCTGGATAGCTCCGGGGAGCCTCCAGAACTCGCCCAGAAGATGGTGTTTCATTACATTAACACTGTTTTTTTAACCTCCTCTAAGCGAGTTGTCCATAAAGTTTCTCTCATATCCTTGCCTAATTCTGTGTGGCCTTGCTGTGCAACCCGTCCTCCGAATTGAAAGTACGATTTAATACTAAGTGTAATAAGTACACTTTCTTACTGTCACAAACAGTGCATAATTGCACTTATGGGGCTGTTACATTTACCCAACTCCCTCCCCCGATTTAATTCTCTTCGTTTTCTGTTAAAACACTCAGAATTTTAGGATGAAGTTTTCAACTTCAGGTTGCAATACACACGTTTTAAATATCAGGAATTTCTTTTTCAGGTTTATTAAACAATGTAGATTTTATACAAAATTTTAAAATATCCTGAGTTTTTTTACAATTTATTGACATATTTTAGTTTTGTTTTATTTGTTTTATAAAACTGTAATATCAATATAGCTATAGGTTAAGTACTAATTGTAATTAAGAAGCAATAAAATTATTATCTTCAAAAACTAAGACGGTTAGGTGAGGTGGTGGTTTTCTATTCAGATTTTCAGGTAAACTCAAATATTCACAATATATTTGACAGTACGATTTAATACTTAGTGAAAATAAGTACAATTCCTAACTGCTATGAATAGTACATTATTGCACTTATTTGTCTCCTTACATTTACCACCCCATTTTTGGAGGACGGGCTGTGCTGTGTGTGGGTCAGCTTGGGTTTTGGAGACCTGACACGATCTTCAGGCTGAGCATGTAAGCACCAGGCAACTGCTGAGAAGGCCTTAACAGAGAGAAGAGAAGAACAGTGTGGATGATCTTCACATGTGTTGTGGATGAAATTTGTGAGATTTAAGAGGAGAGTGAAGGGAATAACTGCCAACATGAATCTAGACTTGTATGGGCAGTAATGAAAATGTGTACCAGGTAGAAGAGACAGCATGGTAAATCCCACTGTCAACTGAATTGGAAAGTTACCATGGAAGTATCTCAACAGTTGGCTGATGCCATGGGACAACCTTCTCTTAACACCACATATAAACAATAATGTAGTATAGTAATTTAAAAGGTTAATGCTTGTATTTTCAGAATTACCGTCGAGTAGCCGAGGTTTGGATGGATGAATATGCTCAATATCTTTATAAACGTCGACCATCATATCTAAAAATTGAGTGGGGGACTTGACAGAGCAAAAAGCTATAAGGAAAAGACTAAACTGCAAACCATTTAAATGGTTTATGACACAAGTGGCTTTTGATCTGACAAAAAGTTTACCCTCCAATTGAACCTCCAAATTTTGCCAGTGGGAAAGTAAGTTTTATTTTTTAATTGCAGTGTGATCTACTTGAAGCTTTTATAAAATTCTTATGCCCGTTGTTACACATTTACAAATTATTGGCTGAATTTATTGATTTATAACTGGTCTGGTGTTCTGTTTTATTGTAGCCAATTTCATCAATGTTAAGGATCATTTTTGGATATTAGGGACCATGTTTTCTTTTGGATTCTTTAAAGTAAGATACTTGGAAGGGTAACTAATGGGAACTTGGAATCACTGAATTTGAATTTTCAACACTTGTTAATACTTTGACCATCAGGTCCATTTTCTACTTTCTTTACACTAAATACAGCACTGAAGCATTTTGACTTGATCTGTAGTTCTTCACTTTCCAAATCAGTTATATTTAACATCTTAACCTCATTTTCTCAAAATAAATTTGTTTTTTAATTAAACTATTTTTCTGTTGGAGCCTCTTTGGCTCCATGGAGCTATTGGGCTAATATGCAGTTCATTAGATCAGGGCATTAGTCAAAGTAGTTCAACCTACTGGGGACTAGAAGCCAGAACCTGGTCCCCTCAGAGAGGCAGAGAGAGCAATGGCCCTGGAAAACCTCCCTGTGGTTGGGTGTTTTCCTAATCTGCCATTGACCGGGGTTAAGCACCTAGAAAGGTAGGCCTAATAAAACAGACCCCACATGGTAAGAAAATTGCAACCGAAAACCAAACAGAGAGGTAGAACTCCCTCAATTCCCAAGGAAACAAGCAAATGTCACACCACATTGCCGTGCCGCTCTTGCATGCAACTTCCTCTTCTGCCACCCCCCATGGAGGGGGGAGTCCTGGATCCACCTCGCCGGCTACCCAACATCAGTTAATTGACTAATGCAATCCAGGGCAGTTGTCAACACTGGCCTCTGTTTCTTGTCACTGTTTTTACTGTACCTTCGTGGTGTTCTCTGCTGTTTGTGGTGTGGTAGCCAGGTGTACCTGAAGTGTACCAGGGTTGCATGCACTTAGGGCAACCTTCCCTAAGTGTCCTGTGTGTACTACCTTTGCATATCGGGGTTAACTTCCCTGGTGCGTTCGGGACGTCATTTCTGTAGGGGTTTTTGCTGCTCGGCACCTACCCCGCCCTCGTGGCCCGTGTTTGGCCATGGGTATGAAGTGGTTTTGCTGCTGGCTGGGACGTCAAGG
Organism: Procambarus virginalis; assembly: GCA_020271785.1. Classification (NCBI taxonomy): domain Eukaryota; kingdom Metazoa; phylum Arthropoda; class Malacostraca; order Decapoda; family Cambaridae; genus Procambarus; species Procambarus virginalis. Next base: position 6,013,086 of record WNGS01164858.1, on the reverse strand, counting down.
TGTTGCTCAACCTGCTTACCTATGCAGCGGCCGGTTATAATATTTTGGTGGCTCTCTGCTAGGCCCCCGTGATTGTACATGTTGCAAGGGTTTCAGTGTTTTTGATCTTCCCCTTGTTATCTTAGGGTGTCCGGTTAGTAACACCTTGCCTAGGCTTCCTGTAGCAGTCAGCCTATGGCTCGCCTCATGCGAGTTTGAAGGCTGCTGTGTGTCCTTGTCTCAGGGTAACAGTCACCACTTTTGCCTCCATCATGCTGCCTGTTGGGTCAACGATACCGTTGACTCGGAGCCTAGTGAATCGTGTTCTCTGCTTGTTCTTCATTTTACCCATTCTGATGACACTGATATTCAAGTACAGTGCATCCTCACTCTAATGAACCCCGCTCTATCGAATTGCCGGATGATCCGAACTACTGTGGGGCCTCGATTTACGATGGTAATCCGTTACCGAATACGGATCGTAAGTCGAAGCGATTTTTCCCATAAGAAATAAATGGAATTGAATTAATCCATTTCCCACCCTCCAAAATATTAACTTACAAATATATTTTATACTGAATACAATTTTTTTCTCTAACTACAATACAGTACATAAGTTTATCTTACCTTTTTGGAGGACTCTTGATGGTGTATGGAAGATGGTGAGGAGGGGGGAGGAGGAGAGGTGTTACTGTTTGGAAGGGGAGTCCCCTTCCATTATAACATCAGGCAGTGAGGACTTCTCTGGGGTACACATTCTGGCACGTTTTGCCTGCATACCACTAGGACCTGCTTCTGGCTCACTACTTGATTTTCTCACTAGAAATCGTTCCATTGAAGATTGTTTTTCTCTTCTTTCCAACACTTGTCTGTAGTGAGGCATCACATTGTCATTAAAAAGATCAATGCAACGGGCTGTTACAGCTTTATTTAGGCGATTCTTTTCAGCAAAACATTGCAGTCCTTCCCATACTGCACACATTTTCTTAATTAATGAGGAAGGGACATCCTCTAATGCCGCTGCCGCCTCCTATGAAGATTTATTGTACTGCCTAGCTAGTTCAACAACACTAGTACCATTTTCATGTTTGCATATGACCTCTTGTTTTTCCTCTATGATCATTCTTACATGTCTTTTCATATGTTGAACCTTACCACTGACTTTCTTGGGACCCATGGTGTGATATATAATAATCAGTTTTATGTTAAAAAAAACAAAAAATCACCACAAAAACTAAATTTCTTATAGGTGTGATCGTCACTAAGCGAGCAGCTCGAGTAAACTTAGGTAGGCAGGTCGGCCCGCTTGACCAGGAACCACACGCTCGGTCGACCCAAACGTGTACCAACAAATATTGTTAGTCGACGACACTATCATAAGTCGAGTTGCATTTTTCGATCAAATTTACATCGTAACTCGAAATTATCGTAAGTTGGGGCAATCATAAGTCAAGGTGCCACTGTAATTGAATTCGGTACTAACTGTTCAGTGGAACATACAAATGTTAGATATAAGTGAGGATTGTTCGTCCAAGCGATCACCGAGACTGTCACAGTTGATGACAGCCACTGTCATCAACTATGATTCACCAAAGTGTAAACAGTTGTACAGTATTATACCTGGTTAATACCTGGTTGATGGGGTTCTGGGAGTTCTTCTACTCCCCAAGCCCGGCCCGAGGCCAGACTTGACTTGTGAGAGTTTGGTCCACCAGGCTGTTGCTTGGAGCGGCCCACAGGCCCCCATACCCACCACAGCCCGGTTGGTCCGGCACTCCTTGAAGAAAACAATCTAGTTTCCTCTTGAAGATGTCCACGGTTGTTCCGGCAATATTTCTGATGCTCGCTGGTAGGACGTTGAACAACCGTGGACCTCTGATGTTCATAAAGTGTTCTCTGATTGTGCCCATGGCACCTCTGCTCTTCACTGGTTCTGTTCTGCATTTTCTTCCATGTTGTTCACTCCAGTACATTGTTATTTTACTGTGCAGATTTGGGACCTGTCCCTCCAGTATTTTCCATGTGTATATTATTTGAAATCTCTCTCTCTCTCTCGTCTCCTTTCTAGTGAGTACATTTGGAGAGCTTTGAGACGATCCCAATAATTTAGGTGCTTTATCTCGTCTATGCATGCTGTATATGTTCTCTGTATTCCCTTTATTTCAGCAATCTGTCATGCTCTGAAGGGGGAGGTGAGTACTGAGCAGTAGTCAAGACGGGACAACACAAGTGATTTGAAGAGTACAACCATTGTGATGGGATCTCTGGACTTAAAGGTTCTCGTAATCCATCCTATTATTTTTCTGGCTGACGCAATATTTGCTTGGCTATGCTCCCTAAACGTTAGGTCGTCAGGTTAGGTTAGGTCGACATCATTATTCCCAAATCCTTGACATGCTGTTTTCCTACTATGGGCAGATTCGATTGTGTTTTGTACCCTGTATTATGTTTCAGATCTTCATTTTTGCCGTATCTGAGTACCTTTATTATTATATTTTGCTTACCTATTGTTTCCAGTGAGAAATGGTTGAAGGATGATAAAATGGTGTCAAGGGGGACAGGTTGCATTGGTGAGGGTTGGAGTCTGGGGGCAAGTGGTGTCAGTAGTTGGGGGTTTAGTGTCAGGAGGCAAGTGATGAAAGTTATTCTCATTGGAGGTTGTCAGAAAAGACTGGTGTCAGTGGTGGAAGTTGTCAGGGGAGGCAGGTTGTGTCAGTGGTGGAAGATGTTGTCAGGGGAGGCAGGTAGTGTCAGTGGTGGAAGGTGTTGTCAGGGAAGGCAGGTGGTGTCAGTGGTGGAAGGTGTTGTCAGGGGAGACAGGTAGTATCAGTGGTGGAAGGTGTTGTCAGGGGAGGCAGGTGGTGTCAGTGGTGGACATTGTCAGGGGAGGCAGGTGGTGTCAGTGGTGAAAGGTGTTGTCAGGGGAGGCAGGTGGTGTCAGTGGTGGACATTGTCAGGGGAGGCAGGTGGTGTCAGTGGTGGAAGGTGTTGTCAGGGGAGGCAGGTGGTGTCAGTGGTGGACATTGTCAGGAAAGGCAGGTGGTGTCAGTGGTGGAAGGTGTTGTCAGGGGAGGCAGGTGGTGTCAGTGGTGGAAGGTGTTGTCAGGGGAGGCAGGTGGTGTCAGTGGTGGAAGGTGTTGTCAGGGGAGGCAGGTGGTGTCAGTGTTGGAAGGTGTTGTCAGGGGAGGCAGGTCAATGGCAGATAAGGAAAACCCCCCCAAGCATGGGTGAGTTTTCTAGGGCCATTGCTTCCTGCGCCTCTCTGATTGGGCAAGGTTCTGGCTCGTAGTCCCCCGGTAGGCTGAACTCATTTGACTAATACCCTGGTCTAATGAATTGTATATTAGCTCAATAGCACCAGGGAGCCTCTGAGGCTCACCCAGAAAGTGGCGTTTCATTACATTTAATGCTTGTTTTTATGCAGTTAACATTTGGTGTGTGATTTACAGATTCAGAGTTTGGCAAGTCCAAACTTGTGTATTGACACAAGATTCAAGCATCATGGCGATAGATTTGGTCTGCAGGAATGTGGTCGAGGAGGAGAACAAGCATTTCATTTAACATGGCACAAGGACTTAAGGCCAGGCAAACGTTCTGTATGTTGGGATGTGTCCAGTGGTGATGCTCAGGCACCTATATTGCTGTACAATTGTCATGGTATGGGTGGCAATCAACTTTGGAAATATGATCCTGTAAGTATTTGAATAAAAGTTAAAAGCTTTATTGAAGAAAAAGTATATTCTATTAAATTTTTATTGCTTTAATTTATTGTGGGGTGGTCCCCTCAGTGACACCTGTGGCAAAGGGTTCTCCCCTTCTATGGTGCCACTGCCACCACAGGGTACCTCAGTCACACACAGAGGAGGTCGCACATATATATATATATATATATATATATATATATATATATATATATATATATATATATATATATATGATATGATCACTACATACAAAATAGTAATAGGAATTGATAAAATCGATAGGGAAGATTTCCTGAGACCTGGAACTTTAAGAACAAGAGGTCATAGATTTAAACTAGCTAAACACAGATGCCGAAGAAATATAAGAAAATTCACTTTCGCAAACAGAATGGTAGACGGTTGGAACAAGTTAGGTGAGAAGGTGGTGGAGGCCAAAACTGTCAGTAGTTTCAAAGCGTTATATGACAAAGAGTCTCCGTGGTGTAGTGGTAAGACACTCGCCTGGCGTTCCGCGAGCGCTATGTCATGGGTTCGTATCCTGGCCGGGGAGGATTTACTGGGCGCAATTCCTTAACTGTAGCCTCTGTTTAACGCAACAGTAAAATGTGTACTTGGATGAAAAAACGATTCTTCGCGGCAGGGGATCGTATTCCAGGGACCTGCCCGAAACGCTACGCGTACTAGTGGCTGTACAAGAATGTAACAACTCTTGTATATATCTCCAAAAAAAGTGCTGGGAAGATGGGACACCACGAGCATAGCTCTCATCCTGTAACTACACTTAGGTAATTACACTTAGGTAATTACACCCAGTCTTGTCCCCCCCCCTCCCCCCGTGAGGAGTGAGATAAAGCCAACAGTTCCCAGTGCTCCAATTTCTTCTTAACAGGCACTGTTCAGGGCTCACTACTACTGGCTTAACCCCTCACAAAATATTTCTGCAGTAAGGTCACCAATCTGGCAAGCACATGTGTTACCTCCAGATAATATTCAACCTATGCTCAGACCAAGTTCATTCCATCCAGCAGTCGCCCCAAGGACTCATTCATCAATTTTAACATGTTGTTCATTCAAAATAGGAATTTTCTCAAATATAAATTAATATTGTTATATATTAGCATACTGTGCATATTTAGGCATTGGTTAGGTTAGGTGTTAAATTCTGTTGGAGATTATTTGTATTTGTAGTACGTGGGTGAAACATTTACAGCATCGTGGTTCGAACAAACGATGTCAGCGAAGCACTTGTTCCGGAAATGTTCAGATGTCAGATGGGAGATGTTCAGATGGGAGCCAGTCGGTCGAGCGGACAGCACGCTGGACTTGTGATCCTGTGGTCACGGGTTCGATTCCGGGCACCGGCGAGAAACAATGGGCAGAGTTTCTTTCCCCCTATGCCCCAGTTACCTAGCAGTAAAATAAGTACCTGGGTGTTAGTCAGCTGTCACCGACTGCTTCCTGGGGGTGGAGGCCTGGTCGAGGACCGGGCCACGGGGACACTAAAGCCCCGAAATCATCTCAAGATAACCTCAAGATGTCACAGTGGGTCCAGGGATGGGAAAAGACCTATCGTGTGTGCTCCGTTAAAATCGTGACATTTACCAGGATTTCTTACAACTGCAGTTATGGATTACTGATTACAGACATCACAAAGTGCATAGTGACCTGTTGGAAAGTTGAATACAGTCATTAACAATAGAACTGTGTGTTAAATAGAGAATAAATGGGAGACCACGTGGAAGCAGCGCCACAAGGCTCTGTGTACATGCGTGTAGGCGATATAAGGAAAAAATAATGAACAGTGATTCGTGGAACAGTGAAGTGGAACGGGTATCACAACACACATATAAGTTAGAAGTGTAGGAGAATCGTGCATAGAATATTATAAATATAGAATATTAGAAATATAGAATAGTGGCAAGAGACAGCATCAGCTAGGTTGTGTTTACACAAGCCACGAGGCCTACCTCAGGGTACGTCCCTCAGTGATAATATACGGACAATATATAGTGTAATATGGAAATGTGGATCTAGGAATTAGTAATAATGTGAATAAATACCATTGCAAGCCAGAAATTAGACAGAAAATTCCTTGTAAGAATAGAAGTAAAGAACAAATCAGTGTTATAAATCGAGTAACTGGAAACTGGTGGCATCAAGCTGGGACAACAAGGGGTCACCTGTACAGCACCGGGGACCATCTTCGCTACCCTACACTAAGTACCTGCTATAAAGTTTGAACAAAATAACATACATAATATTACAAATATATGGTATACATATAATATTATAAATATATACATATAATTTTATAAAGAGTAAAATGACTGAAATCAACAAGTGATCCATACAGTGAAGCACAAATACAATACAATACATCAGACAATGGAGATGTGTGGCGAGTGTTCGGAAGTATTGGGAAGAAGTACTGTAGGCGTCAAGTGTTGCATCTGTAACATAAGATTTCACCTGGGCTGTGCAGAATTATCTCCAGGACGAGTCACAGAGATTATCATTCACAGAAAAGCTACCACTGATATATGTGGACTGGGAAAAGAAAACACTGGATAACGAACAAAACTCAGTAACAGGTAGTTTAGAGAACCGCAGCAGTAGTGTGGAGGAAGAGGGTATTGTGGTACAAAACAACAGCAGTATTGTAGAGCCAGGTAATATAAACAATGCAAACAACAGTGAGACAGTGCATAAATGAAGGAATTGGGATGAAAGACGGAGATGGCTCCAATAAAGAGGTAGGCAAGACAGGCACAAGTATAAATACCTTGAAAAATGCAAAAACTGAAAATATTTGCAAATTCTACGCTCAAGGAATATGCAGATAAGGAAAATTAGGAGCAAAATGCAATTTTCTGCATCCTCGAAAATGCAGGAACATGTTGGCGAGGGGTACATGCCGTTTTGGAACGAGGTGTAGATACTTCCACCCTAAATTATGTCAATATTCAATTAGGGACAAAAAATGCTACAATCTTCAGTGTCTGGAATTCCACGTGAGAGGTACACAGCGTTATAGACGGGAAAATCAATATGACACTACTGGAAATTTTTTAGAGGATGGCAGAAACAGAGTAGAAAATATAAGAGAGAGGAACAGTCAGATGGAACCACTACAAGATTACAGAGGGGAAGGGAGATACCCACAAGACTGGAATACAAATTATCAACAAGCACACAGGTACTACACCACACAACAGCCATCCTACTACTATAACTGGATGAACCACTTCCAAAACAACACACCCTGGACCTGGGTAGAGTGGGGGGGGAGAACTACCAAAGCCCACCAACAGTGACACGCAATGTAAGAAAATATTCATATTTGCAAACATACAAGGCTTGAAATCAAAATCAAGAAATAAGGTTAAGTTCATAAATGGCCTCCTAATAGAATCGAACTCAATATTTGGTGCATTTACAGAAACCCACACAAAAGACCACATGGATAGTAAAATCTAGATTCCGAATTATAATCTATAAGGATGTGACAGAGTAATTAACACTTTCGCGCTCCCTGGGAATAGGTTGGCATAGGCCCCCAAGTGCGCCGTTCGTGTCGGCCTACTGCGCGTCAACACTAAAATGTTTATAATCTTTTTGGGCTGCTCACCTTAATTTTCGATGTATGTATTTAAATTTGGAGGAGGAGTAGATCTGTATATTAAAGAGGAGCTGGCATGCACAGAGCTCCTGAACTCGTCCAATGATGTGGTAGAGGTGCTTGGAATCAAGGTAGAAAATATTTATCTACTTATTATTTTAATATACAAACCGCCAGATGCAACAGTTGAGGAATTCACAGAACAGATCCACAAAATAGAGAATATCCTTGATAACCTAACAAACCCAGTACCAGATATTATCTTCCTTGGAGACTTCAATCTACCCAGTTTAAAATGGAGAATAGTAAACAATAACATTATAGCAGGAAGTCAACCGCAGGTCAGAGAACTACTGAGATTCTGTGACAAATTCTCGCTCAGCCAGCAGATTACAGAAACAACTAGAAACGAAAACACGCTGGACCTGATATTCACAAACAATGAGGAGCTAATCAGAGACATTACTTTCTCAGACACTATGGCTTGGACCGCAAACTCAATGAAGTACAAACTAACATTAATAACGGTAGTAGGCCCAAGAGAAACAACAAGCGAGAACGGTTATTCAATAAATTCAATTTTAATAATAAAAGGATAGACTGGGAGAAAATAAACAGGGAATTTACAAACATTCAATGGGAAAATGCTCTAAGAAATAACAATCCTACACAAGGAATAGAAAAACTGACTTCTGAAGCATATGAATTCTGTCTGAAACATGTTCCTTTGAGGAAAGCCAGAAAGAGGTCAAATGTAGAAAGAGAACGCAGACGACGTTACAAAAGAAGGAAGAAATTAACGGAAATGTTTAAGCAGACACGACTCTCCATACAAAGAAGAAATAATTTAAACAGGGAGATTGAAGAAATCGAACAGAGACTGAAGCATTCCTATCAGACTGAAGAAAGGCAACTAGAACAGAAAGCAATTCAAGAAATAAAGAAAAACCCAAAATATTTCTTCACATATGCTAAATCAAGAGCGAAAACCACTGCCATTATTGGACCTAATCGTATTAGTGAAGGTTCATACACAGAGGATGACAAAGAAATTAGTGAAATCCTAAAAAAGCAGTACAAGCACATGTTTAGCATTCCGATACACAGCATGAAAGTGCAAGATTCGGACAATTTCTTTATAAGTGATATCCAAACACCTGTAAATATAACTGATATCAACATGAGTATAGCAGGTTTTGAAACAGAAATTGACAATGTGCCTATGCACTCAGCCCTAGATCCAGACTCATGGAATTCAATATTTATAAAGATGCAAAGTGCCAGTAGCACAGGCGCTCAGTATAGTGTGGAGGGAGAGCTTGGACAAGGGGGAAGATACCAGATGCGCTGAAAGCAGCAGACATAGCCCCTCTACACAAGGGAGGTAGCAAAGCATTGGCAAAGAATTATAGACAATTTGCACTGACGTCCTACATAATAAAATTATTTGAGAGAGTGATCAGGAGTCAGGTCACTAGATTCATGGAAACCAATGACCTCCACTATCCAGGCCAACATGGATTTAGAGCAGGAAGATCATGCCTCTCACAGCTACTTGACCATTATGACAAAATCACTGAGGCATTAGAAGAAAAACAGAATGCAGATGTTGTATACACAGATTTTGCAAAGGCATTCGACAAATGTGACCATTTAGTGATTGCACACAAAATGAGGTCAATGAGTATAACTGATAAAGTAGGACGCTGGATACTCAATTTCCTGTCGAACAGAACACAAAGGGGTAACAGTCAATCAACTAAAATCGAGTCTGAGCGCAGTTAAAAGCTCTGTACCTCAAGGTACAATCCTCGCACCACTGCTGTTCCTTATTCTCATATCAGATATAGACAAAAATACAGCTTTGTGTCATCCTTTGCAGATGATACAAAAATCAGCATGAAAATTACCTCTGCTGAAGACATTGAAACACTACAAACAGACATTAACAAAGTTTTCAATTGGGCAGCAGAAAATAACATGATGTTTAATGGGGATAAATTCCAGGTACTCAGATAAGGCAAAAATGAGGATCTGAAACATAATACAGGGTACAAAAATACAATCGAATCTGCCCGTAGTAGGAAAACAACATGTCGAGGATTTAGAAATAATGATGGCTGATGACCTAACGTTTAGGGAGCATAACCAAGCAAGTATTGCATCTGCCAGAAAAATAATTGGATGGATTACGAGAACCTTCAAGTCCAGAGATCCCATCATAGTGGTTGTACTCTTCAAATCACTTGTGTTGTCCCGTCTTGAGTACTGCTCAGTACTCACTTCCCCCTTCAGAGCAGGAGAGATTGCTGAAATAGAGGGAATACAGAGAACATATAAGGCACGCATAGACGAGATAAAGCACCTAAATTATTGGGATTGTCTCAAAGCCCTCCAAATGTACTCACTAGAAAGGAGACGAGAGAGATACCAATAATATACACATGGAAAATACTGGAGTAATACATATAAATAAATATATAAAATAAAAAATAATGTCCTACCAGCGAGCATCAGAAATATTGCCGGAACAACCGTGGACATCTTCAAGAGAAAACTAGATTGTTTTCTTCAAGGAGTGCCAGACCAACCGGGCTGTGATGGGTATGTGGGCCTGCAGGCCACTCCAAGCAACAGCCTGGTGGACCAAACACTCTCAAGTCAAGCCTGGCCTCAGACCGGGCTTGGGGGAGTAGAAGAATTCCCAGAACCCCATCAAGCAGGTATGTCATCAGTTGTGAGTTGTGTGTAAACCATTTTTCATTCATAAATGGGTTTTGGTGGGTGCATGGATTGGACTTTGGCCTTTGTTTATGAGGACGGGCTGTAATATTTAATCAAATCAGTGGTCGTAAGTCTCAGCTCAAGATTAATTGGTTGTGCTCATATTCACTCATAGTCTGAGCCAAAGAATTTGGTAAGTGATGGTGAGAATAACACCAAACACAGAACTGAAATATATAAACATTTACTAAAACAATAGTACACTCATTTGTGGCCAACTAAATGTGATGACAATTAAATATGGCAACACTTAAGTAAAATTTGAATAGAAATGGCAATATTGCTTTGGACTCTCTTTATAGCACAATTATAAATTTGCAAGCACAAATGCAGAAACTTCTTAGTCAACACGTAGAAGGTAAACTAAATACAGTACAACCTCGATTCAATGCACTATATGGGACCAACCTCAGTGCGTTGGATGAGTTGCAAGTGGTGATCTTCAGGAGGCATTTGCGTCAGTGTCTTTTTCTGTGGGGAGGCCCTACGGCTCCCTGGAGCTTATCGGACTAATGTATGTTATATTAGACAGGTACATTAGCTAAGGAGTTCAGATCTACCAGGGACCAGCACCAGAACCTGGCCCCTAAAGAGAGGTTTCAGGGAGCAATGGCCCTGGAAAACCCCCTTGAGGTTGGGGTTTTCCTTATCTGCCATCGACCGGGGTTAGGCACCCAGAAAGGTAGGCATAACAAAACAAAACCCCACATGGTAAAAACTAAAACAAAAAACCGAACAGAGAGGTAGAAACTCCCTACAATCCCAAGGAAACAAACATACATCACACTTTACTGCTGCGCTGATCGTCCGTGCAGCCCTCCCCGTCCCAAGAGGGGGAGGGGAGGAGCCCCGGACCTCACCGCACCGTTGCCTAGCATCAGTTCGTAAGCTAATGTCAACCGGGCTAGACGCTTCTCTGGCCTCAGTTTCCTAGGTGGTGTTTGCCTTGTGTGGCGTTCACTGCTGTGTGTTGTGTTGTGCGGTGGCAAGGTGTTCCTCTTCAGTACCAGGGCTGCATGCGCTTAGGGCTTCCTTCCCTGAGTGCCCTGTGAGTACTGCCACTGCTTGACAAGGTTATCTTCCCTGGGGCATTCGGGAACCATTCCCGTAGAGGTTCTTGCTGCTCGGCATCTGCCTCGCCCTTGGGGCCAGCTGGGGCTTGGGGTTCTTGTTTGGCCCTGGGTAGGAACTGGTATTGTGCTGGTTAGGGCGTCAAGGTGTTGCGCGACCTGCCACCTAAGCGGCAACCGGTTCCTGTTGCCTCTGGAGACGGTGTACTTTTGCGGGTTTTTCTTTTGTTTTTATTTTCATTTGCCTGGTGGGGGTCTGCCTAGTGTGGCTATAGTTCCACTGGTAGTGTTGGTGGCGCTCTGCTAGGCCCCCGTGATTGTACAAGTCGCAGGGGTTTTCAGTGTTGTCCTCTACCCCCTTGTTATTTTTGGGTTTCTTAACCGGTTAGCAACACCTTGCCCGGGCATCCCGTAGCTGTTACCCTTACGGGCCCTGGAAACCCCTGTCGGGCTCGGTGGACCATTGAATGTGTCTTCCGGGTTCCAACTTGTCTTGTACAGGTCGTTGGTTGTTGTGCCCTTGTCTCTGGGTGACAGTCGCCACTTTTACCTCTGTCATGTTGCCTGTTGGGTCACTGACACCTTGACCCGGAGTCTTGCGAGAGATATTCTCTGCTTGTTCTCCAGTACTCTCCTGATCTTATTACTGTTCAGATTACAGGCGACATCCATGTTGCAAGCTAGGGTTGCTGCAACACGCTAGGTTGGTTTCCCACTCGAATGCCCCAGGGCCACCCCGTTTTGGTTAGGTGTTGTTTGCCCCTTTCACTCCCTGTTTCTGGCTCCGGACCGTCTGCGGGTTTCGGGGTCGCGGCGGGGTTTAGTTGGGGCCGAGACTCGGGCGTTTCGGGGCTGCTCTGTTCGGGTTGGGGACGGAGGTTTTTGAGCCTGTTCCTCCTGCCAAGGCTTCTGGGTCTTACCAGCGGCCCTTTCTTGCTGCCTTTCCCATGGACTCTTCCTTTTCTTTAAGTGCGGAGGCTTGGAGGACGGCTCTGCCCCGGGGGCCTCTGTTGGGGGTTCCCGGCCTGCTAGCAGTTCTGGGGCGTTTGCCCCTGCCTGGGTTTTCTGCTTCTGGGTGGAGTTTTTCGCCCATCCAGTCTCCTTGCTTCCCACTTTTGCTGGCGTGTTTTCATATCTTGCGTCGGTCACAGCCCTCTGTTCTGGTGGCCATTTTCTTCTGCCTGTTTCCCGGCGTGGCCACCAGGGCTGCGTTGCAATTTGTTTACATGCCCCTGGGTGTACGAGCGATCGTCTTGGGTGAGTTTTTTCACCTTTTTCAGGGGTTTTATTTTCCTGTTGTCATTTCTGCTTTTCTGGTGTTTTCTGCCCGGTTTCTGTTCCTCTGGGAACGTTCGAGTGTTGATTTTACACTGAGTTTTCCATTTTGTCTGTTTTGGGTCCTAGCCCTAGCCTAGGGTTTGGGCTAAGTGTCCCTGTCTGTTATGCTTGCTCCCACACCTTGTCCCTCGGTTTTTGGTCTGTTTTGACCATTTCCCTGGGGGTTCTGTCTGGGGGCTGTGCTTTGCCTTTCTGTGGTGTATCTCCACCGGCAAATGTGGTGGTTTGGGCTCCCCATGGTTCGATTACGGGTTCCTTTGGGTTCTTTGGTTTCGTTCTGGAGGTTTCTTTCTCTTGGGCCCACTTTGTGGGTTCAGGGGGCTTTGTTTCCTCATGTGTGACCCGGTTCTGCCTTCTGGAGTTAAGGGGTCTTCCTGGCTTGCAGACTGATATTTTTGGGTCTTGGCACATGTTGTGGTCGTGCTAGGACTTTGGGGTTTTGTTGTTGAGGTGGGGTTTTTGATACAGTTTTGTGCCTTCTTCACCTGGCCGGCATGGTGCTCTCTGCCCACTGGTCAGCAGCTTGTAATTTTCTTTTCACGTGTATATGTGTGTAATTACCTAAGTGTAGTTACAGGATGAGAGCTACGCTCGTTGTGTCCCGTCTTCCCAGCACTCTTTGTCATATAACGCTTCAAAACTACTGACGGTCTTGGCCTCCACCACCTTCTCACCTAACTTGTTCCAACTGTCTACCACTCTGTTTGCGAAAGTGAATTTTCTTATATTTCTTCGGCATCTGTGTTTAGCTAGTTTAAATCTATGACCTCTTGTTCTTAAAGTTCCAGGTCTCAGGAAATCTTCCCTATCGATTTTATCAATTCCTGTTACTATTTTGTATATAGTGATCATATCACCTCTTTTTCTTATGTCTTCTAGTTTTGCCATATTTAATTCCTCTAACCTCTCCTCATAGCTCTTGCCCTTCAGTTCTGGGAGCCACTTGGTAGCATGTCTTTGCACCTTTTTTAGTTTGTTGATGTGCTTCTCAAGATATGGGCACCACACAACCGCTGCATATTCTAGCTTTGGCCTAACAAAAGTCGTGAACAATTTCTTTAGTATATCGCCATCCATGTATTTAAAAGCAATTCTGTAGTTAGAAAGCGTGGCATAGGCTCCTCGCACAACGTTCTTTATATGGTCCTCAGGTGATAGTTTTCTATCTAGAACCACCCCTAGATCTTTCTTTATCAGAATTCTTTAAAGATTTCTCACATAATATATATAGGTTGTGTGGGGTCTATGTTCTCCTATTCCACATTCCATAACATGGCATTTATTAACATTAAATTCCATTGCCAAGTGGTGCTTCATATAATTATTTTGTCCAGGTCATCTTGAAGGGCATGACAATCATCTAAGTTTCTTATCCTTTCTATTATCTTAGCGTCATCAGCAAACATGTTCATATAATTTTGTATACCAACTGGTAGATCATTTATGTAGACAATAACATCACTGGTGCAAGAACTGAACCTTGTGGTACTCCACTTGTGACACTTCTCCAGTCCGATACATTGCCTCTGATACTGCCCTCATTTTCTATCAGTCAGGAAATTTTTCATCCATGTTAAAAGCTTACCTGTCACCCCTCCATTATTTTTCAGTTTCCAGAACAACCTCTTTATGTGGAACACTGTCGAAAGACTTTTTTAGGTCCAGATAGAGGCAGTCAACCCAACCATCTCTTTCCTGTAAAATCTCTGTGGCTCGATCATAGAAACTGAGTAAATTCGATACACAGGAACTTCCAGATCGAAAACCATACTGTCTGGCTGATATAATATCATTTCTCTCCAGGTGTTCTACCCATTTAGTTTTGATTAGTTTTCCAATACTTTCACTATTACACTAGTCAATGATACAGGTCTATAATTGAGGGGGGTCTTCCCTGCAGCCACTTTTGTAGATTGGAACTATGTTAGCCTGTTTCCACACATCTGCTACGACTCCTGTACACAGGGATGCCTGAAAGATCAGGCGAAGTGGAATGCTGAGCTCAGATGCACATTCTCTCAGAACCCATGGTGAAACTCCATCTGGGCCAACTGCTTTATTCTTACTGAGCTCCTTTAGCATATTTTCCACTTCATCTCTAGACACCTCTATGTGCTCTATGTTGTTCTGTGGAATTCTTATTGTGTCTGGTTCTCTGAAGATCTCATTTTGTACAAACACACTTTGGAACTTTTTGTTTAATGTTTCACACATTTCCTTTTCCGTGTATCTGTCCCCCATTTTTAACCTCTGAATATTATCCTTTACCTGCAGCTTACTTTTAATGAATTTATCGAAAAGGCCTGGATCTGATTTACATTTGTCTGCTATACTGTTCTCAAAGTCCTTCTCTGCCTCTCTCCTTACTGATGTGTTGTTGTTCTTGCATCTTTGTGTCACTGGCATGTTTAGAGGGTTTGGCCTCTTTCTATAATGATTCCATGCTTTTGTCTTTGATCTCTGGCCCTCTCGCAATTTCTGTTGAACCAACCCTGTTTCCCCAGGTCTGCATGTCTGTTTTGGTATGAATGTTTGTGTGCCTTCATCATATATTGTGCAAAATTTGGCATACATCTCATTTACTTCCTTGCCTAGCAACAAGTCTGTCCAATTATACGCAAGAAAAAAATCTCTTAAGTTCCCCATAGCGTCCTCTCTTGAAATCGAGTTTAACAACTCTTTCACTGTCCCCATTCTCTACTAGATTATATCGCATAGCGTATTTAATGTCCACGAGGACGTGGTCACTCTTTCCCAAGGGAGGAAGGTACTGGATGTTAAATACCTCCTCTTCTTTCCTGGTGAATACTGGATTGACTGATGGAACATCCCTTCCCTCATGACCCTTCATGTGCCTATGTTCTGCAGGTGAGTTGGTGCGGTTTGGTGTCTCCTTCGTCCATACGCTGTTTTGTTTTTGGGGGTACGAATGGGTGTACTGTACATACGTACTTGAGAACATAAAACATAAAACAGGGGTGCTTTCAGAGGGCTATTGGCCCATACATGGCAGCTCTTTTCTAACCACCCGATTCAATCGTCAGATCACAGGTGATTGCAGGAGCCTCTTGGCCCATATGAGGCGGCTCCTGACTATACTCATCCTGCCCCTCTCCTATGCATGTTCAACCATGCTTGAGTTTCAGGGCCCAGCCTCCACCTTGTTCCAAGGTACAAAGGTGGAGGTGCCTGTTCAGTGGTAGTGTACATGTTCCCTGTCGAGGGTATTATGTACTCGCCTAATTGTGCTTGAGGGTTGAACTCTGGCTCTTTGGTCTCACCTCTCAATTTTCTATCAACTGACTTACGGATTCCTGAACCTCCTGGGCTCTGTCGTCTCTACATTTGAAACTGTAACTACCCAGTGTAATTATCCAAGTGTAGTTACAGAATGAGAGCTACGCTCGTGGTGTCTCGTCTCCCCAGCACTCTTTGTCATATAAGCTTTGAAATTACTGACAGTTTTGGCCTCCACCACCTTCTCACTTAACTTTTTCCAACCGTCTACCACTCTGTTTACAAAAGTGAATTTTCGTATATTTCTCCGGCAGCTTTGTTTCGTTAGTTTAAATCTATGACCTCTTGTTCTTGAAGTTCCGGTCTCGGGAATTCTTCCATATCAATTTTATCGATTCCTTGTTATTATTTTGAACGTAGTGATCATATCGCCTCTTTTTCTTCTATCTTCTAGTTTTTGCATATTTAATGCCTCTAACCTCTCCTCGTAACTCTTACCCTTCAGTTCTGGAGCCACTTAGTGGCATGTCGTTGCACTTTTCCAGTTTGTTGATGTGCTTCTTAAGATATGGGCACCATACAACCGCTGCATATTCAGCTTTGGTCTAATAAAGTTGTGAACAATTTCTTTAGTATTTCTCCATCCATGTATTTAAAAGCAATTCTGAGGTTAGAAAGTGTAGCTTAGGCTCCTCGCACAATGTTCTTAATGTGGTCCTCAGGTGACAGTTTTCTATCTAGAACCACCCCTAGATCCCTTTCTGTGTCAGAATTCTTTAAAGATTTCTCACATAATTTATAGATTGTGTGGGGTCTATGTTCTCCAATTCCACTTTCCATAACATGTCATTTATTCACATTAAATTTATTTGCCAAGTGTTGCTACATATACTTATTTTGTCCAGGTCTTCTTGAAGGGCATGACAGTCATCTAGGTTTCTTATCTTCCCTATTAACTTAGCATCATCAGCAACATGTTCATGTAATTCTGTATTCCCACTGGTAAATCGTTTATGTAGACAATGAACATTACCGGTGCAATAACTGATCCCTGCGGTACTCCACTCGAGACATTCCTCCAATCCGATACCTTGCCTCTGATTACGGCCCTCATTTTTCTGTCAGTTAGGAAATTTTTCATCCATGTTAGTAGCTTACCTGTCACAGCTCCATATTTTCCAATTTCCAGAACAACCTCTTATGGGAATGGGGTCAGCCTCCACCGCATCACTGTCTAATGTGTTCCATCTGTTCACTACTCTGACACTGAAAAAGTTCTTCCTAACGTCCCTGTGGCTCATTTGGGTACTCGGTTTCCCCCCTGTGTCCCCTTGTTCGCATGCCACCCGTATTGAACAGTTTCTCTTTATCAACCCTGTCAATTCCTCTGGGAATGTGGTGACGTTTTGCTGCTGTTTTGATACTGCGTCTGCGTGTTCGAGTATGGTCGTGGCGTTTTGTTCGGCCTTTCTGTGCTTCTTTCTGGGGCCTTCCTTGTTTGGGTTCTTTGTTCCCATGATTTTCTGGGTCCCTCATTCCTTGCCAGTCTTGCTGTACCGGGCTTACCTTTTCCATGTTCATTGGATTCTCTGTACTTCCCTCGTTGTCCTCACCTAGTTGTGCTTGCTGGGGATATGCTTTGGCTCTTTGTCTCGCCCCTCACCTGTCATTCGATTTCTGTTCAGGTTCCGGAGCCTACTGGGCTCTCTTATCTACACTTGACGCTGGGTGTGGGGTTGGCCTCCGCCACATCCCTTCCTCATTCATTCCTATTGCCTCCTGCTGTGACACTGGTATGCTTCTTCTATATCTTATACGGCTCATTTGGGCGTTCAATTCACCTTGTTGCCCCCGTTACGTGTGCCCCATGTGTTGGGGGGTCATGTCCCCTCTGGATCTTCGGTATCCTGGGGGCGTGTGGGACATGTCCAGTGGCTTTTGGTGTTGGTCCTGTCCCTTCGTTCCCGTTTGCTGCCTGCCTTCTTCGTTCCTCAGCTTCCTTTTGTCCTCCACGTTGTGTGTTTTGTTTGTACCTTTTGGCTCCTGTTGCCGGGTTTCGATTCTGGTTTTGGCTTTCCCGGCCTGTTGGCATTTTCAGAGTCTTGTGGTGTCCCTTCTATGGAGTCTGTCGGGGTCTTGGTCTCCACCCTCCTGCCGGCTCGCTGGCATTGGGACTTTTTCGGTACGGCAGACATTCCATCTCCTTTCCCGGCTCGCGTTTCTGGTTCTGCCTGCTCGGTGGTCGCACCTGAGGTCTTCCCGCGGCTCCACCTCTTCCTCGGCTCATTCGGCTCTGCCACGAGTCTCGCCTTCTGTTGGTAGTCGGGTGGCTTCGTTGCTGGTGTCCCACCTATGTGCTTCTTCTGGGTGGCAGTGTGGGGTATTTTAGCAGTCCTTCCTTTTTCCTTCTGTCCCTTCTTCAGTGGCGGTGTGTTCTTGGTATGGTCATGTCCCTCTGTTAAGTGGGTTCAGGGCCGTCATTTCGCCACATACTGTTGCCTCATTTCGTTCGGCGCTGGCGGAACCGCTTCCGCTTGCGTTCGGTGTTGATGTTACTTCTGCACTGTTCCGCACGCTATCTAGTGAGTTGGTTCACCTCTGACCTGCTCCTCCCAGAAAACCAGCGTTGAATGTAATGAAATGCCATTTTCTGGGCGAGACCCGGAGGCTTCCCAGCAACCCTCCCTCCCTCCCTTTGGTTGGGGGTTTTTGCATGTTTTGACATCCAGCCTCAGAACTGATGGGTGGATAGATGCCGTAAGAGGTCTGTGGCTCCCCCTTCCCCCTCCCGGGTAGGGGGGGGAGTTGCTCAGACAGCGGCGTGGTGACATGTGATGTCATACTAGTTTGCTTGTTTTCTGTTGGGGAGTTCTATTCACTAGTTTGGCTTTGGGTAGCAATTTTAACCAGAATAGGGGGTTTGTTTTGGACGCTTACCTTTCTGGATGCTTGACCCGGTCGATGGCAGACATAGAATACTTCCAACCGCATGGGGGGTTCTATAAGCCATTGCTCCCCTTGCCTCTCTGAGGGGGCCAGGTTCTGGCTCATGGTCCCTGGTAGGCCCTAAGAACTCCAAACACATGACTGATGCCAAATTCTGACATTAGCATATCAGCCTGTGTAGCTCCGGAGAGCCTCCGGGTCTCACCCAGAAAATGGTGTTTCATTACATCCAACGCTGGTTTTTTTTTACAATCACTGAAAAATTACAAGAACCAAATTATGTAATACTAATGACAGTTTTGTAAATTGATGTAAGAGGTAATTTTATCAAATAAAATGTGTACAGTATATTTAATTATATACAAAATCAGATAAATTTGTGTAAAATGCTGCCAGTCTAAACCTTGATGTTTGGTTTTTTTATTCAAAATTTGCAGGAGAACCATTGGCTTGTTCATGGTGGTAACCCACGTTGTTTGGACAGCAATCCTGGTAACAAGGAGATATTTGTGTCAGCATGTAATCCACAACAAGACACACAAAATGGAAGTTTGAGCACTTTGATGCACAACGCTTAGCCAAGTGGGATCAGGCAGGACCAGGTCTGTGAGGTAAAAAGTAGTAGAATTTTTTGCTATTTTTTAATACGATTATATAATTACATGTTTTATTTTTTAGTTTTAAATATTTTACTTGAGAAAATATTGAACATTTATTTGTTATTTTTAAAGTGGGACCATTTTACACTAGTAATAGCTTACAAGGTATAATGTTCCTTACAAATATTCATACGGTTAGGCGAATAATTAATTTATTTGCATGTAGATAATACTGCATGCATATGATAATTGCTTTTAATAGTGGGATGGACAAGTACTTGACATGTAACATTCCTAAAAGCTTCATTTGTATTTACTGTATTTGGGTCTCATTTTACAAAAACAAGTCATACTATTATTAAGCATTTATTGTTGAACTTGACACATAAGCAGTTGAATGTATTGTTCAAATTATGTTTAATAATGTGACAATATTGTCAGAATTTCGGATACTAATTATCGTTGTAGATAAGATTAATTGTTGGTATAGCCTTGCACATTTGTGTGTGTTCTATAGTACTCTGTATATTTTTGGATTCTTATAAGCAACACAATAATTTCAAATTTTATTCAATTTACCAGTAGCATTCTGAATGTCAGTGTATAATGCCAGATAGTTATTATACATAAATATTCAATACAGAGGACCACTTGGTTTGCAAACCCCTTGGGACGAGAAACGTCGGTTATCATGATGTGACAGTATTTGTTTGCACTCACTATTGTCTCTTATTATACAATAAGCTTAGTAGGTGCCAACCAGACATAGCTGAAAATCTCCACCTAATACGATAAAGCATTCATGAAACAAGTATTTTTATAACTTTTTATTACACTAATAATATTACTAACAAAATCTGTGACCAAAATATATATTGATGTACATCCAGAATTTAAGAAACAAATCTGGCTAACGGTTCAGGTGTGATAGACTTATCAGAGTGAGCCCGTCCCTCACCCCCTCCCTACATCTCAAACACACACACTGCTTCAAGGTCACGTAGTTCAACTCAACATCTCTCCCTGCCTGCCTGTCTCCCTCTCTGCCTGCCTGCTTCCCTCCCTGCCTGCCTGCTTCCCTCCCTGCCTGCCTGCTTCCCTCCCTGCTTGCCTTTCCTTCCCTCCATGCCGATCTCCCTCCGTCTCACTAATTCTCCCCTCCCTCACTAGTCTCCCTCCCCCCCCTCCCTCACTGCCTCACTCCTCTCTCATTATTCTCCCCCTCTTTCACTTACTGCCTCCCACCCAAGCTTCCCCATCCATCCAACCACCAGTCAGCCATCACTGACGCAATGCGTGCATATGGAGCCGACATGGTGCAGAGATGTTCCTTGATTCTGCAGATGTGTCAAAACAGTCACAGAATGAACACTCCAGCCTCATGACAAATCAAATCAGTGGGAACAATAGGCCGTGAATCTTTGATGTCACAGGGTAGAAGTACTCTAGCGTGGTGGCGCCCGACACTGTCAGTGGGCAAACTAGGCCATCTCCCACTCACCACCCCGGGCCTGGCGCAACGCTTTGCAGACCGCTTCCTCGCTCAAACCTAGTTCATGTAGCGTGACTCCCCAACCCCAATCGGGAACTGGAACTTTCGGATAACTTGAGTTCGCAAACCAAGTGGCTGTCTGTAGTATCATTATACATCATACCTGTGAAATAAATGTATTATGCAATTTTATGAGATTTTACTGTTCATTAATGAAGTTATAATTTCCATTACTCACGTGAATAGTTACTATTATACATGTAAAAGTAGTTTTATGTTGGTGAGGTTGTTAAACACACATTGTGATTATCAGTGAGGATAGAGTGTAGAGCAATGTGGGAACAGCACCATAGTTCAATAATGCACAAAGAAACACCCAATATTTTGGGGGATTGTTAAAATGCATAGCTCTGTATTGTGGGTGGTAGTTTGAATCGTGTTACACATGATCATTTTGTGCCATCACATAGATATATTTATATACAGTATATACATATTGCACTATAGCCCGGGCATTTTGAAATGTTATCATGGGTGTGATACACGCTGTTATTGGTGGAAAATCAATAGTTTAGATGAATTATAAAGTGACATTTTGTATTTTGAGTTTTGAAAGTGAATAATAAAATTGTATTTGGTGCAGAAGAGTATATGGAGTGTAGTCAAGTAGAGACTAAGCTGAACAGAACAGAACTAAGACAGTTTGTGTTTATTCACTAGAGATTTGTTACAGCATGTGGTTAACATGTGGTTGATGAAGTACACAATTTACTTAGTTATATTTAAAGGCATATTAGGGAGGTGCTAGAATATAAATTAATTAGTTGTATGGGTTTGGAAATTGCCATGCTCCTAAGTCCATCCCTATTAACCAGCATAGTATTGGTGGAATACCTTCAGGCTATTGCACAAAATTATATTTATATTTTACTAGTCATAATTTATACAATATAAACTTTTTAACCTGTGTTGTTTACCAGAGGAAGATATATGATTATATATGTTGAGTGTAGCCCTGTTTCTCAGGATTTTGACATGATCATATCATTCTGAAATAATAAATGAAATGTGTTTTTATTACATCATTCTAATCTACCTCTCATTATTAACCTAATTTTAAAGAAGGATTTAAGAAATTCTCAATGATATGTCATGTTAATGTGATTTCACTGTGCAATGACTTACACAATGACATTGATACGTCATTTTGCAAGTAATTTGTCTGCCAGTTGAATTAACCTGCTATTCATTAAAAAATTGAAATTATTTTTAATCGAGAGGATTCACTTTTTTATTGTAGTCTTAAATACAATTATATTTAAGTATCTAATGTGTCTAATAATTTTAATGAGGAGAATTTATGGATTGGATCATTACTACATAATAATTTATGACATGAATTTATGAAATAAATTCATTACTTTACATAATAAAACTGAATGCTTCTGTATATGTATCTTTGTTATATACATTACAACTTTTCATATCTACTGGTAAATGCATTGTGAGTGAGGGTCATTGAAGCGTAAGCATTGTAATAGTTCAGATTTACTCCCACAGACTGTTCTAAATTTACCGCAATGACATTTTCCTAAATTGGGCCTCGTTGGTTGCTTCCAAGTCAAGACCAGTGTTCATGTAGCACATAGTTTGCAGATTTGTTTACTTTGAATCCAATGGTAGCAAGGAACTTTTTAAATGGTTTTGCCATGTTGTCCAGGGATGTGGAGATAGGGCAAAGCAGAGATATTGCTTGTTTTGTCTCATGTCTAGGCATTGGTGGTGTGAAGTGTCAGCCCATCCTTCTGTTTTGATAGTACTTAAAGTTACGATGTGGACCATCATATATATATTTTTATGTAATGGACAATTACAAAGTAGGATTTGGTACTATTGAATTTGGACAAACTGGAAACAGTTTTGTATTTATGTTGGTAATAAAATGTAACCTGATCTAACCATCTTAGGCTTATTACACGCTACCTGAGATCTAATATAGTACATATTAGGAATATTTAAGTTAGGTTTTTAGTTTAATTTTTTTCTGGATTCCATAAAGTGAAAAGTACCAAATTCTACTATGTAATTGTCCTTTACATCAATATATGTGCGATTATGCAGTCACAAAAATGTACTATCTAAACAGGAATGGGTTGGAACTGTTTACTGTACACTGATTGCTCGTGGTGTTTCAGTCAGGTGCTGTCGTGGTGGCTCTCTTTTAGTTAGAATTTTGCTTGTGGATGTAAAGTACCTTTCTGAGGGGAGCCCTGTTGGCTTCCTGAAGCTATCACACAGATTAAGTGCCATACTACTTTGAGTCGTCAGTTGCGGAGTTCTTTTTTGTTTACCAGGGCCACAAGCCAGAACCTGGGGCCAGATTCATGAAGCAGTTTACGCAGTACTTACGAATGTTTTTCTTCTTAGCATCTTTGTGGCGGCTACGTCGGGATTCATGTATAAATTTAAGAAGGAAATCCAGGTCTTTGTAAATAAACACCGTTGCTCTAAGAGCGCTCTAGACCAGTCATAGCTTTGCGTAAGCTGGATATAACTCAACTTTTCTCTATTACACAAACAGGAGGATCTTTGCTGGAGAGTCATCAAGGAGGAGTCCTTCATGTTAGCTATATATTCTCTGCTTGAAACTAGTCGTAAATATGTCTTTTTTATATTATACTGTATTTAGAGTTATAATAGCAAGATATTATCCAATAGTGATTGCGTAAATAAACACTAATGAACTTGGGATATGAGAGTAGGTGATGACAGGAATGCTTAGAA
>WNGS01164858.1:5954734-5981638 GCA_020271785.1 Procambarus virginalis | reverse complement strand
TCCAAGACCTCTTCCTCTGTTACCCATTTGGCTGTAACAATAAACCTAATTTGTTTACTAATAGATAAGTGCACCTATAAGTAAAACAATTCCTATCAGCTGTAAAAGTATTGATGCATTTATTTAAATAAAAAACATATTGAAACAAATATTTCTGGCTAATTTTTATCCTATCTTTTGTACTGTATATATAAAGATGTGAAAAATTGAGACACGCTGTACAATTTAACGAATGACACAAAAGAAATATGACTATTACATATCAAAACGAGATCTTAATGATCTATGGTTAACATTATTTAATAAGGGTAATATTGGTAATAATGCAAACTATAATTTAAAACCTTTATTACTTAATTTTTTTATTAAGAAGCTTAGGTATACACAGCAATGTGCTGCTACCCTATTATATGCGAAAGATTACACAGTGTAGATCAAAAACTAGCTATAAGTTTATCTAATATTCCCACCTCACAGAATGGTTAATCATACTTGGAATTAGGGGAGAAAATACCTGCCTCGGTACAAAAAAACAAATCAACTCCGACTAAACAACAACTTAATGATTTTCACAAGAGGTAAACACTGAATCATGTTAACAGTATAATTACTTTTACCAGTTTCTACAAGACTCCTCTCAATGTCTTTTCTTTTTTAACAAGCTTAGGTACACACAGCAATGTACTGCTTCCCTATTCTGTACGAAGGACCACACAGTGTAGATAAAAAACTACCTACAAGCTCATCCAACATCTAAACCTCACAGGACGCCCAGTCATACACGGAATCAGGAGAGAACAAGACATGTAAGGCTGATCTATTAACCTCTACTAGCAAAACCTAGTACAGCACAAGAACATCTTCCAATATTCTTGAGTGCATGAAGTAATTACATAGCTCATAGTACCTTATACCATTTAGTCTGAAGTCGTTGATAACAGGGCAATCACAGCAACCCGTCCTCGCAAATTCGTATCGTCAATATTGACTTATTAAATACGTGCATAGGTGACATACTAAACATAATAGTTTACCTTGAAAAGCTTCATAGAAAACACCGACCTTACCTAACCTTCTTAGTATGTTAAGATAAGCATCTTATAGCTTCGTAATTACAATTTTTACTTAACCTATTATAGGTATAGGTTAAGTAATAATTGTAATTACGAAGCAAAAAGATGCTTATCTTAACATACAAACAAGGTTAGGTAAGGTTGGTGTTTTCTATGAAGCTTTTCAAGGTAAACTATTATGTTTAGTATATCACCTATGCACGTATTTAATAAGTCAATATTGACTATACGAATTTGCAAGGACGGGTTGATCACAGATAGGTGTAGTTACAGGATGAGAGCTACGCTCGTGGTGTCCCATCTTCCCAGCACTCTGTCATATAATGCTTTGAAACTACTGACGGCCTTGGCCTCCACCACCTTCTCACCTAACTTGTTCCAACCGTCTATCACTCTGTTTGCGAAAGTGAATTTTCTTATATTTCTTCGGCATCTGTGTTTAGCTAGTTTAAATCTATGACCTCTTGTTCTTAAAGTTCCAGGTCTCAGGAAATCTTCCCTATCGATTTTATCAATTCCTGTTACTATTTTGTATGTAGTGATCATATCACCTCTTTTTCTTCTGTCTTCTAGTTTTGGCATTTTTAATGCCTCTAACCTCTCCTCGTAACTCTTACCCTTCAATTCTGGGAGCCACTTAGTAGCATGTCCTTTGCACCTTTTCCAGTTTGTTGATGTGCTTCTTAAGATATGGGCACCACACAACTGCTGCATATTCTAGCTTTGGCCTAACAAAAGTCGTGAACAATTTCTTTAGTATATCGCCATCCATGTATTTAAAAGCAATTCTGAAGTTAGAAAGCGTGGCATATGCTCCTTGCACAATATTCTTCATGTGGTCCTTGGGTGATAGTTTTTTTTTATCTAGAACCACCCCTAGATCTCTTTCTTTATCAGAATTCTTTAAAGATTTCTCACATAACATATAGGTTGTGTGAGGTCTATGTTCTCCTATTCCACATTCCATAACATGGCATTTATTAACATTAAATTCCATTTGCCAAGTGTTGCTCCATATACTTATTTTGTCCAGGTCATCTTGAAGGGCATGACAATCATCTAAGTTTCTTATCCTTCCTATTATCTTAGCATCATCAGCAAACATGTTCATATAGTTCTGTATACCAACTGGTAGATCATTTATGTAGACAATAAACATCACTGGTGCAAGAACTGAACCCTGTGGTACTCCACTTGTGACATTTCTCCAGTCCCATACATTGCCTCTGATTACTGCCCTCATTTTTCTATCAGTTAGATAATTTTTCATCCATGTTAGAAGCCTGCCTGTTACCCCTCCAATATTTTCCAGTTTCCAGAACAACCTCTTATGTGGAACTCCATCAAAAGCCTTTTTTAGGTCCAGATAGATGCAGTCAACCCAACCATCTCTTTCCTGTAATATCTCTGTGGCTCAATCATAGAAACTGAGTAAATTCGATACACAGGATCTTCCAGATCGAAAACCATACTCTGTCTGATATTATATCATTTCTCTCCAGGTGTTCTACCCATTTAGTTTTGATTAGTTTTTCCAATACTTTCACTATTACACTTGTCAATGATACAGGTCTATAATTGAGGGGGTCTTTCCTGCTGCCACATTTATAGATTGGAACTATGTTAGCCTGTTTCCACATGTCTGCTACGATTCCAGTACACAGGGATGCCTGAAAGATCTGGTGAAGTGGAATGCTGAGCTCAGATGCACATTCTCTCAGAACCCATGGTGAAACTCCATCTGGGCCAACTGCTTTGTTCTTACTGAGCTTCTTTAGCATATTTTCCACTTCATCTCTAGACACCTCTATGTTGTTCTCTGGAATTCTTATTGTGTCTGGTTCTTTGAAGATTTCATTTTGTACAAACACACTTTGGAACTTTTAATTTAATGTTTCACATATTTCCTTTTCATTTTCTGTGAATCTGTTGCCCATTTTCAACCTCTGGATATTATCCTTTACCTGCAATTTGTTTGTTTATGAATTTGTAGAATAGGCCCGGTTCTGTTTTACATTTATCCGCTATCCCTTTTTCAAAATTTCTTTCTGCCTCCTTACTGCCGTATAGCTGTTTCTCGCATCTTTGTATCGCTGGTATGTTTGGGAGTTTGGCCTCTTCCTATACTGATTCCATTTTTGTGTCTTTTGGTCTCTGGCCCTCTCACAATTTCTGTTGAGCCAATTCTGTTTTCTGGCCCTGCATCTCTGTTTTGGTATAAATGTTTGTGTGCCTTCCTCGTATATTTTGCAAAATTTGGCATACATTTCATTTACTTCCCTGCCTAGCAACAAGTCTGTTCAATTACATTCATTAAAAAAATTTCGAAGTTCCCCATAGTGACCTCTCCTTAAATAGAGTTTATCAGCTGTTTCAATGTCCCTATTTTCTTCTAGATGATATCTTAAAGCATAGTCAATGTCTAACAGGACGTGATCACTTTCCCAAGGGAGGAAGGTTCTGGATGTCAAATATCTCCTCTTCTTTCCTGGTGAATACTAGATCCAGTACTGCTGGTACATCTCCTTCCCTCATTCTTGTGGCCTCCTTTATGTGTTGATACAAGAATGTCTCCAGAATGAGGTTCACAAATCTGCATGTCCAAAAGTCCTCCGTTCTTGCTTCATAGGCCTCCCAGTTTATTGCTTTATTTGCATCAGGGTTCAGCTGGAAGAGGAGTTCACCGAAAGTTATGTTATTTTCAAGGTGAAGAAAAAGAATTGAATAACTGAAGAATGTATTACATTTATTATAAAATCGCACGAAGTTTTGAACCTAAATGGTTCATTCTCAAGTGATTTTTCAGTACAGATCATTATATTTTATACTAATAACAGGTCAGGTAAATGTTTGTTAAAATAATAAATAAATAAATAAAATAAATGTTTATTCAGGTAAGGTACATACATACAAGAGATTTTACAATAAATTGATCGATTTATAGATAGAGCTAGTACATACAATAAATAAAGCCACTATTACGCAAAGCGTTTCGGGCAGGAAAAACATTAATGACTAAAACTTATACTAATTGAGTATAAAGAATAAAATGTGTTGAGAACAAATAAAAATAAAGATAAAAAAGGGGGGAACATGGCTGAAAAAGCAGCACAAATACAATTAGGTCGACAAACAGCGTTGTTTAAAAAAACAGACATGGGTTGATAATAGAGGGGTAAGGTAGGTTACAGGGAATTTATTAGGTAGTGCTTTGTTTTTATCTTAACACAATAAGGTGAATACAAATGGATCGAATAATGGCGTCAGGTGTAAACAAAGGGTAAACATTGGGTAGACATGAAGGAGAAAAAAGCTAAGGATAAATAGGGTACATATTTAATATAGCAGGCGAGCACTGGATCGCCTCACGCCCTGAAGAGCCGCCCAGGCCTGCAGGCCACTCCCCTTTGCCTGTGGGTTGGTGCCGCACCACGCCTGATGGCGCATGCCCTGGCTCTCTGTGCCTTTACTTGCCCTAGGGGTTGTCTCTGGGGACCCTGATTCGGCTTACACCCGGAGGGCCGCCCAGGCCTGAGGGCCACGTGTACGGCTCCTCTCTGCCCGCGGGTTGGTGCCGCACCACGCCTAGTGGCGCACGCTCTGCATGGCCTGGCTCTCTGTGGCTTTCCTTGCCCTAGGGGTTGTCCCTGGGAACCCTGGTTCGGCTTACGCCCGGGCCTGAGGGCCACGAGGTGGGTACGTGCAGGGCTCCCCTCCGCCCGCGGTTTGGTGCTGCACCATGGGTGGTGGCGTCGCCCCATGTGGCCAGGCACTTCGTGGCTTTCTAGCCCCTAGGGGTTGTCCCTAGGGGCCCCTGGCCGCACCACGCTGGTGGCGCCATGCAGCCAGATGCTCCGAGGTCTCTTCCCGTCATGCCCCTAGTTGGCCCTTCAGCCCCTTCGGGTTCTTTTCTTGGCGCCTACCTCGTCTGTGTAGGGCGGGTCGCCCGGGAGTGGGGGCCGAGGGAGCCCAGGGCCAAGTGGCCATTGCCTGGCAGGTTCCTTGCGCCCACGAGCCGTGGGTCGCGCCTTGGAGTGTCGCGGGGATCCCTGGAGCTGCTACCACAGAATTCTAGCTGTTGTGCTAGCTGCGGATGTTCCTGCTGTCGGTGTTCCAGCTGCTGATGTCCCAGCCGTGGATGTCCTAGCTGTTGTTGTTCCAGCTGTTGATGTTCCAGCTGCTGACGTTCCCAGCCGGCGATGTTACAGCTGCTGTTGGCGCAGCTGATGCTATTTCAGCTTGCTGATGTTCCAGCTGCTGATGTTCCAGTTATTGATGTTCCAGCTGCTGTTGTGCTAGCTGCTGATGTTTGTGCTGTCGGTGTTCCATCTGTTGATACTCCAGCTGTCGGTGCTCTAGCTGTGGAGGTCCCAGCTGACGATGTTCCAGCCGCCGTTGTTCCAGCTGATCACGTTCCAGCTGCCGTTGTTGCAGCTGCTGATATTCCAGCTGCTGATGTTCCAGATGCGATGTCCCAGCTGTTGGTTTTCCAGCTATCGATGCTCCAGCGGATGTTGTTCCAGCTGCTGGTGTTCTAGCTGCTAATATTTGCTGATGATCCAGCTGATGATGTTCCAGCTGCTGATGTTCCAGCTGTTGGCGTTCCAGCTACTGACCTTCTAGCTGCTGATGTCCTTGCTGTTAGTGTTCCAGCTGATGTTGTTCTAGCTGTTGTGTTCCAGCTGATGATGTTCCAGCTGCTGATGTTCCAGCTGATGCTGTTCCAGCTGCTGATGTTCCAGCTGTGGATGTTCCACCTGCTGCTGTTCCAGCTGCTGATGTTCCACCTGTTGATATTCCAGCTGTGGATGTTCCAGCCGATGCAGTCCCAGCTGTTGATGTTCCAGCTGTCGATGTTCCAGCTGCTGATGTTCCAGCTGCCGATGTTCTAGCTGTTGATGTTCCAGCTGATGTGGTTCCAGCTGATGTTGTTCCAGCTGCTGATGTGCCAGCTGCTTATGTTCTAGCTGTCGATGTTCTAGGGCTCTAGCACGTCCTAAAGGCCACTTTGTTTCACTGTGAAACAACTTCAGTTTCTATGCCTTTGGCTGGGCCACTTTGGTTTCTATTCCCCTTGGCCAGGCCACTTTAGTTTCTATGTCCCTTGGCTGGGCAACCCCGTCACCCCCCCCCCCGTATGTGGGGCTCCTTCAGTTCTCTAGGCCCCTGGGATGGGCCCGGCGTTATCTTCATGTTACCTCTCAGCTTCCACCAAGAAGACTTTAAGTTTTTTTTTTTTGAGATATATACAAGAGTTGTTACATTCTTGTACAGCCGATTACAAGACGATTCCGGCACGACCTAGGGACTGGTGATGTTCCGGCTGCTGGTGTCCCTTGAGGTCCGTTGATGATTTCTAGTTGATGATGTTCCAGCTGTCGATTTCCGGCACGTCCTAAGGACTGGTGTGTTCCAGCTGCTGATGTTCCAGTTGATGACGTTCCAGCTGTTGATATTCCAGTTGTTGATGTGCCAGCTGATGATGTACCAGCTGCTCATGTCCTTAGTTGCTGCTGATCCGATGCCATTCTGACCTTTGCTGGGCCCGCCAGCAAGCCCTTGGCATGGCTTCTTCAGTTAGGCCCCTTAGCTGGGCCCTTCAGTTCTACGCCCCTTAGCTGGGCACGGCAGCCTGGCAATCGGCAAATGGATGAGCTCCCAGGGTCCCCTTCCCTCGACAACGCTCCGTTCCTGGGGGCGCTGCTGTTCTTCGCTCCTGCGCTAGCGGGGTGCCCGTCCTGTTTGTCGACGTATACCCGGTGTCCTAGTCCTACGAAGGGAGTGATTGATTGATTGATAAAAGATTAAACCACCCAAGAGGTGACACGGGTACAATTTTTTGTTCAGTAATTCTTTTCAGTATTCTGAGGTCGCATTTAATCGTCAAGCTGCTATCGCGGGGAGGATAATGCTTGACAGTCTTTATGGGGGTGTCCAGGTGCTGGACGCCTGTTTTGATCAGGAGAGTGACTGTGTTGATGGCTTCAAGGTGGCCACTGCAAGATTCAGGGACTCTTAAAGCTCTTCTTATCTCATTGGTTGCATCACATTCCAGAAGATAGTGAAGTAATGGCTTTTCTGTGACAGTTTGGCAGAAGATGTACTCTATCTGTCGGGGTTCACCAATCTCCCAGTTGCATCTGTAACCTAGACGTAGTCTATATAACCTAACTGCTATTTCCCTGTGGATTCCTTTTGGGACATTTAACCTTTCTAATTTGGTTGTCTGAAGATACCATGTTGCAGAGGGCGAACCTTCAGCTACTGTCTGGTGTAGATAGGCTTTGTTGAGGTGTGAGAGTTTTTTGGTGATGATTTTTTTTATGTTCTCTAGGCTGGGTTGAATTGTTTTATGTGTCACTGGATGCCCTTGGGGTGGGTGCATAATAAAGAACGAAATTGAATTGTATAAATGTACCTAATTAATAAATAAGTCCTCCCCATACTAGGCCAGCGTTTTTCTCCCCGAGCAGAAAATAATAAATACTGGTTCATGGACATATTACATTATAATCATTTTTACGAGTTTACACAATATTCTTCTTAAAATAATGTATTATTATTATTATTATTATTATTATTATTATTATTATTATTATTATTATTATTA
Source organism: Procambarus virginalis (assembly GCA_020271785.1). Classification (NCBI taxonomy): domain Eukaryota; kingdom Metazoa; phylum Arthropoda; class Malacostraca; order Decapoda; family Cambaridae; genus Procambarus; species Procambarus virginalis. The sequence continues at coordinate 5,973,955 of WNGS01164858.1, read as the reverse complement.
TTATTATTATTATTATTATTATTATTATTATTATTATTATTATTATTATTATTATTATTATTATTATTATTATTATTATTATTATTTTTTTGACTAAAAAATTCTGAGGTTTATAGATGGGACCTCAATGTTATTGTTACCAAATCTACGAGTGACTTTAGTTCCTCAAATATACTTCCATATGATGAATTATCAGAAAAATAAAATAATGTACATGAAGGCCGAATTACGAAATAAATACTAAGTATATATTGTACATTTTGAAAATTTCGTAATATTTGGTATTAACCTACTTAGGTGTGTCCGCAGTTATATCGTTTATGTTTTAGTTGGCAACAATTACAGATATAAACACAGCTGGTGACAGGAGGTTGAGCGAGCAGCAGCAGCAGCAGCAGCGGCGACGGAGGAAATCCACGTAGTATATCACAGTCATACACTATACAACAGTAAACATGGGTTTTCCTGATTAACTAATTGATTATGTTCAGGATAAATGTAACGTAAAGCTGTGACCATACATCAATTTATTTAATGCCCATATTTTTGTTAGATTTTTTTAAACATAAAGCAGGTTAATACATCAAATTAGATGTCTTAAATACAGTATGCACATTGACTTGCACATCTTTTCTTTTATCTTGCATAATTATAACTTGTGTTTTGTCAAATGGTTGGTTTACTTGTCAAACTGATACTGCAGAGTACTAATGTATACTTAGCCAATACTGGATGAGTGGCTGACACGTAATTTGGCAAGAACCAGAGATATGATAGAAGTATGTACAGTACTGTAGTGTATGAATATCTCTGCTCATAGTAGATGGGCCATACAGCAGACGAATGGTATTATTTTTAGACTATATTTTCCTTGCCATATGCTTAAAACAAACCTATTTGCAATGGCCTCTAAATGGGTGAAAGTTTGACATGAGCATGTCATAGTTGCGAACAAATGTTTTACTTCAGAATTTTCTGCGGATATTACAAATTGAAGTGAGTACTGTACCACAAATGAGAACAGTGTAAAAACTCGGTAGGTCTAACACAATGTAAGTTAGTTTAGTTCATTTATTATGCACCCCATACCTATCTTGTGGGCAGTAGTGGAAAGGGTTACAGAGGCACATAATTGGCTCATGGACTGAACCCCACAATTCATTTAGCTAAGAAAATTAGTCTTCATGAGTTACAAAATTCAGTATGTCGTCATATCAATGGGGTTGAGATCGGCCACAAGTATAGTTTCTAACTTAAACAACTGACATGTGGAGAGCTAGTGTCACAATTTATATGTTTGTCTTGCATACTGCCCCCCATCCAGTGGGCAGCGGTGGATAGGTTACAGTCACTTTTTTCTGGTAGCGGATCATTTTGAATGAAATATTTACACATCGTTGGAACATTGGTTATAGAATTGTCTCTGAATTCAAGTATCTCGCACTCCATCACATAGTGACGGAGGGTGTGCGAATAATTTTGTTGAAAGTTTACATTTGGTCAGGTCTACATCAGCAGATAATGAGAATTCCCAGAGATACTTGTAACAGAGTCTAAGCCGAGCAGTAGTAACATCTAGAAGTCTGCTGATTTTATTGGATGAACCATAGATGTGTGGCTCCTCTTGCATGATAGTATGATGACAGATGGAATTACTGATGTCGATTTCACTCTGCCTCAGATCTACAAGATTTAGTTGAAGTTTTTGGTGTACTATTGCTCTCGGACTGCTCATTGACAATCCAAAGTTATACTCAATTTCTCCCTTAAAGACAGATTCTTTGGCTAACTCATCAGCTCTTTATCATTCATTTGGAGGCCAACATGAGATGGAGATCACATGAAATGGACTCTGTTACCACCATTAATAATTTTTGTAATATAAGTTTTTACCTGAATTTTATCTGAGGGCTACTAACATTAGTGGCCTTCACGAGAACTGGAAGACTGTGGCTTGTCGAAGGTTCCCCCATTTCCCCTGATGATTTTTTCTAGTTGTATTTTAAAACCCAACATTTTTTTGGCATTCACGGGTTCAGTGTGCAGGTAGTTCCTTGAGTTTATAACCCTGAGGAGGGAGGGGGGGGGGAAGCATTTCCTGTTCTCAGTCCTACATTGTGGCTTGTTGAGCTTGAAATGATTGCTCCTTGTTTGTGTTAGATCTGACCTTTTTGAAGAAACTTTGGATCAACATCCTCCAAATTCTTAAGTATTTTAAATTTTTAATTTGTCAGATTTTTAAATTTTTTTAAGTTGTCAGTCTCCATGGTGTAGTGGTAAGACACTCGCCTGGCGTTCCGCGAGCGCTATGTCATGGGTTCGTATCCTGGCCGGGGAGGATTTACTGGGCGCAATTCCTTAACTGTAGCCTCTGTTTAATGCAACAGTAAAATGTGTACTTGGATGAAAAAACGATTCTTCGCGGCAGGGGATCGTATTCCAGGGACCTGCCCGAAACGCTACGCGTACTAGTGGCTGTACAAGAATGTAACAACTCTTGTATATATCTCAAAAAAAAAAAGTTTCAATAAGATCTGCCTTGTCATACCTGGTTTGCAGTGTTGTTAGTCGTGTGCCCCCTTAACAACTCTTGGGACTAGAGTTGACGTAGCTCTAGAATGATTTTTGTTACCCGGTGTTGCACTTTCTCCAGAGCAGCTATGTCCTGAAGATGAGGTCTCCATGCTTGGATACAGTAATTCAAATGTGTAATACAGTACACATTTATTGGACACAGTAATCCAATACAGTAATATTGGATACAGAAATCCAGTACAGTATTATTGGATTCAGTAATCCAGTACAGTATTATTGGATACAGTAATCCAATACAGTATTATTAGATACAGTAATCCAATACAGTAATATTGGATACAGTATTCAAAGTATTATACCGATGTTGTACATCAGTATAAACATATACTGACGTACAATGCAGTTAGAAAGTACAAATCGGTTGTATTGAGTATGGACAAACTGGAAAACGATTTTCAACTTATGTTGCAAAGACAAAATAAACTAACCTAACCTAGCTTTCTTTGGTCTGTGACGGGAAACGTTTGTGGTCGTGCAGTCTGTAATGCCAGTCACAAAATATTAAAAAAAAAAAAAAAAGTTAAACTGCAAAGGTGTCTTCACAGTGAGATAAACTGTAGGATAAAGCAGAGGGAAAAACATTTAAAAATACTTTACTTTAAGAGTAAATTGAACAAATTACAAAAAATATCCAGACTTGGCTTTAATACAAAATATGTAAAACAAACAAGATGAACAATCAAATTTACATTAAGGTGCAAAATAAAATATGGTGCGGAGTACTGTGATACTCCGCACCATAATGATAATTGTGGTGCGGAAGAGTGATAATTTAATAATTATCACTCTTCCTTCTACTTGGTCTTGAAGGAGGCCGGCCTCGGGTGAAAAGGGCCTGTGACGATCCTTCTCTGGAACCCGTAGGTGCGGGACCGGGACGTCCACCTCCCGAGGGCCGTGCGGCCCAGGCTCTTCTTCAGGAGGCTGGGGTCGTTCATACCCTTGACGGGGTGGTTCTTCTCCGGCATCGAGCACGGCGGTCTCCGGGGTTGGAGGTCCCTGTGCCCTTCTTCACCACCTTTGAGGTCAACCCCGGAACTCACAGTTCCTGCGACGGCGCTGGAACCAATCGTATTGGCGTTTGCCTTTCCATTGGAGACTTTCAGCGCCGTGGAGAGGGGGGGACCTGCTTCCTGGGTAACAGCTTCTCCCCCGAATCAACCTACCCTGGCTTTGCGCCCTAGTGAGGCCACTCCAGACCGACAGCCAGAGCGCAACTCCATAGTCTCCCGAGACTGATGATGCCTACTACTACTACTACTGTGAGTCAAACTAAATAGCTCTGTTACCACACCGGGGTATGTCAACCGGTCTACTCAGCAAGAGCACTTGGGAGTAATCTGAATCTTTGAGAGCTTGGTAGCCCTATTTATACAGAATATTGGCCGGGCAGATGGCGCTGATGTCTTCTTTAACTATGAACCGGCTCACTTGAACTGCTTGTTTGGGAGGGCGTGGCCTCCCAGTGACCCAGGTGCGAGGTGGGGTTATGGGCCGTGGTGAAGGAGGGAGACTGGTGGTATTGTCTAGACGTCTGGAAGAAGTTGTTGTTGTTGTTGGCTGCAGTTCTTGATTAAATAGACATGAATGAGTAGAATAGGTGATAATGGAGTAGGCCGAATCTCTTCCTAGAGATTTTACCGTGACAGGCCTAATACATGCTCTCTGAGACCTAATATAGTACATGTGTGTGCTATTACACACAGACGTTGTGTGCTATATTAGGCCTAGGAATATTTAAGTTTGTATTTTAGCTTAATTTTTTTGGGACTAAAAATAAATACGTACGGTAGTACAAAATTCCACTGTCGAGTTGCTTAGTACGTCAATGTTTGTACTATGGTGCACATAGTTACAAAAAGTACTGTCTAAACAAGACGATGGGTTGGGGGCTTCAGAGCACACCAAGCATCCAGAAGCCCAATGCCATTCTGATAAAATGGTATTTCCGGAGATGCAAACAAAATGGCTCGATGGGGATAAATAGTTTATTATAATAAAGCCACTAAAAGTTGCTATATAATGATAATATAATTATAATAGTAATAATCAATTTCCAATAATAATAATAATAATAATAATAATAACAATAATAATATAATAATGCATAATAAAATCACAATGTTATATATTGTTGCGTGTATTTCTTTATAAGGAGTAAATGTCAAGCCTTTAGAGTACTCAACATACAACCGTTCTCTAGCGCCGCAGCACTCTCGCACTCTTAGAACTAGAACTCCTTTCTCAGTGCCACTATCCACCTAGGGGGAGCACCTTGATCGCTCATGGGGTTAAGAGTTTCCTGACCCCAGCCTAGCCCCCGTGGCAAATAAGGTAAGCCGACCACTTGTGTTTTCCCTCATGAGTGCTCATAGACATGAAGGACTAGGTTTCCTCGGCTGGCTTGCCCGCCACACAAGTATCAGTTTCAAGGTCACCAATCTGACCTGTACACCCTGGATGCCAGATAAATCTTCATGTGCAGTGTTATGTAATATCATCCAGTCTGATACTTATTCCACATTGTGTGGTGCTCGTTAACCTCAGACAAACATTCAGAGAAATGAAGGACAGGAAGTAAACACCATATTTGAAATTAATCACATTTATTAAAATAAAGTTACAGGGTAATGGTCTGAAAATATCTCGCTTATTTTACAGATGGTAAAACTGCAAAAGTAAATAATATGGCATCACTCCAACAGTCTCTGTAGATTATGAACTGCAAGGCTATCTTTCTCTCTAACTGTTTCTGGAACATTAGGCTTCTTGAAACTTCAAGTAAACAATGTAAGCACACTTGGACTCCTCATAAATAATGAATATATAACTAGAGCCTCTGTCTTAAAAGAATAACATAAACAGTAATTGCACATACAGGTATGTCCGGCCTTTCTCCTCACATTATTTCTCATTTCACACTTAACATTTAGTACACATTTCCTAACAACAATGTAAATGGGAGGGTGGATTTATCTACTTTAATAATCGTCTCTGGATGCTGTAGTCTCCATAGTGGTGAAATGTACCACTTCCAGGACTCCACGATGTTGAAGTCGACCTCCCTCTGTAGTTGCCATTGTTGATCTCATTGGTAGGCTGCTCCCTACCACCGAGTTCCTCTCTTGGTCTGTCAGGAGGCTGGAAGTGTCGTCTGTTCTCCCTGGTGTCCTCACGCTAGGATACTGGTCCACTCTCTTCTATCGTAGACTTGTAGTACAACTGTTCCCCAGTTGTTGTGACTGCTACACTGGACCAGGACTCTGTCATTAGAGCTCTTTAACGCAGCTTCTCCTGCAGGAAATGGCCTGTAGGTTGCACCTCAACTCCCCCAGCACTGACTCCGAGGGAATTCATCCCTCTGGAGTCCTAAATCTCTCCAAAGCTAGCGACTGCCAAGCGTCACACCTTCTCAACTTCATTCCTGGTGACTAGTGACGCTAGATTTCACATGCCTCCCACAGGGGCGCCTCACATCATGCTACATCACACTGGGGGGGGGGGGGGTCCTGATTGGTCCAACTGGCCAAGCCCCTGCCACCGACCAATCATGTACCTCTTGCAATCTGTACCCTCAATCCTCTGGAGTATCCTTGGGTGGGAAAACCTCCTCCCTCCCAAGTTGAACCGCCATTTTATGGTGGAGCCGCTTACCTCTTCCCCATTCAAACTTAAAACACAAATGTCTTCACTTTGTAACATCTTGCCTACTTTTAAGAGTTATAAACTAAAACTGGGCCACTTTTAGATATTTTCAGTGTGGGGAGTATGACTCTTACAGATAGGAGAAGAGAATACTAGCTAGACTCTGTAACAGAATCAATGAGAAAATAAATAGGGTGTGGGCATGGGAGTACCAAGTGTGTAGTATCATTCCCGTGGCTCCTACTGATTTTCTCGATAATAATAATGGTAACAATAATAATACTGTATTTTATAATTTAGCAACTAGACGTTGCTATTTAATCTGATAACTTAGTTATAATAGTAATAAGTAAATTATTACAATAATAGATTGCCAATTTACCTGAGGGCTACTAAAACACTAGTGGCCTTGACGAGGATAGGAAGCCAGCTGTTTGTCAATGGTACCCCCTGTTTGTCCTGATTTTTTTCAAGCTGGATTTTAAAGTTCAACAGAGTTTTGGCATTTATGGGTTCGGTGGGCAGGCAGTTTCATGTAGGATGTAACAATAGTTGAACAGTCATTCATTTAAATTGAGGAACAATTAAACTTGAGATAACAAATAAATTGAGTTAACATGAATTGCGAGAATCATGAGCTGGCAAATGGATATAAGGAATAACAGAAATGTAACTTAGGATAAGATGGATGCTAATTAAGGGCATATAAATAGTGTGACATGAATTGGAAGATGTGCAATTGGCAAATTGAAATACTGTAATATAAATGGCCTAAAAATAATAACCCTTATATACAGGGTGATGCAACTGTAGAATGCATGATCCTAAGTCATAATGCTGGTATATATAAAATGGCTTTAACTGTAATAACATTGAATACACAATAAATTGTGAATGAGGCATATAATAGAAAAAGTGAATGTAGTATTGGGCAAATAGGCAAGCTTCCAAGCTGGAGAAAATTTATGTTGGAAGAGGGAATAGGTCACGTATAGTAAAGAAGGGAAGTGGGGAAGGTGGGAGGGCATTTGACTTCAAGTTTTGTCTGTTAGTGTGACAATATCTGAAATCTTCAGCTGAATGTTATCATTTATCACCAGTATTTTTTTTTATCTCAATCTATGTATATACAATTTTCAGGAACATGTTCCCTCTCCCTTTGTCATTTGCTCCCCCCTTCCTCTAATGATTTTGTTTTATTTTTATGTACCGTATCACAGGCTTTCCTGTCCCTATCCTTGTAGAAAAACAATTTCTTTCTTCATTTCTATTCCCATTTGGACATTTTGCTTCATCGTGGTTTAGTTTTAGCTTTTCTGTCTTTGAGATTTCTTGTCTTAATGACCAAAGTTTTCCATTCCATCCTGGTACAATTACCAGAGTGTAATTACCCAAGTATAGTTATATGATGAGAGCTACGCTCGTGGTGTCCCATCCCCAGTACAGTACTTCACTCTTTGTTGTATAATGCTTTGAAACTACTGATGGTTTTGGCCTCCATCACCTTCTCACTTAGCTTGTACCAACTGTCTACAACTCTGTTTGCAAAAGAAAACCTTCTAATATTTTTTTGGGCACCTTTGTTTCCTTAGCTTCAATCTGTGTTCTATTGTTCGTGATGTTGCTAGTTTCAAGAATTCCTCTTTGTCAATTTTGGTCGATTCCTGTTTAGTATTTTGTAAGTGGTGATCATATCACCTTTTTCTTTTTCTTCTGTCTTTTAGCTTTGGCATATATAATGCCTCTAGCCTCTCTTTATAACTCTTGCTTTTCAGTTCCAGAAGCCATTTTGTAACATGCCTTTGCACCTTTTTCAGTTTATTGATGTCTTGAGATATGGGCACCATACGACTGCTGCATATTCTGACTTTGGTCTAGCAAAAGTCATGAACATTTTCTTCAGTATTTCACCACCTATGTAATTAAAAGCAATTCTGAAGTTGGAAAGTGACACATACACTTCTCTGTGTTCTTTGTGTTCTTCTGGCGGCAGTTTACTATCCAAAACCAACCATAGTTCTCGTTCTTTATTAGAGTTCTGTAATTCCTTTCCACATAATTTGTAAGTTGTGTGTGGTCTATTTTCTCTAATTCCACATTCTATAACATGGCATTTATTCACATTGAATTACATTTGCAACTTGTCGCTCCAAGCACTTATTTTATCTAGATCAATTTGACGGGCATTGCAATCGTTTGCGTCTCCTATCTTCCCAAGTATCTTAGCATCATCCACAAACATGTTCATACAGTTCTGTATTCTTCTGGTAGATCATTTATGTAGATGATAAACTTTACTGGTGCAAGAACTGAATCCTGTGGTATTCCACTAGTAACAATCCTCCAATCAGATACACTGTCTCTGATTACTGCCCTCATTTGTCTGTTAGAAAATTTTTCATTCATGTCAGAAGTCCAGATAAGCCTTTTTTAGGTCCAGATAGACACAGTGAACCCACCTCTTTCCTGTAGTATCTCTGTGGCTCCATCATAAAAACTAAGAAAATTTGTTACACAGGATCTTCCTGTTCGAAAGCCATACTGTCTGTCCATTATTATGTCATGACGCTCTAGATGCCCAAACACTTGGGGTGGATGGTAGAGCGACGGTCTCACTTCATGCAGGTCGGCGTTCAATCCCCGACCATCCAAGTGGTTGGGCACCATTCCTTCCCCATGTCCCATCCCAAATCCTTATCCTGACCGCCCCCTTCCAAGTGGTATATAGTCATAATGGCTTGGTGCTTTTCCCTGATAATTTCCTTCCCTTCTAGGTGTTCAACACATTTGGCTTTAACTATTTTGTCTAGTGTTTTAACTACCACACTTGTTATTGATTTGGGTCTATAATTTAGAGGTTCCTCTCGACTACCATTTTTATAGATTGGTACTATGTTTGCCTTTACCATATACAGTATCTGCTAATATTCATGTGCACAAGGATGTCTGGCGTTTTAATTGGAGTGGAATGCTCAGCTCGGTTGCACATTCTTGTACCATCCTATGTCTGTCATGTGTCTGTCTTTGTCTCTTATAAAAAATATAATTGTCTAATGTGTGGGTGGTCTCCAGTGAAAGGAACTTAGGGGTGTGAAATACTAAAACAAGAATAGGTACCCCTTACTCTGTCAGATGACTGTGGCTTGAGAAACCATTGAAGCTGTGGAAGAATCTTCTGTTTTATATGAGTACGGGCAAATTATTGACAACAAGAGATCTGTAAAATTTTCCCGAGATCAGTGAATAATGGTGCCTATTACTGTAAGAAAAAATATTGTTTTACAGAGTTTTTGAAAATATTTAGCTGTGTAGCTGGCAGGCAGTGCCAAAAATCATCTTGAGTGGTCAGAATGAAACTGGCACTGTTCCCTTTTTGATTCTGGCAACCCCGACCAGGCTATGTTTACATAGCCTGGGATAAACATAGGTGAACCTATGTTTATCCCAGTTAGTTCATCCCCCAGACCATTACCTCTGCCAGTTAGGGTGAGGCTAGCCCCAACCATGTGGACTCCAACTTTGAACAGGCAGACAGACAGACACACACAGACATTCACCCTTATATATAGATAATATATATTGTAGATAATACAAATGTTATGAATTTCTGAGAACATATTTGCTAGGTTATGTTCAACATATTAATGAAAAACACATTTTTCTTTCTAATAGGATAGTATGGAGCTGGATTGCTTGTGATTCTGAGGTTGCACAATGATGTGTAGAAGCTGTGTTAGACAAGCTTCCTTACCATGTGTCCTGCTGCTCAGACTTTTGCTTCAAGCATTGACCTGCCATGGGACAATATGGAATGATTCATTATTAAAAGACCTACAGCATCAGTGTCCCCTAGCTGATCCACATATTTATGAAGATAATGTTTTATATGGAGCTAAAGATGCAGGTATGAGTGAAAAGCATAGTTAATCTATAATGTGTTACACTATTTGTATGTTGTTCATTTAAGATGGGTACTAATAATTAGGAAGGACATGCTGTGTGTGTACAAATTGTCCATCAGAAATGCTAAGAAAATTTTTTGCTGAATAATCCAATCCATCCTCCTGAAATGAGGGTACTTACAGTAACTACTGTATTTGGTGGAAAGTACCAATATATATATAGTGATGGAGTAAAAGTAAACCACTTTCTGTGGGGAGTCCCTTCAGCTTCCTGGAGCTATCGGACTTGTACACACTGTATTAGTCTGGGGCTTCAGTCAATGGAGTTGTGCCTACCGGGGGACCACTAGCCAGAACATGGCCCCCCCTCAGAGAGGCACAGGGAGCAATGACCTAAGGAAACACCCCCCCTTGTATTTGGGGGTATTCTCTGTCTGCCATTGACTGGGGTTAGGCACCCAGCAAGGTATGCATCTCAAAACAAACCCCCCACTTGGTAGAAAATTGCAAAAACCCTAAGACCGAACAGAGAAACAGAACTCCCCAAAAGGAAATTAATTACATTTGCGAACAGCAAACGTAATTCACTGCCACCGCTTGTCCTTTCTGCTCCAGGGGGGAGCCCTGGACCCCTGCGCCACCTGCCCACACCTCAGTTTGTTGGCTGAAGTGGTCTGGGGCGGTTGTTAACTCTGGCCTCGGTTTCCTGCTGGCTTTTGTGCACTTGTGGTGTTTTTCCAGCTGCTTGTGGCGTGGTGGCCAGGAGTAATGTAGTGTACTGGGGCTGCATGCGCTTGGGGCTACTTTCTCTAAGCATCCTGTAAGTACAACCCCTTGGGTTCTAGGGTTGCCTTCTCTAGGATCTTTGTGCCTTCACTTCTGTAGGGGGTTCCTGCTGCTTGGCATTTACCCCGCCCGTGGAGGCCAGTTGGGGGTTTTGTGGCCTTTGTTTGGCTCTGGCTAGGGAGTGTTGTTGTTGCTGGTTGGGGCGCTTGAGTGCTATGCAGCACGCATACCTGATGTCGGCCGTGTTTCCTGTTCCTCCTGTTGTCATTGTATTTTTGCTGGATTTTTCTTTTCTTTTTGTTTTTTTCATGGAAGTGGTCTGCCTGGTTTGACTATTCAGTCTACTTAGGATATTGTTGGTGGCCCTCCTCTAGGCCCCTGTGCTTGTTCGTTTCACAGGGGTTCAGTTTTAGCTCAGATTCTGGCACTTCACATTCTCGCACGTCTTACCCGGGTCATGGTGACCCGCTTGCATCTGTCGGGTTTGGGTTCTGTCCTACCTCAAAGACTGGCCGGTGTGGGCTCCCAGCCGGTCCTTGTGTCTGCTCGCCGGGGATTTAGTTATTTACCAGCTCGCCGGATTTAGGTTCTTGGTGAACTGGTGGAAGTTCTATCTGGCTGACTCTCGGATTCGGATTTGACTGGGTCTTGTGTGGGACTCTTGGACCGCTTCCTTGTCTCTCCCTCTGGTATCATTGCTGTGGCTGCAGTCCCGCCTTCAGCAGTTTCTAGGGAGCACTTGTCAGTTGCTCGAACAGCTGTGCGGGAGTCTGAACTTTGCCGTGCTCGTTTACCCGCCGGGTTGGGTCTGGCTTCAGCATCTGTTCTGGTTCCTTCGGGGACATCCCGTCTGTCGCTCTCGTGATCGTTAGGTTCGGTTTCTGGGGACCTTGCATCAGCTGCTCTGTTGCCAGCTTCCTTCGTTAAGTTTTTTTGGGTTCAGTGGTTCAGTGCCATGGTGCCTATCTGAGTCCTCGCTTAATGTGCTCACAGACCGTCTGTCAGTTGGGACTTTGTGACCAGTGCTCACCGGTCCGACCAGGTTAGGTGGGGTCTGTCCTTCCTTCATGCTCACAGCATGGTGCAGGAGTTTGCGGCGGTGTAGCAGTCACTTCAAATGGTTTGTGTTGCTCACGGATCGACGATCTGGCTCCATTCGGACTGCTCTTTGGTGGTTCATTGCCTGAAACAAGGGGGTTCAATGCAGCCCTTGGCTCTTTGGGGGCTGATAGTTTCGGGTGACTCTTTTGCTGAGTTCTTGGAGTTTGGCTCTCCTGGCGGTTCATATCCAGGGAGTGTCCAACGTCCTGGTGGATGGCCTGTCTCGGTTCAATTCTCTGTCCACGGAATGGACGGTCGACGCCGACTCGTTCAGTTGACTCTGCCGGACGTACGGGCACTCGGAGGTGGACCTTTTTGCGTCGGCGTCATTGAGGTGCCTTTTGGTATATGTGGCACTCTTCTCTCGATTGCAAAGCCGTCGCGGTCTGTACTTTTCAGCTGGACGGGTTGAGGTGGTGTTATCTATACAAGTAGCTCTTCCTTCCCTGGTCCAGTTGTTGTTTCAGGTTCTGGCTCGTTTGGAGACGTACCAGGGGTGAGTAGTCCTGTTGGCCCCTTGGTGGCCGGCCCAACCTTGGTTTCTGGTGCTGCTTGCTCGGTGTCTGAACCCGGGGACTTTTCTGCGGCTCATCCTCTTTCAGCAAATCGGGCCAGTCCGGTACGTGGCTGGTTCCATCTTCTCCATTCTTTGTGTCTGGTCTTTCTGATGCGGGTTCATCACCACTTGCGTCAGGTAGCTTCGTTGATGGTACCTGATAACCACCTGTGGTTATCAGGTGGCTTCGTTGATGGTGTCCCACCAGTGTGCTTCGTCTCGGTGGCAGTATGAAGTTTCCTGGCAGTCCTTTCGTCATTTTTTGTCTCTTCGCATGTTGTCTTCGGTTTTGGGTTTTTTGTCCTCTCTCTTGACTCTTTCAGGACCATCATCTTATGCCGAATACTGTCGCCTCGTATCGTGCTGCACTGCCAGAGTCGCTTCTGTTTGTGTCCGGGGTGGATGTTATTTCTGATCCATTTCGGAAACTGTCTCGTGCATTGTTTCACCTCCGGCCTTCTCATGTGCTGCCTTAGCTGTCCTGATTCAGGACAGAGAACCAAGTGCTCTCTTTTTTTTCTCTTCTACTCGGTTTATGATGGCTCCTTCAGTTTGGGATTGTTTTGATAAGGATCTTTTCTTGTTGCCATTGGCCTCTGGAAGTTGGGTCAGGGAGCTTTATGCTCTCTTCCGGCGCAGGGGTTTCTACTCTTTCGGTCCTGGTGGTAGGTTTGTTCAGTTGCAGCTGTCTCCTTTTCTGGCGAAGAAAGAAACGGCTGCTTTCCTCATGGGTCCTTGAGTTGTTGATGGTTGGTTAGTTCGGCTGGGGATGCATCATGTGTTGTCCGGTTGCTTCTCTTCGCCGTTATTTGCGCGCCTCAACCTCGGTGGCTGGGGACACGATTTGGGTTGACCCAGTTTCCCTCCTACTCGGTTCCAGGGCTCGGGTCTGCCAGGTCGTCTGCAGGTTTATTCGGTCCAGCCAGCCTGCGGTTTATCCTCGTGCCCATGACGTTCGCATATTTGCTGCTTTAGCTGCCATTTTTGGTAATATGTCTTGGGCTGACATTTGGGCATGGGGATTTTGGAGGTTGAACAGGGTCCTGTCGCCTGTTACTTCATCAGTGACCATGGCCTTAGTCAGGCGTGTGTTGCTTTAGGTCGCAGGTTGCAGCCAGTTGTCTCGACTTCGAGTTAAGGTGTGAGTGGCGGCTGCCTCCTGGGTAAGTCCCTCTTCAATTTGTGATTATGTAGCTTCTGGGAGCCGGAGGGGCTCTCCACAGAAAACCATCGTTGAATGTAATGAAACACCATTTTCTGGGCGAGTCCCGGAGGCTTCCCAGCAACCCTCCCTTCCTCCGATCAGCGGATTTTCATGTTTTTGATGTCCAGCCTCAGAACTGGGGTTGGATAGCTGGGGCAGGGTCTGGGGCTCCCCCTTCCTCCTCCCGGGAAGGGGGTAGCTGTGTGAACAGGCAGCATGGCGGCGGGTGTGATGTCATGCTTGTTTGCTTTTTTTAAATTGAGGAGTTCTGCTTAGCAGTTCAGTTTTCGGTAGCAATGTTTCACCAGTTGGGGCCTGTTTTGGGACGCTTACCTTTCTGGGTGCCTAACCCGGTAGATGGCAGACATAAAATGCTTCCAACCACATGGAGATTTCTATAGGCCATTGCTCCTCGTGCTTTTCTGAAGGGGCCAGGTTCTGACTCGTGGTCCTCGGTAGACTTGAAACTCTATTTGAATTTACCGATGCCACGGTCTAATACTGTACATACATATCAACCCGGTATAGCTCCAGGGAGCCTCCGGGACTTGCCCCAAAAATTGTGTTGCATTACATTCAAAACTGTTTTTTTTTTTCCACTGTCTCATGGCTCCTCTGTGTACTGTTATTCTCTGAAATTCATATTGTCTTAGTCTCTGAAATTTTCATTTTGCACAAACACACTTTTGAACTATAGGAAAGTGTGAAAGTTAAAAATATAGTATAGTTCTGTAACGGACACAATAAAAAATTATTGGTTTATTTGAAATGAACCTACGTTAGAAGTAAGAAGATCCTTGTCTCGGTGTGGTGTTAAAATTTGTAATTACTGTAATTGCAATTGAAAATTATCTGCCACCTGAGGCAGTACATATGAATGTTTTAGTGAACATATGCCTGAGCAAATTTTTTATTATTTTTCATCTTGATGCTATCATGTATATAATCATATTGCAATATATTGCAGGAAGGTACGATGTGATAACTAATGCAACTGGCTTGACTGCATGTGTTCGTGCCTGCTGTAGTAATAAAAAATGCCATGTGGCACTCTTGCATAAGCAACATTGTCTCAGTGTGGAATGCAGGAATGCTGCAGTGTGCCAACCTACTCCAGGTAAAGGATCATTACTTGTGGTGGTCAGGAAAGTGGACAGTGGTAACTTAGAAGATGATGCACAGTGGATAGGCCAGCCCAGGTATGTTCGTGCAGTATTTTCCTGTAATGTTTAGGCATATATTGTGTGGTTTAATATGAAACATTCTCATCATGTAGATATGCCTCTGAGTATTTTTTGTTTAGTTCTTATTTGTGAATATCTTGAAAATACCTCTTTATAGACATGAATTATTGAAAACTTGTGTTTGGTATATTATTGAGCTTTTTTGATGAAATGTGGTAATGTAGCTGCTGGGGTTAGTTTGTAAACTGACTTCTTTTAGTGTTGAGAAGTGATGTCTTCATTTCTGAACAAATATTTTATCAAGTTGATGTATCTTCATGAAACTTAATAAACAGCATTCTATATTACATGAAACTATGCTTAATACATAGCAATATACCTGAGCAAATTTTTTATTATTTTTCATCTTGATGCTACCATGTATATAATCAAGGATAGCTCATACTGTAATATCTGGTACTAACTCTGCTGCTACCACTGTAATAATTTATATTCTACCAATCTTGTAGGGAGAGTGATAGCGAGTGAGGGAGAGTGATAGCGAGTGAGGGAGAGTGGTAGCGAGTGAGGGAGAGTGGTAGCGAGTGAGGGAGAGTGGTAGCGAGTGAGGGAGAGTGGCAGCGAGGGAGGGAGAGAGTGGCAGCGAGGGAGGGAGAGAGTGGCAGCGAGGGAGGGAGAGAGTGGCAGCGAGGGAGGGAGAGAGTGGCGGCGAGGGAGGGAGAGAGTGGCAGCGAGGGAGGGAGAGAGTGGCAGCGAGGGAGGGAGAGAGTGGCAGCGAGGGAGGGAGAGAGTGGCAGCGAGGGAGGGAGAGAGTGGCAGCGAGGGAGGGAGAGAGTGGCAGCGAGGGAGGGAGAGAGTGGCAGCGAGGGAGGGAGAGAGTGGCGGCGAGGGAGGGAGAGAGTGGCAGCGAGGGAGGGAGAGAGTGGCAGCGAGGGAGGGAGAGAGTGGCAGCGAGGGAGGGACAGAGTGGCAGCGAGCGAGGGGGAGAGTGGCAGCGAGGGAGGGGGAGAGTGGCAGCGAGGGAGGGGGAGAGTGGCAGCGAGGGAGGGGGAGAGTGGCAGCGAGCGAGGGGGAGAGTGGCAGCGAGCGAGGGGGAGAGTGGCAGCGAGCGAGGGGGAGAGTGGCAGCGAGCGAGGTTGAGAGTGGCAGCGAGCGAGGTTGAGAGTGGCAGCGAGCGAGGGGAGAGTGGCAGCGAGCGAGGGGGAGAGTGGCAGCGAGCGAGGGGGAGAGTGGCAGCGAGCGAGGGGAGAGTGGCAGCGAGCGAGGGGGAGAGTGGCAGCGAGCGAGGGGGAGAGTGGCAGCGAGCGAGGGGGAGAGTGGCAGCGAGCGAGGGGGAGAGTGGCAGCGAGCGAGGGGGAGAGTGGCAGCGAGCGAGGGGGAGCGATAGCCAGTGAGGGAGAGCAAGAGCGAGATAGAAGTATTAGTTGCTACAGCCTTCATATGACTTGCCAAGTAATGCTGCCACCACCCTGAGTTACCGGACAGGGGACCGGAGTGAGATTCGTAGGGCTTGTAAATTGTGTATTTCTACCAGGACAGGTGCA
This sequence comes from Procambarus virginalis, assembly GCA_020271785.1. Classification (NCBI taxonomy): domain Eukaryota; kingdom Metazoa; phylum Arthropoda; class Malacostraca; order Decapoda; family Cambaridae; genus Procambarus; species Procambarus virginalis. The sequence goes on along the minus strand of WNGS01164858.1, from coordinate 5,957,438 downwards.
AGGGACAATTGAATGGTGAAAGGATCCTGGCCTGTCACATGAATAATCCTGACCACTTCAGGAACTATAAAAGTACACAGGAATAAGGTGGGACACACCCAGTACTAACACCTCAACTAGGGATGGACAGGGGGGGGAGGAGTACTGGATAATTAAGGACACTTGGTCATTAGGGCAAAGGGAATGGTAGGCTCAATATCACTCAAGACAAGGAACCATTAATACACACTGGAATGACATTTGACAATACATGACTTTATTTGAAATAATTAAATAGACACTTTCCTAACTATATTCCCTATCAAAGACAAAGAATAAATGACTGATAATGTGCTTTAGTTCAAGAGAGTCGTACTTACTCGAATGGTGTGCCACAATTTTCATCGAGATGGTCTCTCCTGGTGTCCACTCACACCGTTTTCCTAGACTTCTCCCACTATACTGTGTATGGCAGTGATCTACTCCCCAGCTGAACATGAGGGCTTGCATTTGATGTGGAGGAGTTAATCCCTGTAGATTATCATGACGGCATCAACTCTGACCACCTCGTGACTCCGTGACCATTGACCTCTCCCCCTGATTAACTTCTACAGAGGTGTAACTTTTCCATTGTCTGGCGCTGCCTGTCTGGCGCTGCACCTGTGGCTTGTTCGTGCTGTTATGATGTTCATGTTGTTCTACTATGTACTGCTCTCTTGTTACAATACTATGGCTTGGATGATCCTTGAGGACAGTTCATGCTATGGAGTGGATGGTCCTCGAGGACCGTTCATGCTATGGAGTGGATGGTCCTCGAGGACCGTTCATGCTATGGAGTGGATGGTCCTCGAGGACCGTTCATGCTATGGAGTGGATGATCCTCAAGGAATGTTCATGCTATGGAGTGGATGGTCCTCGAGGATCGTTCATGCTATGGAGTGGATAGTCCTCGAGTATCGTTCATGCTGTGGAGTGGATGATCCTCGAGGACAGCTCATGCTATGTTCTGGAGGATTCATAGCAACAGTTCATGCAACTGTGTGAGTGATTCACAGGAACTGTTCATGCTAGTGTGGGGTGCTATGGAGTGGACATGAACAAATCCACAAGGGCCGTGATGAGGATTCGAGCTTGCATCCGGGATGATCCCAGATGCGCCTTAGTCGATTGCGACAAAACATGGTAAAAGAATTGCAAGCAGAAGTGCTACTGCCCTCACACGGATCCTGCAGTCTCTCCGAGACACAAACTGGGGTTTTACGCAATTCGTGCTATGGAGCCCCATGCACTTGGACTCTGTCAACAAGCTGTTCTACCTCTTCGCCCTTACTTCAATACATACAGAAATCACAATAGCGTGATACATCAATGAACAAATCCACAAGGGCCGTGATGAGGGTTCGAACTTACGTCCGGGATGATCCCAGACGCGCCTTAGTTGATTGCGCCATGACTTGGTACATGTGTATCATGTCCACGGAGTGGACATGCTACAGTGTGGGTGATACTTGGGAACAATTCATGCTACAGTGTGGGTGATGCTCTGGAACAGTTCATGCTACGGTGTGGGTGATACTCTGGAACAGATCATGCTGCAATGTGGCTGATACTTGGGAACAGTTCATGCTAGTGTGGGTGATACTCTGGAACAGTTCAAGCTACAGTGTGGGTGATACTCGGGAACAGTTCAAGCTACGGTGTGGGTGATACTCGGGAACAATTCATGCTAGTGTGGGTGATACTCTGGAACAGTTCAAGCTACAGTGTGGGTGATACTCTGGAACAGTTCAAGCTACAGTGTGGGTGATACTCGGGAACAGTTCAAGCTACAGTGTGGGTGATACTCGGGAACAGTTCAAGCTACAGTGTGGGTGATACTCGGGAACAATTCATGCTAGTGTGGGTGATACTCTGGAACAGTTCATGCTAGTGTGGGTGATACTCGGGAACTGTTCATGCTAGTGTGGGTGATACTCGGGAACGGTTCATGCTACAGTGTGCATGATACTCGGGAACGGTTCATGCTAGTGTCATGCCATTCTATAGTACAGAAACCAAAACTGAAGTACAGTTTGTTGTCTGAATGGGGCCTGAAAAGGGCAAATTATCTTAAGGTTATCTTGAGATGATTTCAGGGCTTTTTAGTGTCCCCGCGGCCCGGTCCTCGACCAGGCCTCCACCCCCAGGAAGCAGCCCGTGACAGCTGACTAACACCCAGGTACCTATTTTACTGCTAGGTAACAGGGGCATAGAGTGAAAGACACTCTGCCCATTGTTTCTCGCCGGCGCCAGGGATCGAACCCAGGACCGCAGGATCACAAGTCCAGCGTGCTGTCCGCTCGGCCGACCGGCTCCCAAGAGCTGTAGAATAATAGATAGATAGGCAAGATAGAGCTGAAGAATAATAGTAGATATCTTATTGGCAATACTAATAGAAATACATCCCAAATGTCCCTGTCTTGCCTGAGATTTCCGACGTAGGTCCAAGTAGTTGTGAGCCAACTGCATTAACTACTATACTAGAGGTCAATATACATAAGGTAGCAGTGGTTGATGATTCTTTCATTAATTTGTTAATTGCTTATTTTCTCTAACACAGTTCAAGCTGTATCTGCTCGACTGTATTTAGAAATGTATGGAATAAGGTTATACAGACAACCACATGCTTTCCAAATGGCTCGGAACTGGGACTCGATGAAAACTGGTTCTGTCTGAATATGTAATT
>WNGS01164858.1:5910653-5954634 GCA_020271785.1 Procambarus virginalis | reverse complement strand
AAATGTGTGCGACTACAGGAGAATAGGCAGATATGTAAAAGGGAAAGATCGACCTTTAAGAATTCAACCTAAACGGTTGCCAACACAGATGGAAAAGAAGTTTAAGACGAGATCTTTCAAAAGAAGATAGAGAGAAGCTGAAACTGAACCTCGCCGAGGCAAAACGTTTAAATGAGAGCAGGAATGAAGAAGAAATCAATTCTTTTTTCTACAAAGTGATAGGGGTAGGCAGACCAGTAAAGTGGTACATAAAAGCAAACCAACAAAATCATTAGAGAAAGGGGAGTGAAAAATAAGAAGATGGGGAACAAGTTCCTGAAGATTGCATACACCAACATAGATGGAGTAAGGTCAAAGATACTGGAGTTAAGTGATATAATACAGCTGCAGACACCAGACATTGTTGCACTCACGGAGACAAAACTTGAAGATGTTATTTTAAATGAGGTCATATTCCCAAGGGGCTACTCAATTTGGAGACGGGACAGAAAAATTAGGAAAGGCGGTGGCGTTGCTGTGCTGGTGAAAGAACACCTAAAGGTGAACGAAATAATGACTACCAATCCACAAGAAGTTGACATAATAGCACTAGAGATCTGCCATGAGGATGATAAACTAGTGATCATAAATGCATATAGTCCACCGCTAAGCAGCACATGGTCAAAGGAGGAGCTAGATAGTAAACGAGAAGGTCTTATAACGATAATGAGAGAGATCATAGCGAGAGCGGATAACGATAGTTCACGACTGTTGATAGTCGGCGACTTCAACTTGAAATCCATAGACTGGGAAGCATATGAAGCTAAAACAGAAGATTTCTGGACCTGTAAATTTGTAGACCTCATCCTGGAAACATTCTTGTATCAACATGTTAAACAAGCTACGAGGATGAGGGAAGGTGACGTTCCCTCCATGCTAGATTTGATATTTACCAGGAAGGAGGAAGAAATATTTGACATTCAGTACCTTCCTCCCTTGGGTAAAAGTGACCATGTCTTTTGGGGATAAAGTATGCAATGCGTTATAATCTGGAAGAAAATATGATGGTCGATGCAATTGAAAAACCTGACTTTAGGAGAGGACATTATGGCAACCTTAGAAAATTTTTTAGGGAGTATAATTGGACAGACTTGTTGCTAGGCAAGGAAGTGAATGAGATGTATGTCAAGTTTTGTGAAATATATGATAAAGGCACAAAAAAATTTATACCAAAACAGAGAAGCAGAACTAGGAAACAGGATTGGTTCGACAGAAAGTGCGAGAGGGCCAGAGACCAAAAGACACAAAAATGGAATCAATACAGGAAGAGGCCAAACCCCCAATCATACCAGCGATACAAAGATGCGAGAAACAACTACACGGCAGTGAGGAGAGAGGCAGAAAGAAATTTTGAAAAAGGATTGCAGACAAATGTAAAACAGAACCAGGTCTATTCTATAAATTCATAAACAACAAATTGCAGGTAAAGGATAATATTCAGAGGTTGAAAATGGGAAATAGATTCACGGAAAATGAAAAGGAAATGTGTGAAACATTAAACGAAAAGTTCCAAAGTGTGTTTGTACAAAATGAAATCTTCAGGGAACCAGATACAATAAGAATTCCAGAGAACAACATAGAGCACATAGAGGTGTCTAGAGACGAAGTGGAAAAAATGCTCAAAGAGCTAAATAAGAACAAAGCAGTTGGTCCAGATGGAGTTTCACCATGGGTTCTGAGAGAATGTGCACCTGAGCTCAGCATCCCTCTTCAACTGATCTTTCAGGCATCCCTGTTTACAGGAGTTGTAGCTGATGTGTGGAAAAAGGCTAACATAGTTCCAATTTACAAGAGTGGAAGCAGGGAAGACCCCCTTAATTATAGACCGGTATCATTGACAAGTGTAATAGTCAAAATATTGGAAAAAATAATTAAAACTAAATGGGTAGCACACCTGGAGAGAAATGATATAATATCAGACAGACAGTATGGTTTTCGATCTGGTAGATCCTGTGTATCGAATTTACTCAGTTTTTATGATCGAGCAACAGAGATATTACAGGAAAGAGATGGTTGGGCTGACTGCATCTATCTGGACCTAAAAAAGGCTTTCGACAGAGTTCCACATAAGAGGTTGTTCTGGAAACTGGAAAATATTGGAGGAGTGACAGGTACGCTTCTAACATGGATGAAAAACTTTCTGACTGATAGAAAAATGAGGGCTGTGATCAGAGGCAATGTATCGGACTGGAGAAATGTCACAAGTGGAGTACCACAGGGTTCAGTTCTTGCACCAGTGATGTTTATTGTCTACATAAATGATCTACCAGTTGGTATACAGAATTATATGAACATGTTTGCTGATGATGCTAAGATAATAGGAAGGATAAGAAATTTAGATGATTGTCATGCCCTTCAAGAAGACCTGGATAAAATAAGTATATGGAGCACCACTTGGCAAATGGAATTTAATGTTAATAAATGTCATGTTATGGAATGTGGAATAGGAGAACATAGACCCCACACAACCTATATATTATGTGAGAAATCTTTAAAGAACTCTGATAAAGAAAGAGATCTAGGGGTGGTTCTAGATAGAAAACTATCACCTGAAGACCACATAAAGAATATTGTGCAAGGAGCCTATGCTATGCTTTCTAACTTCAGAATTGCTTTTAAATACATGGATGGGGATATACTAAAGAAATTGTTCATGACTTTTGTTAGGCCAAAGCTAGAATATGCAGCTGTTGTTTGGTGCCCATATCTTAAGAAGCACATCAACAAACTGGAAAAGGTGCAAAGACATGCTACTAAGTGGCTCCCAGAACTGAAGGGTAAGAGCTACGAGGAAAGGTTAGAAGCATTAAATATGCCAAAACTAGAAGACAGAAGAAAAAGAGGTGATATGATCACTACATACAAAATAGTAACAGGAATTGATAAAATCGACAGGAAAGATTTCCTGAGACCTGGAACTTCAAGAACAAGAGGTCATAGATATAAACTGGCTAAACACAGATGCCGAAGAAATATAAGAAAATTCACTTTCGCAAACAGAGTGGTAGACGGTTGGAACAAGTTGGGGGAGAAGGTGGTGGAGGCCAAGACCGTCAGTAGTTTCAAAGCGTTATATGACAAAGAGTGCTGGGAAGACGGGACACCACGAGCGTAGCTCTCATCCTGTAACTACACTTAGGTAATTACACTTAGGTAATTACACACACACACACACACACACACACACACACACACACACACCACACACACTCACACACACTCACTCACACACTCACTCACTCACTCACTCCAACTCACTCACTCACTCACTCACAACTCACTCACTCACTCACTCACTCACTCACTCACTCCTCACTCACTCAAACCACACACAAACACACACACACACACACACACACCACACACACACACAACACACACACACAACACCACACACACAAACACACACACACACTCACTCACTCACACACACACACACTCACTCACTCACTCACTCACTCACTCACTCACTCACTCACTCACTCACTCACTCACATCACTCACTCACGAAGGAAGGAAGGAAGGAAGGAAGGATAAGAAACTTAGATGATTGTCATGCCCTTCAAGATGACCTGGACAAAATAAGTATATGGAGCGCCACTTGGCCCCAGTCATTGAAGGGGGGGGGGGGGCCTGGGGCCTGGTGGATAGCGCGCAGGACTCGTAATTCTGTGGCGCGGGTTTGATTCCCGCACCAGGCAGAAACAAATTGGCAAAGTTTCTTTCACCTGAATGCCCCTGTTACCTAGCAGTAAATAGGTACCTGGGAGTTAGTGAGCTGTCACAGGCTGCTTCTGGTGTGTGTGTGTGTGTGTGTGTGGTATGGAAAAAAATAAATAGTAAACAGTTGATTGACAGTTGAGAGGCGGGCCGAAAGAGCAAAAATCTTAACCCCTGCAAACACAACTAGGCAACTAGGTAACAACCCATCCTCGACTCAAGTCCATTACATTCAGCGGTCAACCCCACAGACGCATTCATAAATTTTAACATGCTGTTCATTCAAAACGGGAATTTTCTCAAGTATAAATTAATATTATAATATAATAGCATATTGTGTATAAATAGGCATAGGTTAGGTTAGGTTAGGTGTTTAGGTTCTGCTGGCGATTATTTGTATTTATAGTACGTGGGTGAAGCATTTACAGCGTTGAGGTTCGAACAAAATTCGTCAGTGAAGCACTTGTTCCGGAAATGTTCGAACGTCAGCAGTTGTGAGTCGTGTGTAAACCGCTTTTCATTCATAAACAGGGGGTTTGGCGGGTGCATGGAATCACTTTTGGATCTTTGTTTGGAGGACGGGCTGCTAGGTAAACACACACTCACCCACTCTCACTCACACTGAGACTTGGAACTTCAAGAACAAGAGGTCATAGATTTTAACTAACTAAACAAAGATGCCGAAGAAACATAAGAAAATTCTCTTTCGCAAACAGAGTTGTAGACGGTTGGAACAAGTTAAGTGAGAAGGTGGTGGAGGCCAAAACCGTCAGTAGTTTCAAAGCATTATATGACAGTGCCGGGTAGACGGGACACCACGAGCATAGCTGTCATCCTGTAACTACACTTAGGTAATTACACACACTCCCACCCAGGAAGCAGCCCATAACAGCTGTCTAACTCCCAGGTACCCATTTACTGCTAGGTAACAGGGGCATCAGGGTTCAAGAAATTTTGCCCATTTTTTTCTGCCTGGTCCGGGAATCAAACCCGCACCACAGGATTATGAGTCCTGTGCGCTGTCCACTCAGCTACCAGACCCGATGTGGGTCCTTGCATATGGGTGTTAGGGTAGGTAGTGTGAGGGAGTGGTGTTGCTGGAGAGGGGGCATGTCCTTCATGGTCTTGATGAACTACAACGATGGACACAACTGACACTGGTCCACGAGCTCACATTAATCTTAGCCGAGGAGGAGTCAGGGAGGATAGGTATATGGGTAGAAAGGTCGGAGGTGGTGCGGGAGTTGCTTACTCTCATAACAAATTGTAAATAACAGGACTTAATATTTTATATTTTGTTATTTATTCATTTAAATATATACAAGAAAACAAAAATGGATTTTGACACAATTTATGGCTTATGATGTTATTTCATCCTGCAGCAGGTGTTAACACAGGTACAGTGTGAGTTGTGGAAGACTATAGGGGGAGGGAATCATCATTTGTCTGTCTGGCATTCTCTCTCCTGTTTGGCATCTGTGCAGCTTGTCCATCTTGACAGCTTATCTAGTCTTACAATCTGTTTAGTCTGGCAGTTCATCCAGTGTCTAGCCAACAGTCTAACTAGCCTATCAGCCTGCCTGTCTGGCCTGACGAGGCCAGACAGGCAGGCTGACAGTACAAGCACTTCAACATTGAGGCCTAATGAGGCCTCAGATGTTGAAGTGCTTGTACTACTCTTGCATTCCACTCTATCTCAGTTTTATTCGAACTGCCCACTCGCCTCTCCAATTTAGCTTTCTTGACCAGTTTAACTCGGCTCACCAATTTATCACATATTTTTATTCTGTTGAATCCAGAACGAATAACAGGCATATCCAGATAAGAGGTGTCCAGAAAGCATGTGGTCAATTGTATTTAATTATAGCCCCCCAAAATACATTTTTATCTCTAATTTTGTTCTTTATTTCAGTAACAATATGACACACATGGAATATGAGAAATCACCAACATCAAGTAATTCTGTAAAAAAAGACATGAAGTCCTCAGTGCTACTTACAGGCAACATTAGAACAACAAATGATAAGAGATGTGAATTTGGTCTACATCAGTGTAAGGAAAATGAGGAATGTGTGCCTTTTGGGAAAAGAAGAAGAGATGGATTATGTCAGTGCCGCTCTGGTTTTTATAGAAACACAACTATGGGGGAATGTATGAAGGAAGAACTTACATCAACTTTGGCTCCCAAAGAAAAATCTACCACACATTCTTCTGATGGGGATGACGGCAAAAGTTCAAGTTTTGTTAGTTCATTATCCTCGACTGCTTCTCCCTCTGCTTTATCTGTGGCATCCACAAGTGATGTGACTCAGAAGGAGTTTGTTTCAACTTCTGCTCCAAATATGTCATCTCAGCAACCAGTTGAAAAACTTGTTGTTAGCATCAATAACAAAACTGTGTATCTTCGTGCTGGCAATACGTTTTACGAGGAGAGAGTTACACTCTCGGCATATGCTATTGGAGGTATGTAAATTTAATGTGTTACCTCAGGGTGGCTGGCCAGGGCAACTTATTGACAGTGTTATTCAGACAAATTAAATTGTCAGACATTTTTTGTTTTTTTATTCTGCTAACTTGGAGCTATAAACATTGTTGAAAGGTAATACCTTCCCTTCAAAATAATGACCTTGGTGGTGCTTATTTTCTTCCATGTTAGGAAGCTAATTGATCCATTATTAAAGCATTAGTTTTATTGCAACAATAATAGGATAAAGTTCTACCATGTTATGAGGTAAAGTCATATTTTATGACATTCTAGTAATGAGAAAAAAAATGTAGGTAATTGTCTTTGTTTTCTTCTAGTAAATGATACAATGTCACAAGGTAAAATAACTGAATAGTCTTTTTGCTTTAGTACCTTCAGAATGCAAGTTCGAGTGGACCCTTCTGCAGCAGCCCAGTGGTAATGACCATGGCTCAGTCAGTGACACAAATAGTCAAACTATCACTCTATCTCATCTGATGCAGGGAGTCTACATATTCAAGGTCATTGTTGATGCTCCAAAAGCACACGGTGAAGCTGTTGGAAATGTGACTGTTCATCCACGTACGTTTATTTCTGTTTTTCATGAGCTTAAAAGTATTCAACATTAATAGATTGATACAATAATTTTCTGGAGGAGCCCTCGGTGGGTATATGAATATATACAGGTATTGTACATTTTTATAATTTCGCAATATTTTGTATTAACCTACTTAGATGTGTCCGCTAATATATTGTTTTTGTTCGAGTTGGCAAGAATTACAGATGTAAACACAACTGGTGACAGGAGGTTGAACGAGCAGCAGCAGCAGTACCAGGCAGCGACAGAGGAGATCCATGTAGTATATCACAGTCGTGCACTATACAACAGTAAAAATGGGTTTTACTGATTAACCCTTAAAGTGCGCATCACGTCATATGACGTGTTGCAAGTTGTTCCAGTCAACTGCGCTTCACGTCATATGATGTGTTGGAGTACTACGGAAGATTTAAACGGCCTGCGGATACACGGGGTTCACCACACCTTCATCAGGGCTCTTGTAAACAGACGCCATTTAAAAAAAAAATCGTGGGCCAAACTCCCGGGTGTTAGGGGCTTCAGTATTGAGTGAGCTACCAAGCCTGATGCACGCAGCATGAGCTCACAGCACTGCTGTTCAGCTTGTGACCACAGCATCGCCTAAAAATGCCATAATATACTTGTTCATGCAATTATGTAGCGATGATATTATTACAGAAGACCCCCTGACTGTGATAAAACTGACCAGGGTTTTGATAATAGCAGGATTGTGGTGATATTTAGCGCTGTGCGCCATAGAGGGAGGAGTAATGCTGTGGGAGGGAGGGTGGTGGCGATGTCTTCTGACTGTGTGTGGCCACCTTTTATTGACTGCACTCACCATACCAGCTTAGTGGTTCACTATGGTGAACACAAATGTAGACACTTATATATAATGTGTGTATAGAGGGTATAAACAGCAAGAGGAGTAGGTTGGGAGCCGCCATTTTGGTGAGGGCAGTGGCGTAGTGGATAAACCACCAGATACAATGGTTGAGGAATTCACAGAGCAGATGCACAAAATAGAGAACATACTTGATAACCTAGCAAACCCAGCTCCTGATATTATCTTCCTTGGGGATTTCAATTTACCGAGTCTAAGATGGAGAATGGCAAACACAAATATGATAGCAGGGAATGACCCGGGAAATAACCAACCACAGGTCAGAGAACTTTTGAGATTCTGTGACAAATTCTCGCTCAATCAACAGATTACAGAACCAACTACGAACGAAAACACACTAGACTTGTTATTCACAAACAATGATGAACTAATCAGACATATCACAATCTCAGATACTTCATACTCAGACCATAAGCTCATTGAAGTGCGAACTAGCATAAATAACGGTACTAGGTCTAAGAGACCCAACAAGCGAGAAGGAATATTCAATCAATTCAATTTCAACAATAAGAGGATTGACTGGGAAAAAGTAAATGTAGACCTTGCAACCATTCAATGGGGGACGGTCTTAAGCGACAAAACTCCCACACAGGGAATAGTTCAACTGACAGCTGAAGCTTACAAGGTCTGCTTGAAGCACGTGCTTGTGAGGAGGGGCAGCAAGAGGACCACTCTAGAAAGAGAACGCAGACGACTATACAGGAGAAGGAAAAAAATAATGGAAATGCTTTGGCTATCACAAGCAAGGAAAATAAGCCTAAGCAGGGAGATCGAAGAAATAGAACAAACATTGAAGAGATCATATGAGTCTGAGGAAATGGAATTGGAACAGAAAGCTATACAAGAGATAAGGAAAAATCCTAAATCCATTAGTCTCCGTGGTGTAGTGGTAAGACACTCGCCTGGCGTTCCGCGAGCGCTATGTCATGGGTTCGTATCCTGGCCGGGGAGGATTTACTGGGCGCAATTCCTTAACTGTAGCCTCTGTTTAACGCAACAGTAAAATGTGTACTTGGATGAAAAAACGATTCTTCGCGGCTGGGGATCGTATTCCAGGGACCTGCCCGAAACGCTACGCGTACTAGTGGCTGTACAAGAATGTTACAACTCTTGTATATATCTCAAAAAAAAAAAACAAAAAAAAAAAATTCACATACGCAAAATCAAAATCCAAAACTTCGACCAGTATTGGACCGTTAATTACAAATGAAGGTACGTACACAGAGGACGACAAAGAGATTAGTGAAATTCTAAGAAGCCAGTATGAGGCTATGTTTAGCACACCAATAAACAACATGAAAGTTGATGACCCAGACAGCTTCTTTATGAATGACATTCAAGCTGCAGATAATATAACGGATATTACCACAAACTCGGAAGACTTTGAAAGAGAAATTGACAATATGCCTATGCACTCGGCTCCTGGGCCTGACTCATGGAATTCAATATTCATAAAGAAATGTAAAGTACCAGTAGAGAGAGCACTCAGCGTAATATGGAGAAAGAGCCTGGAATACAGGGGAGATACCAGCAGCACTTAAATCTGCAGATATAGCTCCGTTGCACAAGGGGCAAGCCTTGGCCAAAAATTATAGGCCAGTTGCACTAACATCACACACATTAAAAGTGTTTGAAAGAGTGATTAGGAATCAAATTTCTAGTTTTATGGAAAACAATGAATTGCACAACCCAGGACAACATGGATTTAGAGCGGGAAGATCCTGTCTGTCACAGTTACTCAACCACTATGACAAAATCACAGAAGCCCTAGAAGAAAAGCAAAATGCTGATGTTGTATACACAGACTTTGCAAAGGCGTTCAACAAATGTGACCATGGGGTGATAGCTCACAAAATGAGGTCAATGGGAATAACTGGAAAAGTAGGACGCTGGATACTCAATTTCCTGTCGAACAGAACACAGAGTAACAGTCAATCAGATAAAATCGAGTCCAAGCAATTTTAAAAGCTCTGTACCTCAAGGTACAGTCCTTGCACCGCTACTGTTCCTTATTCTCATATCTGATATAGACAAAAATACACGTCACAGCCACAGTGTCATCTGGATTGGTAATTCCTATTCTGGCAGAAAGTTAACAATATTAGATATTTCTAAAAAAAAAAAAAAGTAATAATCAAGCCATGAATACAGTAACCTGTTTTCTGAGCATGTGGAGAAAGATGCAAAATGTTCCTGCTGCAAATATTATTAATTTTGTGCACAGTATTGTCTTGCCTTGAGTTTTTATTACTTATCTTCTTTAATGTTTATTTCTTTTTGCAGCCAAGAGAATCAATCAACCTCCCAAAGCAATCATTGTTTCTCCATCTCAAGAAATTAAACTTCCAACCTCGGGAGTCATTATTGATGGCTCAGGAAGCACAGATGATGATGAGATAGCATCATACCACTGGGAGATGGTAACTGCTCCATTAGGATACAAACTCCCTGATCAAACAGGGCCAACATTACAGCTCACTGATCTTATTCCAGGAACATATAGAATAATGTAAGTTCCATTTTAGGTACAGTATCTTTTCTGGGGGGAGCCCCTATGGCTCCCCGGAGCTTACCAGGCTGATATGCTAATATCAGACTTTGGCATCAGTCATGTGTACGGAGTTCTTATGAGCCTACCGGGGACCACGAGCCAGAACCTGGCCCCCTCAGAGGCAAGGGGAGCAATGGCCTATAGAAACCCCCATGTGGTTGGAAGCCTTCTATATCTGCCATTGACCGGGTTAGGCACCCAGAAAGGTAGGTGTCCCAAAACAAACCCCTATTCTGGTGAAAATTGCAACCAAAAGCGAACAAGTGGATAGAACTCCACAAACAAAAACGAGCAAACTAGTATGACGTCACCCATCATCGCGCCTCTGTCTGCGCAGCTCCCCCCTCCCCGGGAGGGGGAAGGGGTAACCCCAGACCTACCACGCCGGCGATCCACACCCTACTTCTTCGGCTGATGTTATTGGCACCGGTTGTGTGCTCCGGCTTCAGTGGTTGTTTCAGCACTGTACCTAGAGTGTGGTGTCTGTCTTCTAGGTGGTGCATGAGCCGGGAGTGAGTCTCCAGTACTCGAGCTGCATGCGCCTAGGGTTCCCTTCCCTAGGTGCCCTGCAAGTACTGCCCTTGGGGCTTGGGGTTACCTTCCACAAGTTCCTTGGGTCCTGCTTCTGCTAGGCCATTTGCTGCTCGGTTTTTGGACGCCCTTTGTGTGATGAGGGGTTCTGTCTCCCTTATTCACCTTAGGGTAAGGGGCAGTTTGCACTGGTGGGGTGCAGGGTGCTGTGCAGCTTGTTTTCACCAATCATAGCGGCCAGCTCTGTTCCGCCTGGGTACACTGTACTCTTGCTGTGTTTTCTTCTTCGTTTTGTTTGTCTACCTGGTGGGGGGCTCTGCCTTTGGTTCTTTCTCCCTTTGTGCCGAGTTCTCTTCCTTCTTCCGGTGGTTCCCCCTGCTAGGTCCCCGTGAGTGTACACGTCCTGGGAGTTCAGCTCTTAGAATGTTGTTTGGTAGCCATGGGTGCCGGTTATCAGTACCCTGCTTGGGATTACCTGAGCGCAAGTCCTCTTATAGTAAACGCTCGGGACCCTGGGAAACCCCAAGGGGAGCGTGGGCCCGATAGATGTAGCCCCAGAGTTTCCCCCTTGCTTTGTGCGAGTTCGAGGGTTGCTCAGTCCCCTTGTCTCAGGGCGACTTTCACGGTTTTGCCTCCGTCTTCAGTCTGTGGGGTTGGTGACACCTTAGGCCCGGGGTCCTGCAAGTTTTGTTGCTTGTTTGTGACTCGGTTACCCAGTCTTATGCTGACTATGTGGGTGCAGGCTGCACGGGCATTGCACGTTGGGTTTCAGTGGCAATGCACTAGTTGTTTGCTCCCCGGAAGCTCCGAGGCTGCCCCGTTTTCGTTGGTGGTCTTGTCGGGTCCCCCCCCCCCTTCCTCCCAACATCCGGGACTTTATTGTCTGTGGGTTCGTGGAGGGGCTTCCATGGTTTTGAGACTCTGTTGGTCTCGGGGACTTTCCCTTCCGGGGTAGCGACGGGGGCATTCGAGCCTATTTTCTTTAGCCGTGTTGTAAGAGTCTGCCAGTGGGCTCCCTTCCTTAGTGCTTTTCATGGCTGCCCCAGTTTTTTCTTGTGGCTGGGGCTTTGGGGGAACAGCTCGGCCCCAGGACCTGCCGCGTGGGTTCCCGGGGCTGGGGTGGGGGGCCTCAGGCCCCGTTGGTCCCCGCTGGGGTTTTTCTACCCCTCTGAACGGGGCTTGCGGTTTTGTGGAGTGAGGTTTTTCCTCCCCCCCCCCCTCTCCACACAATTATTTGGGCGTCGGCCCCTCCCCAGGCTCATTTCTTTGTCCATTATGCCCGTTGCTTCCGTCCTGTCGGTGGGTGCTTTTCTACGTTCTTCGCCCCTTTTTCCCCAGGACGGGACTTCTCCGTCATGTCCCCCTCTTCTTGGGGTTCTGCATGACTTTTGGTCTCGGGTGCGACGGGGTTTTTCTGTGCCTTCGTCCTTTGTGTTTGCTTCTGTGTGTTCTCGAAGGTTCGGGACTGTTTTGCTCCTTCCCGTTTTACTGGTACGTCTGTCGTTGTTCGGTGAAGCCCTTTCTAGAGCTTGTGGGTCCTATTCCGGGCAGCTTCTGTGTTTTTGGCCTTCTTGTTCATATCTCTTCTCTCCGTGCTGTCTCTCGGCACTGCTTGTTTTCCTTCCGTTCTGGTCTGGGATGCCGGATTGTACTTGTAGCCAGATTGGGCTACTTGTAGCCAGATCGGGCTACTTGTAGCCAGATCGGGCTACTTGTAGCCGGATCGGGCTACTTGTAGCCGGATCGGGCTACTTGTAGCCGGATCGGGCTACTTGTAGCCGGATCGGGCTACTTGTAGCCGGATCGGGCTACTTGTAGCCGGATCGGGCTACTTGTAGCCGGATCGGGCTACTTGTAGCCGGATCGGGCTACTTGTAGCCATGTTGGGCTGCTGGTGGCCTGCTTGGGTTCCATTTTGGTTCGTTGTTTTCCTTACATGGGCCGGCTAAGTTGGCTTCTGTTTCCATGAATTGGCCTGTTTCTTCAACGGATCGCTCGGGATACGACCCGTTCAGCTACTTTTCTGCTCAACGGGCGACAGATGAGTTGAACGGAGTAGGATGGACCTGTGTAGCCCAACCTGTTGGGCTACTTTCCTTGCGTGTCCTGCGCATGCGCCGTGGGAGTTTATTTTGGTTCAGGGCGGTGTGCACACGTGCTGGTGTTCTGCATACATTTTCTTTTGGGGGCTTCGCCTCTTGCTCTTACCATTCTCCAGTCCTTGCCCCGTTGCTCTTGGGGGTGTTCTGGAGTGCCGCTGTGGGGAGGTCATGGGGTTTTTCCCTGTGTTTTTGGGTGGAGGGAGCCTCCTTCGCCGCTCCCCTCCTCTTCTCCGGCATGAGCAACTCTGGACTGCCTTCCGCGGGCGGTGCTCCCGGTTTTCTCGGCTACGGGTGCACGATTCCCTGGCCGCCTCCGGCGGCTCCGTTCTCGTAGGCTTGCGTCATGGCCCTTCAGCACCTATGTTCTGCAGGTGAGTTGGTGCGGTCTGGCGTCTCCTTCATCCTGACGCTGTTTTTGTTTTTGGAAGTAGGAATGGGTGTACATGCGTACTTGAGAACGTAGAACATAAAAACCGAGGTGCCTGCTGCAGGTCTATTGACCCATTCGTGGCAGCTCTTGTTCTCACCACCTGATTCCTTCCTCGGATCACAGGTGACTGCAGGAGGCCTCTTGGCCCATACGAGGTGGCTCCTGCCTGTACTCATCCTGCCCCTCTCCTATGCTTGTCCAACCATGCTTGAGTTCAGGGCCCTGCCTCTACCTTGTTCCACGGTGCAACGGTGGAGGTGCCTGTTCGGTGGTACGTTTTCCTGCGTCAAGGGTGTTATTGCTCGCCTCATTGTGCTTGAGGGGTTGGGCTCTGGCTCTTTGGTTCCGCGTCTCGCCTGTCATTCAACTGACGTGCGGATTCTGTGCCTCCTGGGCTCTCTGGTCTCTACACTTGGAGCTGTGTGTGGGGTCAGCCCAGGTATGGAGCGTGCTAATGAGTGGTGGGGGTGTCCATCGGTTTCTTGTTACAACCACGGCAACAGCAGATCTTCTGTTCTGACGTCCCTGTGGCTCGGTTGGGTCCTCGGTTTCCACCTATGTCCCATTGTTGTGTGCCACATCTTGTTAAGTTTATCTTTATCTCCTTGTGACTTCCTCTTGGGAGGGGCGGTTATGTTTTTGATGCGGATTTGTGATACTGCGGCTGCATGTGTGGGTGTATGGTTGTGGCTTTGTTCGGCACTTCCATGCCCTTTGGCGCCTTCCTTGTTTGGGTTTTTTGTTCCCTTATTTTTTGGGTGCCCTTCATCTCCTTGCCGGTCTTGCTGTGCTGGCGCCTGGTTTTTTATCCATGTTCCTTGGATTCTCTGTCCTAACCTCGTTGTCCTCAGCCTAGTTGTACTGGCTTGGAATGTGCTTTGGCTCTTCATCTCGCCCCTGCGCCTATCATTCACTTTCTGTTCGAGTTCCGGAGCCTACTCTGGGCTCTTTCTCTGCACTGGACGACTGGGTGTGGGGTTGGCCTCCCCACTTCCCTTCCTCCCATGCATTCTTCTCTCTTTTCCTGCTTCACTCTTGTCCCTGGCCGCTTGGTGCTGGGGGGTTTCTGCTAGTTTTTTATCATTTCCTCCTTCACACTGTTTGTGTTTGTTTGTGCCTTTTGGCCTTCCTTTTCTGCTGGGTTTGGTTTCCTGTTTTCCTGGCTTGCCCTGCCTGTTGGTTTTTTCAAGGGTCTTGCGATGTCCCTTCTCAGGTGTCTCACATCGGACCCGTGGTTTCTGATCCCCTGCCGAGCTTGCTCGCGTTGGGGAGTTTTTCTGTCGGGAGACATTCCATGTCCTTCTTGCCGGCTTGGACTTCCGGCCCTCTTCCTTGGTGGTCGCACCCTAGATCTTCCTGCGGCTCAGCCTCTTCTAGGCATCGGATTACCCTTGGCAGGGCTGATTACGTTCTGCCTCGTATCTCGCGTCCATTGGTGGTCTAGTAGCTTAGTTGTTGGTGCCCCACCTGTGTGCTTCTGGCGGCAGTATGGGATGTTTTGGGCGGTCCTTCTTTTTCCGTCTGTCCTTCTTTTGTGGCTGCGCTTGTTTACGGTCGGCTTGGCTTTTTCTGCTTTGGGGGTTGTTGGGGGCCGTCGACCTTGCCACATACTGTCGCCATCCTTTTATGTCGGCACTGGCGGAGCTCGCTTCGACTTGCTTTCGGATTTTCATCGTGCCCGTTCGTAACGCCTGACTTTGTGCTGTTTTCACCCTCCGGCCTGTATCTTTGGCCGCTTGAGCTGTCCTGGTCATTGGACAGAGTGCTCTTTTCTTTCTTCTCTCAGTTTTTGTGCCCCTTCAGTTCCGGTTTGTTTTCGATGGCTCTTTTCCGGTTGGCATTGGCCTCTGGGAGTCAGGTAGGTGAGCTTCGTGCTCTCCTCCTGCGCAGGGGTTTTCTGCTCCTTCGGTTGGGTGATCGATTTGGTCGTCTTGCTGCCTTCTCCTTCTTTTCTGGCGAAAAATGAGACTGCTGCTTTCGGAGGGGTCCTTGGGTTGTTGATGCTGGTTGGTTGGGCCGGGGGTGCGTTTTTGTCGATTAAGGCTCTCCAGCCTGTGGTCTATCTCCGTGCCCATGACGTCTGCAAGTTCGCGGCTCTTGTCGCCATCTTTGGTACTGTGTCCTGGGAGGACGTTCAGGCATGGGGAATTTGGCAGGCGAACAGGGTCCTTGGCTGTTCGTTACCTTGTACATGTTCCTGGGCCCAGTTGGGCCTGTGTCGCTTTGGGCGGCTGATGCGGCCTGTTATCTCTACTTTGGGTTGAGTAGTGTCCACAAAGTGATAGTGGCCACAAAGAGATAATTACCTAATTATTTCAATGTCTCTGATTAATTTTTCGTAGTTTCTTGCTGTACAGGGGTACCTCAGTTTAAGAGTTTAATTCGTTCCTGGAGACGGCTCGTATTCCGAAAACTCATATTCCGAAGCTAATTTCCCCATAAGAAATAATGGGAAATTAATTAATCCGTTCCTGACTACCCCAAAAACCCCATATCAAACTAAATTTTTATACCTAATTCATCTAAATAACCCTACAAAACTATGTTCACGTTATTACTTACCTTGCTGTTGAATGCTGTAGGCGTATGGAAGATGGTGAAGAGGGGGGGAGGAGGAGAGGAGTTACTGTTTGGAAGGGGAGTCCCCTTCCATTATCACATCAGGCAGGGAGGACTTCACTGGTATGCACACTCTGGCACATTTTGCCTACATACCACTAGGGCTTGCTTGTCTTACTAAGAATTTGTCTAAAGACACTTGTTTTTCCCTACATTTTAACACTTGTCTGTAGTAAGACATCACATTATCATTTAAAAGGTCAATGCAACGGCCTGCTACAGCTTTATCTGGGTGAGTTTTTTCAACAAAACTTTGCAATTCTTCCCATACTTCACACATTTTCTTAATCAAGAAGGGACACCCTCTACTGCCTCTACTCACAGCTATTTTCTTAGGCTGAACCTTACCAATGGCTTTCTTGAGACCCATGGTGAGATATATAATAACAAATTGTATAGTCAAATGACCAAAAATCCAACAAAACACTGAAAATCGGGTGAAGAATTGATGTGGGATAGTCACTGGGCGTGAGACAATGGTAAACTGAGGGGCGGAGGGGTGGAGGGGCGACGATCGCTGAACCACCACACGCTTGGTCACCCTGAACGCGTATCAACAAACTCGCGTTCCGAGGTAACCCTCGCCTTCCGAGACATATTTTCCGAGGAAATCCTGCTCGTATTCCGAAAAACTCGCATACAGGGACACTCGTGTTCCGAGGTACCACTGTAATATTATTCAATAGTGTGTAGTGTGATATATTTATATAATAAAATGAGTGAATCATCGCTGTACTCAAAAATATGGTGTGCATATTGTTGATTCAATTGTGTTCATCAAACAGTGAACAAATACTTTGTCGGTTATTACACTATATACATAGGTTATATATAAGTATCTGCATGTTTTGTTCACCATAACGAACCACTACGTTGCTATTATGAGTCAAAAAGTAACGAGGAGTGACCGCCACACACCAGCCAGCCACTCACTCCCTCAACACCTCACTCGCCCACATTCTCCTCCCACCATACTGTTTTTGCTTTTATTCACTATATACAGACGTTATACATAAGTATCTACATTTGTGTTCACCATAACGAACCACTAAGTTGGCATGCTGAGTGGCAGTGCCAGTGGTAGCCTGCCACTGGCTGCTACTTCCTCCCTCCCTCAAGTCACCTGACTCACCCACATTCTCCTCCCACAATACTGTTTTTGCTTTTATTCACTATATACAGACGCTATATACAGTACAAGTATTTACATTCGTGTTCACCATAACGTTGGTATGTTGAGTGGCAGTGGTATGTTCACAAGTTGGTATGCTGAGTGGCAGTGGCAGTGGCAGCCCGCCACTGGCTGCCACTCCCTCCCTCACCTCACCTGACTTACCACCATTCTCCTCCCACCATGCTGTTTTTGCTTTTATATACAGACGTTATATATAAGTATTTACATGTTTTGTTTACCATAACTGTACATCTAAGCTTGTATGGTGAGTAAAGGCACAAAGACGTAGCTACTCACACAGTCAGCTGGTGGCCGCCGCCCTCAAGGCCAGACGCACTATTTCTCCTCCAACAATACTGTTTGTGGTGTTATTATGCTATATACACACATTATATATAAGTATCTACCTGTTTTATTCACCATACTTGTACAAGTAAACTGGTATGGTGCCCAAAGACCATAGTGGCCACCAGTAAACAACATGATGAGTCGTGCAGACGACGCCACCTCCCTCACTAAAATGACGGCTCCCAACCTACTCCTATTGCTGTTTATACCCTCTATACACACGTTATATATAAGTATCTACATTTGTGTTCACCATAGCGAACCACTAAGCTGGTATGGTGAGTGCAGTCAATAAAAGGTGGCCACACACAGTCAGAAGACAATGCCACCACCCTCCCTCCATGGAGTACAGAGCTAAATATCGCCACAATCCTGCTATTATTAGAACCCTGGTCAGTTTTATCACAGTCAGGGGACTTCTGTAATAATATCATCGCTACATAATAGCATGAACAAGTATATTATGGCATTTTTAGGCGATGCTGTGGTCACAAGCTGAACAGCAGTGCTGTGAGCTCATGCTGCGTGCATCAGGCTTGGTAGCTCACTCAATACTGAGGCCCCTAACACCCGGGAATTTGGCCCACGATTTAAAAAAAAAAAGGGCGTCTGTTTACAAGAGCTCTGATGAAGGTGTGGTGAACCCCGTGTATCCACGGGCCGTTTAAATCTTGCATAGTACTCCAAAGCATCATATGATGCGATGCGCAATTTACTGCAAGTCGGTCAAAGCATCATATGATGCGATGCGCAACTTAAGGGTTAAAACCGCACTGAGGCCAAGATGTCGATGGCTGCCCTCAGCCCCTTTGATGCGGGCCCGAGTCCCTATTCCCCATACACTCCCAGAACACACTACTGAAATTTTGTTTCACTAGCTTTCCGGCAGAAAGGATTGCTCCTCCCACAATCTAGTACAGCCCCCAGGGCTCCACCCATTATTTGGCTATGGCCAACCATTTAAAACTAGGTCTGATGTCTGGCTCTCCAGGGCCAATAAGGACTTGGCACTTATCTACTGCCAATCACCTACCATGATCTGCAGTGGAAGGATACATGAAATTCTTGAAAGTTGAGTCAGCTCTCTCCAGCTATCGAAGGGGACAAAGGCGCCTCTATAGTGGACCACCCGAGCCTAGTGTACCTCCGAGCAATGTTTACAAAACTGATAAATTATGTTCAACCCTGTCTCCTCCAAGATAAAACGGTAGGGACACTTGACTCACCTGGTATGGGGAAGGAGCTGGTGAGAGGGGAAGAGAGGGAATTGAGAGGTGGATGGAGAGGGAATTGAGAGGGAATGGAGTGGGGGAGCATAGGCACCGAGAGGACCAGCTAGCAAGACCACCCTCAGGTCAGCCTCTTGGCCCTTGACAAATGGGTGAAAGGGGGGGGAAGAGGGGGAGACGAATGACGGGCAAGGGGAGGGGAGAAAGGGAGAAGGAAGGAGGAGAGGGGGGAGAACCATGATCTGAGTACCAGATCAATTCAATCTGAACCCCTGTGCTTTCTTGGGGAGCCCCTACGGCTCCACGGAGCTTACTAGGCTGATATGCTAATGTCAGACTTTGGCATCAGTCATGTGTATGGAGTTCTTATGGGCCTACCGGGGACCACGAGCCAGAACTTGGCCCCCCTCTAGAGAGGCAAGGGGAGCAATGGCCGATAGAAACCCCCGTGTAACTGGAAGCATTCTATGTCTGCCATTGGCTGGGTTAGGCACCCAAAAAGGTAGGCGTCCCAAAACAAACCCCTATTCTGGTGAAAACTGCAACCAAAAGCTGAACAAGTGGATAGAACTCCCCAAACAAAAACGACCAAACTAGTATGACGTCACCCTTTGTTGCGCCGCTGTCTGCGCAGCCCCCCTCCCCGGATGGGGAAGGGGTAGCCCTAGACTTACTGCGCCGGCGATCCGCGATCCACACCCCAGTTCTTGAGGCTGATGCTATCGGCTCGGTTGTGTGCTTTGGCTCCAGTATTTTTGCGGTGCTGTGCCTTGTGTGTGGCTGCTCTTCTCCAGGGGTGTGAGAGCCAGGAGTTATTCCTCAGTACTCAGGCTGCATACGCCTAGGGTTCCCTTCCCTAGGTGCCTCGTAAGCACTGCCCTTGGAGCTTGGGGTTACTTTCCACAAGTTCCTCGGGGTCTGCCTCTGTGTGTCCGTTTTATTGCTCGGTTTCTCGGCCGCCCTTTGGGTACTTGGGTGTTTTGTCGCCCTAGTTTACCTTAGGGTAAGAGGCAGTTTTCACACTGGTAAGGGGCGCAGGATGCTGCGCAGCTAGTTGTCGCCTATCACAGTGGTCGGCTATGTTCCTTGGGTTATGTTGTCCTCTTGTGGGGTTTTGTTTTTGGTTTTGCCTTGGTGGGGGGTTCTGCCCTATTTGCCATTGGTGTTTGGCCTCACCCTGATACTTGGTGGTGCCCCCTGCTTGGTTCTTGTGAGTGTACACGTCCCTGAGATTCGGCTTTAGACAGTTTGTTTGGTAGTTTTGGGTGCCGGTTAGCAGTACCCTGCCTGGGTTTACATGAACGTGAGTCCTCTTCAAGTAAACGCTCAGGACCCTGGGAATCCCCTAGGGGGCGCATGGGTTCGATGGATGTGACCCCAGGATGTGACCCTGAAACTCGCTTCATGCGTGTTTGAGGGTTGTTCGGTCCCCTTGTCTCAGGGTGACCCTCACTGTTTTTGCCTCCGTCACACAGCCTGTTGGGTCGGTGACACTTACGACCCTGAGTCCTGTGAGTATTGTTGCTTGCTGGTGACTCAATTTACCCAATCTTTGGATGATCATCCTCAGGTACAGGCTGCACAGGTGTTGCATTTTAGGTTGTGGTTGTTGCAACGCGCTCGGTTGGTTGCTCACCCGGATGCCCCGGGGCTGCCCCGTTTTGCTTATAGGGACTCGGACTTGGGGGTGGGGGTTGCATCGGCCCTGGTTCAGTCCGCAAATCCTGGTCCTTGCCCTCCTGTTCATTCTGGTCCCCCTCCCTTGCTTCCGGCCCCAAAACGTCTGAGAGTTTCGAAGTCAGGGCAAGGGTTAGTTGGTCTTGAGACTAGGGCAGCCTCGGGGGATGCCCCTAACAGTGTGGCGACGGAGGCATTCGAGTCTCCTCCCCCGGCTGAAGCCTCTGGTCTGACCAGCGGGCCTCATTCTATCCGGCTTCTACGGCTGTGCCTGCCTTGTCAAGTGGGGTCAGTTCTTGGGGGAGGACTCAGTCCGGGGTTCTGCGGAGGAGGACTCTGGGGCTGGGGAGGGGCTGACTTGGGGGCCTTGGGCCCCACTGGGCCCTGCCTGGGTTTTTTCTACCCTCTGAGAGGGGCTTACTGTTACAAGGAGTGGGGGTTTCTTTTCCCCCTCTGTGTACGAGTTGGACTTCGTGTCTGCCCCTCTTCTGGTTCGGTTCTATGTTTCCCCGGGAGCTTTGGTTCCATCTTTCCGGAGGTTTTCGGCTTATCACATCCAACTTGCTGCGGTGCAGGTGGCCCTTGCGGTAAACCTCCTGCGTGACCCGGATTATGCCTCGGCAATGGATCCTTTGGCTTTCAGGTTTGGGACTTGGTTCCCTTTCTGGCTCTGTTACGGTTCCGGAGACGTCCTGGCTGGCGGACTGTCCTGTCTTTACCTTGGAGGCTTGGCACTCCTTCTGCCGTTCCCGCACGCTTGAGTGGCAGGACGCTTCGATGGTGCTTCAGGTTTTCTGGGGGGGGGGGCAACCTTGAGCACCTCAATGAGTGCTTGTTTGCTAATGCCCTTTCCCGGGTGGTTGGTGTCGTTCAGCTCCATGTGCAAGTTCCCTCCTTTTCAGCGGTGCAGGTGGCGGAGGACTTGCGTGCTTGGGGCCTTTTGGTTGTGGCCTTGCACTTCTTTTCCCTTCTGGAGCTGTCTTCCGACTGGCTCACGGAGGATGTGGGGGTGCTTGGGGCTGTTCCTGGGTCTGGCATTTTGGCCTCGGCGGCTCACTCGTCAGCTGCCTTGCTGAAGCTTTTCGTGCTGATTTTGCGGGATGTGGTGGCTCTGTTTTATGCCTCCCGGCTCGTGTGTCGGTAGACAGTGCTTGCCTCTGTGGAAGCACTGTCTTCCCCTTTTTGCCCTCTTTTGTTTGAGGCTTCTACCGTTGCGCAGTATATTCAGGCTGCTTTGGCTTCTGGCCGTCCTATGTCTGACTTGCTTATTCTTCGGGGATCCCGTGGTGGACCTTCCCGCAAGGGTCGTGTCAAGGCTCAGGGTTCCTCTCGTCATGGTAGGCCACAGGTGTCAGGTTCGGGTTCAGCTCCTCCTTCTGACCTGCCTTTGTCTGGTTGGTGTGGTGTTCGCTCTGTGCGAGGTTCTGGGTCTCGTGAGGGGCGCCGGCCCTTTTGCGGTTCGCCCCATTGACGGGGCTATGGGGGGGGGGGAGAATTGCGCTGTTCGCTCATGCCTGGTCCCACGATTTGTGAGCGTTTCAGGTCATTTCGCACTGCCTCTGGTGGCGTTGGGTGGCCCCTTTCCCCTGCGGGGGGTTCAGGACTGGCGGGGCAGGCTTCTTCCCCTGCACTCTGTCAGGTCATCTTGGAGTGGGTTCGTTTGGGTGTGGTCGAAACAACGACGCCCCTCAGATGGGTTTTCCGTCTGTTTCCAGTTCCGAAACGGGACTGCGCGGACCTGCGGTCCATTCTGGACTTGTCCCAACTGAACCCCTGGGTTCATTGGCCCTTTTTTCGGATGACCATGCTGTCTCAGGTTCGACTCCTGTTGGAGCCGGGCACTTGAATGGTGTCCCTGGACCTATGGGACGCTTATTGGCACGTCCCGATTCATCCGGGGTTCAGGGACTGGTTTTGTTTTGTTGTGGGGCTTCGTGCTTACCGCTTTCATTGTCTTCCGTTTGGTTTGAATCTGGCACCTTGCATTTTCACGCGCCTCACGCAGGTCGTGGTGACCTGTTTGCGTCTGTTAGGTGTTCGGGTGTTGGCCTACCTCGACAACTGGCTGGTTTGGGCTCCCAGCCAGTCTGCGTGTCTGCTAGCCAGGGATCTGGTTCTTTCTCAGCTCGCCAGGTTCGGGTTCTTGGCAAACTGGCAGAAGTCTCACCTGGTTCCCTCCCAGGTTCGGACCTGGCTGAGCCTTGTGTGGGACTCTCGGACCGCTTCCTTGTCTCTTCCTCCGGAGTCTCTTCTGTGGCTGCGGTCCAGCTTGTGCCTGTTTCTGGGGGCTCCCGGGTCACCTGGCGGTTGCTCGAGGGTCTGTGCAGGAGCCTGAACTTTGCGATGCTGGTCTACCCACCGGGTCGGGTTTGGCTTCGTCGGCTGTTCTGGTTCGTCCTTTGGGGATGTCCCTTCCGCCTCTCGCGATCACTGGGTTCATACCCCGGGGGCTTTGCATCGGTTGCTGCATCACCGGCTACCTCTTCGGGGTTTTGGGGGTTCAGTGCCTTGGCGCGTACCCGAGCACTCACTCGATGTGTTCACGGACACGTCATCTCTTGGCTGGGACTTTGTGACCAGTGCTCACCAGGTCGGCCAGGGTCGGTGGGGTCTGTCTTTCTGTCGAGCCCACAGCACTGTGCGGGAGTTCACAGCGGTATGGTTTGCTCTTCGGAGGATTCGAGTCGCCTGTAAGTCGACGATCCAGCTCCATTCAGACTGCTCTCCGGTGGTTTATTGTCTGGGGGGGTTCGATGCGGTCCTTGGCTCTTTGGTGCTGGTCGCGTCGGGTGACTCGTCTGCCGAGTTCATGGGGTTTGGCTCTCCTGGCCGTTCACGTGCGGGTAGTGTCCAACCTCTTGCTCGACGGCCTGTCTCGTTTCGATCCCCTCTCCACGGAATGGATAGTCGACGCCGACTCCTTCCTTTGGCTTTGCCAGATGTTTCAACACTCCGAGGTGGACCTCTTCGCGTTGGCATGGTCGTGGCGCCTTCCCCTGTATGTGGCGCCCTTTCCCGACGGCGAGGCCATCGGGGTCGACGCCTTTCGGCAGAACTGGTGAATGTTGGGTTTCCTGTACCTTTTTTCCCCCTGTTCAGCTGTTGCTCCAGGTCTGAGACCTGGGAACAAGTTGTCCTGTAGTAGTGTGAGAATGATTACTTTTTTCATGAATTAATTTGTATGTAAAAGTACTCGTTCGCCATCCCCTTGTCTAGGATGGCGGGGGGGGGGGGATGTTTTGGGTGTGTGTCTCGTGAGCAAGTTAGTGGCATCGAGACCTCAGTCTGGGAAACATCTTTTACGTTAAGTCTGTATGTGCTGTTTAGTTTTCCGTAGGGTTATCTTGAGGTTATCTTGAGATGATTTCGGGGCTTTAGTGTCCCCGCGGCTCGGTCCTCGACCAAGCCTCCACCCCCAGGAAGCAGCCCGTGACAGCTGAGTAACACCCAGGTACCTATTTTACTGATAGGTAACAGGGGCATAGGGTGAAAGAAACTGCCCATTGTTTCTCGTCGGTGCCTGGGATCGACCCAGGACTACAGGATCACAAGTCCAGCGTGCTGTTCGCTCGGCCGACCGGCTCCCTGGTTAATTAATCTGAGGAGATTTCCATTTAGATTAAGCCATTATTGTCTTAGTGATATTTACGTGAATACATGTGTTGTTATATTGAAAACTTGCATATAATTTTGAATTATACGTATATTTTATATATGCATGTTTACTTATCTTTATCTTATTATTATACTTGTTTGTGCTAACATAGGGGCACTCTAGTGTATTACTTAAAAAGCAGTGAACTTACCCTAGGCTATTTTATCACTGCCCATTGATACACGAGCTGTGCGTACTAGATTTGGTAACATGAGCCTCCAGAAGTGGATCTCTATGCATCGGCGTGGTCGAGGTGTCTCCCGGTATATGTGGCACCCTTCCCCAACTGCATGGCCATTGGGGTTGATGCCTTCAGGCAGGACTGGGCGAGGTGGGGTTATCTGTACCTCTTTTCCCCGGTTCAGCTGTTGCTCCAGTTCCTGGCTCGCTTGGAAACTTACCAGGGGTGAGTTGTTCTTTTGGCTCCTTGGTTTCAGGCGCTGCTTGTTCGGTGTCTGACCCAGAGGGTCTTCCCGCGGCTCCGCCTCTTTCAGCAGATCAGTCCATCCCGGTATGAGGGTGGTTCGTTCTTCTCCTTGAGTCTTCGTGTCTGGACTTTCCTGACTCGAGTCTATCATCACTTGTATGGAGCACAGGTGGCTATGTTGTTGATCTCCCACCTGCATGCTTGGCGGCATTATGAAGTTTCCTGGCAGTCCTTCTGGTTTTTCCTATCACTGTGTAGGTGTACTTCCGTCTCTGATAGGGTTGTTTTGTCCTTCCTTTCGTGGTTGTTCTAGGACCGTCATCTTATCCTGAATACTGTCGCTTCGTATCATGCGGCGCTGGCATAGCTGCTCCAGCTTGCATGCGGTGTTGATGTTACTTCTGCCCCGTTCCGCAAGCTGTCTCATGCTTCGTTTCACCTCTGGCCTGCTCATGCACCTCCTGAGCCATCCTGGTCTTTGGACGGGTTCTCTCCTTTCTCTTCCTCGGTTGGTTGTGGCCCCTTCGGTTCAGGATTGTTTTTCTAAGGCTCTTTTCCTGTTGGCATTGGCCTCTGGGGGGTTGGGTCGGAGACCTTCATGCTCTCCTCTGGCGCAGGGGTTTCTGCTCCTTTGGTCCTGGTGGTAGGTTGCAGCCGTCTCCTTTTCTGGTGAAGAATGGGACTGCTGCTTTCCGGAGGAGTCCTTGGGTTGTTGATGTTGGTTGGTCAGGCTGTGAGGTGCATCATGTACTGTGTCCTGTTGCAGCTCTACACTGTTATTTGCACACGACGGCTTCAGTAGCCGGGAATGCACTTTGGGTTGACCTGGTTTACCTCCTTCCCTGTTCCCCGGGCTTGGGTCTCTCAGGTCATCCACAGGGCTATTAAATCTAGCTAGCCTGTGGTCTATCCCAGTGCCCACGACGTTCCTAAGTTTGCTGCTTTGGCTGCTGTTTTTGGTGACATGTCTTGGGTTGACATTCGGGCATGGGGTTTTTAGAGGTCTAACAGGGCCACTCGCTACTTTGTCAATGTCCCTGGACCTGGTAGGGCCTGCGTGCATTGGGTCGGCGGTTGCAGCCAGTTGTCTCGACTTCACGTTGAGGAGTGAGGACTGGCTGCCTCTCGGGTAAATCCCTGTGTTTTTCCTTGTCTTTGAGTAGTTAGCTCCAGGGAACCGACAAGGCTTCCCCCAAAAAACCAGCGTTGAATATAATGAAAGGCCATTTTCTGGGTGAGACTCGGAAGCTGGCATCCCTCCCTCCCTCCCTCCCCTCCCTCCCCTCCCTCCCTTCCTTCCTCCCCTCCCTCCCTTCCTTCCTCCCCTCCCTTTCCTCCCTCCCTCCCTCTGGTTGGCAGTGTTTTTGCATGTTTTTGACATCCAGCCTAAGAACTGCTGGTTGGATCGCTGGAACAAAGGTCTGGGTCTCCCCCTTCCTCCCTCCCAGGGAGGTGGGGGTATAGCGCAGACAGCGGCACGGCAACGTAATGAAGTAATGCGCGTTTGCTAATTTTCGTTTGGGAGTTCTGTCCACTCGTTCGGCTTTTGGTAGCAATATTTTCACCAGAATAGGGGTTTGTTTTGGGGTGCCTATCTTTCTGGGTGCCAGATCTGGTCGATGGCAGACATATAATGCTCCCAACCACACGGGGGTTTGCATTAGGCCATTGCTCCTTGCACCTCTCTGAGGGGGTCCAGGTTCTGGTTCGTGGTCCCCGGTAGACAAGAACTCCATGCACTTTGACTGATGCCAGAAAGCTAATAGTTACATATTGACCTGGATACCTCCGAGGAATCCTCCGGGTTTCGCCCAGAAAATGGCGTTTCATTATATTCAATGCTGGTTTTTTATTGTACGTCGTATAGTTATAGTCCAGGGGCCAAGGAAGGCACGTCCATAAATGAGGTTTTTGAGTGTAATGAAACCCTCCTCTTTCTGGGTTGAACTTCTGCAGATGCACTGGGTTCAGATATGTGGCAACTTCCTCCTCCCGACTCATGGGTAGCTTAGCCTGCTATCTGGTGGTGGTTGGGGGTAGTTAAATTAGTGGGGGATTAAGTATTTGAAGAGTGTCTTGGCTCTTTGATATTTCCAAACATCTGTTGAAAGAAGTTTATTATTTCTTGTGTTTTCAGGTGGTTCATCTTGATAGTATGTTTTAATTGAATCTTTGATCATCAAAAGAATCCTTGCACATGGATGGGAACAATAACTGTCTGCTGTATTTTGAGATTGTCAATGAAAGCCTGTCATGTTGTGACCTGTATGTGTGTCAGTGACGTAAGATGAGGGAAGCTACCGGAGTGTATCCCAGAAATGGGCGTTTCATTACAATTAATGTTTTGTTTATGTTGTGGTAATTATTTACTCTAATAATATTTGTCATTAATACATTATAAACGACTTTTTGTTTATATAATTATTTATATTTTATTTAAAGGTTGCGAGTAAAGGATAAGGAGGGCCTAGAAGGAAATGCCACAACTGTTGTGAATGTGATAAAAGAAACAGATTATCCACCAACTGCAAATGCTGGTGGTGATCAGATTGTTTACCTCCCTCAGGTGAGCAGCTCTATAACTGATGCTTTTTTATTTACTGACAAATCTGGTAAACCCTGGAAGGAATAGTCTACACCTAGAAAATGACTTTGTTTATTGGCTTGAAATTCTCAACACATATTAGTGATGCTACATGGGGAATTCTGTTGTTAATGGGATGTGTAGTAGATATTAGAGGCATTTCAACTATCGATGAGCAATTGAGCAATATCTCAAAGATAAAATGAGCAGAGCTGTACCAAAATGTGAACACCTATAAAAAAAAAAAAACTGTAAAAAAATGACAGGTTGGATTACAAGAACTTTTCAAACTAAGATGCTATACCAGTGATGATACTCTTTAACCACCGTGCTGTGCTTAGTTTATTGTGAAATTCCCCCTGTGCACATGAAACTAAGTGTTCCCCCCAAAAAATCTTTTTTCTTCGTTAAATGATAAATTCCCTTCCCTGAATATGTCTATGTAAAAATAAATACCAAATTCTACTTACTTTGGCTGTAGTGATGTGGACAAGGTGCGCTCTGACGTCATCAGGGCCTGGTGGCCCGTGCATGACTTGCCCAGACATGGTCGTGCGGGCCATTCAAGCACTGGATGTTGCCACAAATATATTTTCAATTATAAGTTCTCTGTATTTCCAATGTGGTTTTATGTTTTTTTATCGTATATGATGCATATTTGTGTCTTTTACAATATGTATACAGTAGATCGTTCATAATGTTCCATGGAACTGTGATACGTGTCAGTAATGTGTCCACAATAAATGTTTATTTTCACAATATTACTTGTTAAAAATTCACTAAAATTACAATGTGTATAGTTTCACACACTCTTTACACAGTAACACACTGCATTACACACTCAGTACTTCGGAAGTGAGTAATAATCAACGAAGTAGTCCATGGTGCACAGCGCGACTTCGCTCTCGTTGCACCGGGTACAGATAAATTTTCGCTTCCTGTTTCTTCATTCTGTGTGCTTGCAAGTAACGCACTCATGTACACCTTTGGCTTTAGTACTTGTAGGTTGTATGTAGCCAAGCTTGTAAAGCATAAGGTAGTATTGAAAAGATTATAGGAAAAGATCAATTTGTAAGGTATTCTTGAAAAGATCGTTTTGTATGGTCCCACACAGGAAAAGATTCAGCTTGCCTCAAAGAGTGTCCGTCAGTCAGGAAAAGATTCAGGTATTCTTGACGATATCTATGGAAAACACCACCATGGAAGCCGCTAACACTGTTCATCTATGCTACTTGTATCAGATGTATCATCACTGAATGCAGAAAATGATTCATGTATGTATCATCTAAATAAATTGGAGATAGCATAGGATTGCAAGGGGTGATGCTCAGAGCTACAACTGGATAAGCTCGCTGTATCGTCCTCATAGGTGCTGTATCACTTGCATCAGACCTTTGTGTTAGGTCCTTACTGTGCCTAGCTTCACCAATATTATGACCCTTATGTTCTTCAAACAATAAGGTTTGAATTTCACCGACAGAGCATTCTTTCAACACCGCGTCAGACAGGTGTTTAGGAGCCAGAGGCGCGTGCGCCACTCATGGTTGCCCACTCGGTACTAACCCAGCCAGCAGCCCTAGGGCATTCTGAGAATTTTTTCCAAGATGGCTGCCTCTCACTGGAGGTCCTTAGAATCCATTTTGTACACAATCAACCTCGCACACATTTATACTGGGTACGGAAAAATCAAAGAGTTTTCTTGGTTGGCACAGTTTCCCGCCGACCAAGAATACTTGGTTGGCGTAGTTAAGTGGTTAAGATACTAATGCTTTCTAGAGTGGAATACTGCTACATAATGACAGCCCCTTTCCAAGGTGGAGAAATTGCAAATCTGGAGAGCGTACAGAGATCCTTTACTGCTAGAATCCACTCGGTAAAACATCTAAACAATTGGGACTGGCTGAAATGCCTAAATCTGTATTCTCTTGAGCGCAGGAGGGAGAGATACATAATAATTTACATGTGGAAAATAGTAGAGGGGCTGGTCCCAAACCTGCACACAGAAATAACACCATATGAGACCAGGAGGCATGGCAGGATGTGCAGAATACCCCCCGTTGAAAAGCAGAGGTGCAATAGGTACTCCGAGAGAGAACTCTATCAACATCAGTGGCTCGAGACTGTTCAACACGCTTCCACTACACATAAGGGCCATAACTGGTCTTCCCCTCGCAGTGTTCAAGAGAACTTGACAAGCACCTCCAAAGAATACCTGATCAACTAGGCTGTGACTCGTATGTCAGGCTGCGAGCAGCCGCATGCAACAGCCTGGTCTACCATTCCAGCAATGAGGACGCCTGGTCGACAACTGGGCCGCGGAGATGCTAAGCCCCGAAAACACCTCTAGGTAACCTCAAGGTAAGGTAGCCCAGGAGATGATTTCTGGGGAGGCCTCACTAGTCACACTACTTGTTATCACACAACACTTCACACTAGAGCCACTTTTATATATAGCTACAATGATTAGATATATTTTCTGGGGGGAGCCCCGTCGGCTCCCCGGAGCTATCGCAGGCTGATATGCTAATGTCAGACTTTGGCATCAGTCATGTGTATGGAGTTCTTAGGCCTACTGGGAACCACGGCCAGAACCGGGCCCCCTCAGAGAGGCAAGGGGAGCAATGGCCTATAGAAGCCCCCGTGTGGTTGGAAGCATTCTATGTCTGCCATTGACCGGGACAGGCACCCAGAAAGGTAAGCGCCCCAAAACAAACCCCTATTCTGGTTAAAATTGCTACCAAAAGCCGAACTAGTGGATAGAACTCCCCAAAGAAAAACGAGCAAACTAGTGTGACGTCACACGCTGCCGCGCCGCTGTCTGCGCAGCTCCCCCCTCCCCGGGAGGGGGAAG
Source organism: Procambarus virginalis (assembly GCA_020271785.1). Classification (NCBI taxonomy): domain Eukaryota; kingdom Metazoa; phylum Arthropoda; class Malacostraca; order Decapoda; family Cambaridae; genus Procambarus; species Procambarus virginalis. The sequence goes on along the minus strand of WNGS01164858.1, from coordinate 5,924,752 downwards.
GGGGAGCCCCAGACCCTCCGCGCCGGCTACCCACACCTCAGTTCTTGAGGCTGATGCTATAGGCGAAGGTCGTGTGCTCTGGCTCCGGTGTTCGCTACAACACTGTGCTTGCGTGTGGTGTTTGTTTTCTGGGTGCGAGAGCCAGGAGTAATTTTTAGTACTCGGGCTGCATGCGCCTAGGGTTTCCTTCCCTAGGTGCCCTGTAAGTACTACCCTTGGGGCTTGGGGCCACCTTCCACAGGCTCCTTGGGATCTGCCTCTGCTGGTCCGTTTTACCTTTTTCGGTTTTTCGGCCGCCTGTTGGGCTCTTGGGTGTTCTGTTCTCCCTTGTTACTGGCAGGTAAGAGGCAGTTTGCACTGGTAGGGGCGCAGGGTGCTGCACAGCTTGTATTCCCGACATAGCGGCCGGCTCTGTTCCCTGGGGCTCGCTGTCCTCTTGCGGGGTTTTGTTTTTCTTTTTGTTTTTGCCTGGTGGGGGGTTCTCTCATATTCATTCCTTAGTTCTAACCCTTTCACGGTTATACTCGATGGCGCCCCCTGCTAGGTCCCCGTGAGTGTACACGTCCCTGGGGTACAGCTATAGAAGTTCGATTGGTAGTTTTGGGCGCCGGTTAGCAGCTCCCTGCCTGGGACTACCTGAGCGCGAGTCCTCTTAAAGTAAACGCTCAGGACCCTGGGAATCCCCTAGGGGGCGCGTGGGTCCGATGGATGTGACCCCGGAGTCCCCACTCGCTGTGTGCGAGTTTGCGGGTTGCTCGGTCCCTTTGTCTCAGGGTGACCCTCATTGTTTTTGCCTCTGCCATGCTGCCTGTTGGGTCGGTGATACTTTCGACCCTGAGTCCTGTGAGTGTTGCTGCTTGCTTGTGACTCAATTTACCCAATCCTCTGATGATTCTCTTCGGGTACAGGCGGCGCGTGCGTTGCAGTCTAGGTTTCGTCTGTTGCAACGCGCTAGGTTGGTTGCTCACCCGGATGCCCCGGGGCTGCCCCGCTTTGCTTTTCGTGACCCGGACTTGGGGGTGGGGGTCGCTTCGATCCTGGTTCAGTCCGCGCCTCCTCGTCCTTCCCCTACTGCTCATTCTGGTCCCCCCCCCCTTGCTTCCAGCCCCGAAACGTCTGAGGGTTTCGGGGTCGGAGCAGGGGTTACTTGATCTTGAGACTCGGGCAGCTTCGGGGGGTGCCCCTTCCGGGGGAGCGGCAGAGGCATTCGAGTCTTGTCTCCCGGCCGAAGCTTCGGGGTCTGACCAGTGGGCCCCCCTTCCTTCAGCTGTTCCGGCTGCTCCGTCCTTGTCTTGTGGGGTCGGGGCTTGGGGAGAGGACTCGGCCTCGGGTCCTGTGGTGTTGGACCTCGAGGCTGGGGAGGGGCTGACTTGGGGGCCTTGGGCTCCGCTGGACCCCGCCTGGGTTTTTCTTCCCTCTGAGCGGGGCTTATTGTTACAAGGAGTGGGGTTCTCTTTTCCCCCCTCTGCGTACGAGTTGGATTTGGTGTCGGCCCCTCCCCGGGTTCGGTTCCGTGTTCCCCCGGGTTCGTCGGTTCCGTCTTTCCGGAGGTTTTCGGCTTATCGCATCCAACCTGGTGAGGTGCGAGCGGCCTTTGCAGCTTACCTCCTGCGGGACCCGGATTATGCCTCGGAACTGGATCCTTCTGAGTTCAGGTTTGGGACTTCGTTCCCTTTCTGGCTCCGTTACGAGGTTCCGGAGTCTTCCTGGCTAGCAGCCTGCCCCTTGCTTGTTTTGGATTCCTGGCATTCCTTCTGTCGTTCCCGCACGTTGGAGTGGCGGGAAGCTTCCACGGTGATTCAGGTTTTCCTGGGGGGCGAGCTTGAGTACCTGAATGAGTGCTTGTTTGCCCCTGCCCTCCCCCGCGATGTGGGCGTTATTCAGCTCCATGTGCAGGTTCCCGTCCTTTCGGCGGCGCTTGTTGCGGAGGACTTGCGCGCCCGGGGCCTTTTGGCTTCGGCCTTGCGGTTCTTTTCCATCCTGGAGCTGTCCTCGGATTGGCTCGTGGAGGATGTGAGGACGCTTGGGTCCGTCCCAGGGTCCGGCGCCTTGTCCTCGGCTGCGCGCTCGTTCGCTGCCTTGTTGAAGCTGTTCACGCCGATTTTGCGGGATGCGGTTTCCCTGTTTTATGCTTCCCGTCTCGCGTGTCGGCAGGCGGTGCTGGGTTCCTCCGTGGAATCTGCTTGGGCTCTGGCTCTTAGGCGTTCTTCCCCCTTTTGTCCTCTTCTTTTTGCGGAGTCGGCCGTGGCGCAGTTTATTCAGGCTGCGTCGGCGGCTTGTCGTCCGATGTCGGACTTGTTGGTCTTCCGGGGGTCCCGGGGTGGGTCTTCCCGGAAGGGTCGTGCCAGAGCTCGGGGTTCCTCTCGTCGTGGTAGGCCTCTGGTGTCAGGTTCGGGTTCGGCTCCTGCTGCGGACCCGCCCTCGTCTGGTCGGCGCGGTGTTCGCTCTGTGCGGGGTTCTGGGTCTCGTAAGGGTCGCCGGCCCTTTCGCGGTTTGCCCCGTTGACGGGGCGAGGGGGGGGGGCTTGCGCTGTTCGCCCGCGCCTGGTCCCACGATTCGTGGGCCTTTCAGGTCGTGTCTTGCGGTCTGCGGTGGCGTTGGGTGGCCCCTCCCCCTTTGGGGGGGTCGGGGCTGGCAGGGCAAGTTTCTTCCCCTGCGCTCCGTCGCGTCGTCTTGGAGTGGGTACGTTTGGGCGTCGTCGAAACGACGTCGTCCCTCAGATGGGTTTCCCGTCTGTTTCCGGTTCCGAAACGGGACTGCGCGGACCTGAGGTTCATTCTGGACTTGTCCCGTCTGAACCCCTGGGTTCATTGCCCCTCCTTCCGGATGACTACGCTGTCTCAGGTTCGGCTCCTTTTGGAGCCGGGCGCTTGGATGGTGTCCCTGGACCTCCGGGACGCTTATTGGCATGTCCCGATTCATCCGCGGTTCAGGGACTGGCTCGGTTTTGTGGTGGGGCGTCAGAGTTACCGCTTTCGTTGTCTCCCGTTCGGGTTGAACCTGGCACCTCGCGTGTTCACGCGCCTTACACGGGTAGTCGTGGCTCGGTTGCGTCTCCTAGGAGTTCGGGTGTTGGCCTACCTCGACGACTGGCTGGTTTGGGCTCCCAGCCGGTCCGCTTGCTTGCTAGCCAGGGATTTGGTTCTTTCCCAGCTCGCCGGGTTCGGGTTCTTGGTGAACTGGAGGAAGTCCCATCTGGTTCCCTCTCAGGTTCGGACTTGGCTGGGCCTCGTTTGGGACTCTCGCACCTCCTCCTTGTCTCTCCCTCCGGAGTCTCTCCAGCGGCTGCGGTCCCGCCTTCGTCTGTTTCTGGTGGGCCCTCGGGTCACCCGGCGGTTGCTCGAGGGGCTGTGCGGGAGCCTGAACTTCGCGATGCTGGTCTACCCGCCGGGTCGGGTTTGGCTTCGTCGGCTGTTCTGGTTCCTTCGGGGTCACCCCTTCCGCCTCTCTCGCGATCGCAAGGTTCGACCCCCGGGGGCCTTGCGTCGGTTGCTGCGTCACCGGCTTCCTCTTCGGGTTTTTCGGGGTTCGGTGCCATGGCGCCTACCCGAGCCCTCGCTCGATGTGTACACGGATGCGTCGTCTCTAGGCTGGGGTTTTGTGACCAGTGCTCACCAGGCCGGCCAGGGGCGTTGGGGTCCGTCCTTCCGTCGAGCTCACAGCACGGTGCGGGAGTTCGCGTTCAGGTGGCCCGCGGATCAACGATCCGGCTCCATTCGGACTGCTCTCCGGTGGTTCATTGCCTGAACCGCGGGGGTTCGATGCGGTCCTTGTCTCTTTGGGGTTGGTCGCTTCGGGTGACTCGTCTGCTGAGTTCTCGGGGTTTGGCTCTCCTGGCTGTTCACGTACGGGGCGTGTCCAACGTCTTGGCGGACGCCCTGTCTCGCTTCGTTCCCCTCTCCACGGAGTGGACGGTCGACGACGAGTCCTTCCGCTGGCTTTGCCAGACGTTCGGGCGTCCCGAGGTGGACCTCTTCGCGTCGGCGTGGTCGCGGCGTCTTCCCGTGTATGCGGCGCCCTTCCCCGATCGCGAGGCCGTCGGGGTCGACGCCTTGCGGCTCGACTGGTCGAGGTGGAGGTTCCTGTACCTCTTTCCCCCGGTTCAGCTGTTGCTCCAGGTCCTGACTCGCTTAGAGACTTACCAGGGGAGAGTTGTCCTTCTGGCCCCTTGGTGGCCGGCCCAGCCTTGGTTTCCGGTGCTAGTTGCTCGGTGTCCGAACCCGAGGGTTTTTCCGCGGCTCCGCCTCTTTCAGCAGATCGGGCCGGTGCGTCACGTGGCTGGTTCGATCTTCTCCTCGAGTCTTCGCGTATGGTATTTTTGACTCGAGTTTATCATCATCTCTATGGTGATCAGGTGGCCTCCTTGTTGGTGTCTCACCTGCGGGCTTCATCTCGGCGGCAGTATGAAGTTTCCTGGCGGTCCTTCTCTTTCTTTTTGCGTCTTCGTCGTGTTCATTCCTTGTCTGTTCGGGTGGTCTTGTCCTTCCTCTCGTGGTTGTTTCAGGACCGTCATCTTATGCCTAACACTGTCGCCTCCTATCGTGCGGCGCTGGCGGAGCCGCTTCAGCTTGCTTTCGGTATCGATGTCACGTCTGCGCCGTTTCGCAAGCTGTCTCGTGCTTTGTTTCACCTCCGGCCTGCTCATGCGCCGCCTGAGCCGTCCTGGTCTTTGGACAGGGTGCTCGCTTTCCTTTCGTCTCCTCGTTTGTTGTGGCCCCTTCGGTCCAGGATTGTTTTTCCAAGGCTCTTTTCTTGTTGGCTTTGGCCTCTGGGGGTCGGGTCGGGGAGCTTCATGCTCTCCTCCGGCGCAGGGGCTTCTGCTCTTTTGGTCGTGGTGGTAGTTTTGTTCGCTTGCAGCCGTCTCCTTCTTTTCTGGCAAAGAATGAGACTGCTGCGTTCCGGAGGGGTCCGTGGGTGGTTGATGCTTGGTTGGTCAGGCCGGGGGTGCATCATGTTTTGTGTCCGGTTGCGGCGCTTCGCCGTTATTTGCGCGCCACGGCTTCTGTGTCCGGGGACGCGCTCTGGGTTGATCCGTTTCCCTTCTTCCCTGTTCGCGGGTGCGGGTCTCTCAGGTCGTCCGCAGGGTTATTAAGTCCAGCCAGCCTGCGGTCTATCCCCGTGCCCATGACGTTCGGAAGTTCGCGGCGCTTGCTGCCGTCTTTGGGAATATGTCTTGGTCTGATATTCGGGCGCGGGGTTTTTGGCGGTCGAACAGGGTCCTGGCTGCTCGTTACCTTGTCAATGTTCCTGGGCCCCGGCGGGCCTGTGTTGCTTTGGGTCGGCGGTTGCAGCCAGTTGTCTCGGCTTCGAGTTGAGGAGTGAGCGACGACCGCCTCCGGGTAAGTCCCTCTTTTTTCCGTCTGTGGGTAGTTAGCTCCGGGGAGCCGACGGGGCTCCCCCCAGAAAACCAGCGTTGAATGTAATGAAACGCCATTTTCTGGGTGAGTCCCGGAGGCTCCCCGGCATCCCTCCCTCCCTCCGGTCGGCGTTTTTTTCGCGTTTTTGACATCCAGCCTCAAGAACTGAGGTGTGGGTAGCCGGCGCGGAGGGTCTGGGGCTCCCCCTTCCCCCTCCCGGGGAGGGGGGAGCTGCGCAGACAGCGGCGCGGCAGCGTGTGACGTCACACTAGTTTGCTCGTTTTTCTTTGGGGAGTTCTATCCACTAGTTCGGCTTTTGGTAGCAATTTTAACCAGAATAGGGGTTTGTTTTGGGGCGCTTACCTTTCTGGGTGCCTGTCCCGGTCGATGGCAGACATAGAATGCTTCCAACCACACGGGGGCTTCTATAGGCCATTGCTCCCCTTGCCTCTCTGAGGGGGCCCGGTTCTGGCCGTGGTTCCCGGTAGGCCTAAGAACTCCATACACATGACTGATGCCAAAGTCTGACATTAGCATATCAGCCTGGGATAGCTCCGGGGAGCCTCCGGGACTCACCCAGAAAATGGCGTTTCATTACATTCAACGCTGGTTTTTTGAATATTGAAATTTATGTAGCTTTAAATTAAATACTGTGTGTTATATAGTACAGTATATACAATTTTCATTATTGGGACTGCATATTTTCGAATTCGTGCATTGAAAATAAACCAATGTTTTCCGTGGTCATTATCAAAAGAACCACTTTATTTATTCATAAATGTTTGTTTTGTAAGTGATAGTTGGGAAGTTTACCACCAATTTACAGTTACAGTAATTAGTACCTAAGAGAAGGCCTTAATTATAAAACAACATGTAATATGGTAATTATAAACTTTATACCCAAAAAATTAATTTAGATTAAGAAACATATTATCAATGATTTTGAAAATAATTTCAGTGTAAAATTCTGAATTGAAAACCATTTACTTACACAAATTGTTACAATAATGGCTGAACTAAACAGTTGTACTCAGTCTAAATCAAACTTTACCGTTTGCCTAAAGTGAGTAACATTTAGCTTACAATTTGAAAGATGATATATGTTGGATAATATAAGTTCAGCTTTACCATTAGAGCAATTAACAAATATTTCCATACTTACATTAACAAAATAGGACGATGAGAATACAATTTAAAGAACTAATATATACACTACTCATTCATGAATTTATGCAAATAAATTCACACCCTCAGCTCTGTCAATGATTCTAAGGCTATCACAGATCAAAATCACTCCCAACACATAGTTCATGCAACATAGATCTGACTTCAATAGAATTCAAAATGCCTGTCAGTAAACCATCTCTTCATGACAATAGTTCCTTCAAATTCCAAAATCCAGCTGTGAGTGTGTCTGCTTTCTCCGTTGACTAGTCATTTTATTGCATCTTGCACACCTATATCCTTATATGTCATTCATTCTTAAGTTGTGTTCCTGACAATTAAGTATATATTTCTGAAAAAGTTGAAGTGGCCAGTGATAAGTGAAATAGTGGAGTGCCTGAAACAAAAGATGATTGGATTTTTGAGTTTGCTGATTAGTCCTCGTACTAGGATATCCTAGTCGTTTGATTTTCTTCAAGTTATGTGTGGACATTGGCCTGATTATTGATTATGGACAATACCTCATTTTACTTCACATTCCATTACCAGTCTTACATCTTAGACATTGTTAAATACATTACTTGACCAGATCAAGATGACCAATTGCACTGTTCGCCAGGTGGATGCCCCTCATTGCTGGATGTCAGACAGGCCAGCTGGTTGAGAGTTCAGGAGCTGAAGTACACAATCTGACTCATAAGAGACGCCTATGTTGTCAGGGTATCTTTGGAGGTGCTGTCAGTTCATTGAACCTGCTAGGGGAAAACCCATTATACCACTTTATGTGTATTGGAAGCGTGTTGTAAGCAGTGGAGCACCACAATTGGAATGGAATTTAATGTGAATTCAATGCCATTTCAATGAAATGGGATAGGGGAAAATAGACACAAATACAACGCTACAGTTAGTGGTGATAAAAGCATTAAAAAATTCGTGATATAAGAAATTTTACTGGTTTTAACCATGCATTTTTCTGATTTCTTTTTCGCGACTTTCTGGTGTGCCTACACACAGCTAGGGTGGGCCCAGGTTTCTGGTTGGTGTCGTTCCCGTAGGCCAATAAGATACATCGGCAACGACTGATGCACCTAGTAATATGGCCATTGAATGGGTGTGTAGGGAATTGTTCAGCCGCCGGCTGGCTATCACTGTAGTGTTCCAGTTGGTGCCAGTGATTTCCCTGTCAGGTCTTTTCAGGGAGTTCTTTTCACTCCCCATCCATGGGTCTGCTGCGCTGTATTTTACTTTTCTGGGTATTCCTTCACTTCACTGTTTGCTGCTAAGCTCCATAATTCTTAATTTGTCCTAATCAAGACACAGTCCGCTTGACAGCAATTTTGGACGGAGGACGCAGAGATCCATGTTACCGAGGATCTGAATCGTGAGAGAGCCTTGCACTTCTATTGGCTAGACACCGATTTGGTTGCCTTAGGAAAATTAAATCCAGAAAACGCTCTAACTTTATGCTTTACCACCTTTCCTATGTTCAATAACTTTCAAAGTGTGGACATCACCATGATGTAAACATTTAGTGCAAGCTGTCATTATATGATGATTTACATTTTGGTGGTCACCATCTTGAATACTGAGGTTGGCCCATCTGTTGCAAATAGTACACCTGTGTCTCCCAGCAAGTCCATGAGAGCCACAAAATAATTTGGAGTCAGACTGCCTTCAGATCCTGGTCTCCTCATATGATGAGTTTTAGAAGACCTGACCTAGACCAACTGAGCTCTTACAGTACTGTATATATTTATTCTGATTTGCATTATTTCATAGAATACAGTATGCATATGAAAAATTAAAAATATTGTTTATTTGGTCGAGCTTACCATCAAAAGCTAAATGCTGACTGAATGTCAGAAGAAATAATGAGCACCTTCCAAACCAAAATAAGGGTAAATACATAATATTGTAATACTTTTCAATGCAGTTCTACCTTTTCATAAGAACAAAACAGTAAAATAATGTTGTTTCTTGATGTGCATATACCAGGGATGTAAATTTATGATATGCCCACACATTGAGGTTTCAAACCTCTAAATACTGTAATCTTTTACCATGATTGTGTAAATGTATTAATACAATGTGTCTTAATTACTAATTGAAGAAAATGTATTACTAATTGAAGAAAATGTTTTGATTCAATTATCATCTTATTTCAGACAGAAATAATCTTGTATGGGAACACCACACAGCACTGAGGATCATTGTATTAGAAGAGGTGGGAGTGGACCAAAGGTCCTAAAGATTTCTGGCTAAGGCTTCTGGTGGAACAGTGCAGGTAATCGTAGCTGTAATAATTTTGCATATGTTTGCTATTGTTCTAAGAAATTATAAAATTTTATGTGTAATCTTCCCAATATAACTAAAGAAAAGTTGTATGGTGTATAGTAAATGTCTTTCAAGTTATAAAGTACTGTACAGTGGAACCGTCAGTTCTCGTATGCCCCTGACCTTGTAGTTTTCGATTCTTGTAGTAAATTTCTACGAGATAATTTGCAATTATCGGCTAGTCATATTTTTTTGCCTCAGTGTGAGTTTGTAGTTTTTTATATCAAGTACACGGAAAGTTCGCATCGCTAGTGTGTGCACTTCATTTTACCAGTGTCTCCTGCCTAGGGATGATCGCGCTTGTATTCTTTGTGAAAAATTTCATCGTTTTTGGTGCCTTTTCTGTGGGAGCCTTTACGGCTCCCTGGAGCTATATCGGGCTGATGATTGTTATACTAGACTGGGACATTAGCTAAGGAGTTCCAGGGACCAGCGCCAGAACATGGCACCTTCAGAGAGGTTTAAGGGAGCATGGCCTCCCTGGATAACCCCCCTTGTTGGTTTGGGGATGTTCCTTAATGTGCATCGACACGGGGTTTGCACCTAGAAATGGTAGGCATAAACAGATACACAAACCCCACATGGTAAAACTAAAACAAAAAAACGAACGGAGAGATAGAAACTCCCATCCAATCCCAATGGAAAACAGCAAACATCACATTTTACTGCCAGGCCGATCATCTGTGCAGCCCTCCCAGCTACCGGCCGTATGATGGTCGGATAGCTCCTCGGACCTCACCGCGCCGGTTGCCTAGCATCAGTTCATAAGCTAATGTCAACCGGGTCAGACGCTTCTCTGGCCTCAGTTCCTAGGCCGTGTGTTTCCGCTGGTTGGCGTTTCACTGCCGTGTGTGTGTATGTGCGGCTTGGCCAGGAGTACCTCAACAGTGCCGGGGCTGCATGCGCTTAGGGGATTCCTTCCCTAGGCGCCCTGTCTGTACTGCCCTTGTGTGTCAGGGGTTATCTTCCCTGGGTGTTCGGGAACCATTCCTTTAGAGGTTCTTGCTGCTCGGCATTTGCTCGCCCTTGGGGCCAGCTGGGACTTGGGGGTCCCTGTGTTTGGCCCTGGGTAGGGATTGGGATTCGGGCTGTTTAGGGCGTCAAGGTGTTGCCCAGCCTGCCACACTAAGGATGCGAATCGGTCCTGTTGCATCTGGTAGACGGGTGTACTTTTGCGCGAGTGTTTCTTTGTTTATTTTATTTTGCCTGGTGGGGTCTGCCTAGTGTGGCTATAGTTCCACTGGTAGTTTGGTGAGAGGTATGGCCCACTGCTAGGCCCCCGTGATTGTACACCGTCAGCAGGGGTTTTCAGTTGTTATACTCTACCACCTTGTATAATTTGGTGCTACGGTGTTTAAACCCGTTTAGCAACACCTTGCCTGGTCTTCCCGTAGTTGTTACCCTTACGGGCCCTGGAAACCCCATTCGGGTGCCGGTGTGACCATTGTATGTGTCTTCCGGGTCCCACCCGTCTTTGTACGGGAGCGGTTGGTTGCTTGATGATACCCTTGTCATCGGGGTGACAGTTGCTCACTTTTACCTCCGCTATCATGCTGCCTGTTGGACCGTTCACTGATCCACATTGACCCCGGAGTCGTTGCGAGAAGAGATTCTTCAGTGCTTGTTCTCCAGTGCTCGTCCTGATGTTATTGTCTGTTCAGTAGTACAGACAGATCATCCGGTGTTGACAGCTAGGTTAGTAGTTGCTGCAACATGCTAGGTTGGGTTCCCAGCTCGGATGCCCGGGGCTCATCACCAGTTTTGGTTGAGTGTGACCTGGCTTTTGCCCTCATTGATTCCCTCCCTGTTCCTGGCGCCGGACCGTCTGCGGATTTCTGGTGGCTCGTGGGCCGGTGGGTTGGTAAGTTGGGGCCGAAACTCGTGGCGGTTTTTCGTGTGGGCTGCCTCGTTCTATGGTTGGGGACGGAGGCTGTCGAAGCCCTGTTCCTCTCTTCAAAGTTTCCTAGGGTCTTACCAGCGGGGGGGGAGGGGGACCCCTTTCTTGCTGCCATGTTACCCATGGCATCTTTCTTTTCTTTAAGGGCGGAGGGCTTGTGAGGACGGTCTCTGCCCCGGGGCATCCTGTTGTGGGTTCCCGGGGCGTGTGGAGGATGCCCTGCTAGCAGTTTCTGGAGGTACAGTTTGCCCCCTGCCTGGGTTTTCTGCTGTCTGGGCCGAGTTAGTGTTTCCTGCCCCATATCCGATCTGCTTGCTTCCCACTTTTGCGGAGTATTTTCGTATCTTTTGCGTCTTGTTACGTCAGGCATTAGCTCTCTGTTCATGGTGTACAGGAGAAAGGCAAAAAATAACAGAAGAAATGCTTGCGGGCAGACACAACTATCACAAGCAAGGAAAATTAGCATAAGCAGGGAGATCGAAGAAATTGAACATACGTTGAAGCGATCATACGAATCATGGAGGCAAGTGGAATTTGGTAACCGAAAGCTATCCAAGCGCGGAGGACAAAATTCCTACAATATATTTCTTCACATACTGCAAAATCCACATACTCTGCAAACCAAACATCGACCAGTATTGAGGACCGTTAATTCCAAAATGATGGTACGTACACCCTAGAGGACGACAAAGAGATTAGTGAAATTCTAAGAAAGGCCAGTATGAGGCTATTTTTATCACACCAATAAACAACATGAAAGTTTATGACCCAGACAGCATTCATTTATGAATGACCTTCAGCTTGATATTATACGGATATTACCACAAACTCGGAAGACATTTGAAAGAGAAATTTGACAATATGGCCTCATGCACTCAGCTCATGGGTCTTGCCGTTATGTCTCATGGAATTAAATATTCAGAAAGAATGTAAAATACCAGTAGCGTGAGCATTCAGCGTAATATGGAAGAAAGAACCTGGGATACAGGGGCAGATATCCAGCAGCACTAAATCTTAGAGAAGTATCTAGCCCCGTTTGCACAAGGGGCGTAAAGCCATTGGCAAAAATTATAGGCCAGGTATGTACTAAGTTCACAACATAATAAAAGTGTTTAAAAGAGTGATAAGGAATCAAGTTTCTAGTTTTTATGGAAAACTTGAATGGAATTGCACAAACACCAGGAGACAAGCATTGGATTAGAGGGAAGATCCTGTCTGTCACTAGTTACTCAACCACTATGAAAAAGTCACAGAAGCTTTAGAATAAAAGCAAAATGCAGATGTTATATACACAGCTTTGGGTAAAGGCGTTGGACAATGTGACCATGGGTGGGATAAGCCTCACCAAAATGATGGTCAATGGATATAACTGGAAAAGTAGGGACGCTGGATATGCAATTTCCTGTCGAACAGAACACATAAAGTAACAGTCAATCAGATATTAAATCGAGTCCAAGCGAGGTGTAAAAGCCTCGGTACATCAAGGGACAGTCCTTGCACCGCTATTATTCCTTATTCCCTTATTCTCATATACGATATAGACAAAAATACACGACACGGCTTCTTGTCGTCCTTTGCAGACGACACAAAATCAGATCTATGAAAATGACCTCTGCTGAAGATGAGACATCGAAAAACTACAAGCAGATGTCAACAAGGTTTTCGATTGGGGCAGCAGAAAAGAACCTGATGTTTAACAGTGATCAATTACAGGTACTCAGGTAGAGCAAAAATGAGGATCTGAAACATAACACAGGGTACAAACACACAATCGAATTTTCCCATAGTAGAAAAGCAGAATGTACATGGCTTGGGGTAATAATGGATGATCAGTACCGCTCTAAACCGACTTTAGGGAGCAGAACCGAGGCAAATATGATGTTCTTCGGCCAGAAACATGATCACCAGGATGGGGATTACGAGGAACTTTCAAAATCCAGGTGATTCAACCGTCACACGATTTTGGTAGTACTCTTACAAGTCGACTTGTGTTGGTACAAGTACTGCTCAGTACAGTCTCACTCCCCTAGGAGAGGATGGATGATGCTGAAATAGAGGGAATACACCGAGAACCGATTATTACGGCATGAGGTAGCATGAGTACTATGAAGCACCCTAAAAGTTATGTGGGATCGTGGGCTCAAAGCTCTCCAATGTTACTCTCTAGGAAAATGAGACGAGAGGAGATACATAAATACTATACACATGGAATAATACTGGAAGGTGACCAGGATCCCAATCTGACACCAGTACAAATAAACAAACGTACTGGATGTGAACGATTATGGAAGGAAATATGCAAGATCCATCCATGTGAAAGGGCAGAGACATGGTGCCATAGGTCAAGCCTATCTAGAGAGGCACCTTGTATATAACTTAAGAGTTGCGGCTGATATGGTTCAACATCCTCCCAGCGAATATAAGAAATATGCCAGAACAACCGTGTGGTGACGATCTTCAACGCGAAAACTGGACTGTTTTTCTAAGAGAAGATATCCGGACCCAGCCGGGGCTGGTGGTTGATATGGGAGGCCTGCGGGTAGCCGCCCAAGCAACAGCCCTGGTTTGGAGCCATAGCTCTGCGACAAGTCGAGCACCTTATGGCCTTGGGTGCCGGGTTTCCGGTGCTCTTAGGGATGTGGAGTAGAAGATCTCCCCGAACCCCATCAACCAGGTATCAACCAACCAGGCCATTTTCTTCTGCCGGTCTCCCGGCGTGGCCACCAGGGTAGCGTTGCGGTTTGTTTACAAACGCCTGGGTGTTAGCAACGTGAGCATCTTGCTGTGAGTTCTGAACCTTTTCAGGGGTTTGATTCTCCTGTTGTCGTTTCTTTTGCTTTGTCTGGTGTTTTCGTGTTCCACTCCGTTTCCTGTTCCTCCTGGGAACAGTTTGATGTGGTGATATTCTACCAACCCTGGTTTATCCGTTGTTTGCTGTTTTGGGTCTGGGCCCTTGGGTTTCGGCTCAGTATCCCTAGTCTGTGGATGCATTGCTCCACACAAAGCCATTGTCCCATCAGGTTTTCCGGGTCCTGTTTGCTCGTTTCCCTTGGGGAGTTCTGTCTGGGGGGCTGTGCTTTGCCTTTCTATGGTGTATCTCCGCTGGCAAATGGTTGGTTTGAGCTCCCCTTGGTTCGATTCCGGGTTCCTTTTGGGTTCCTTGGTTTCGTTCTGGAGGTTTCTTCTTCCTTGGGCCCAGCCTTTGTGGGTTCAGGGGGATTTGTTTCCTCGTGTGTTACCCGGTTCTGCCTTCTGGGGTCTTTCCAGGGTCATTCTGGCTTGCAGACTGAGCTTTTTGGGTCTTGGTTCCGTCGTTGTGTGGCCGTAGCTGGGACCTTCGGGTTAGC